>JAZGTQ010000376.1:0-233922 GCA_037953605.1 Necrosyrtes monachus
CAACCCTGGCAGAGTTCACAGAGCCCTGGCAGAGTCCACAGAGCCCTGGCCGAGTCCACAGAGCCCTGGCCGAGTTCACAGAGCCCTGGCGGAGTCCACAGAGCCCTGGCCACGTCCACAGAGCCCTGGCCAAGTCCACAGAGCCCTGGCAGAGTCCACAGAGCCCTGGCCGAGTCCACAGAGCCCTGGCAGAGTTCACAGAGCCCTGGCGGAGTCCACAGAGCCCTGGCCGAGTCCACAGAGCCCTGGCCGAGTCCACAGAGCCCTGGCGGAGTCCACAGAGCCCTGGCGGAGTCCACAGAGCCCTGGCCGAGTTCACAGAGCCCTGGCCGAGTCCACAGAGCCCTGGCGGAGTCCACAGAGCCCTGGCCGAGTCCACAGAGCCCTGGCAGAGTCCACAGAGCCCTGGCGGAGTCCACAGAGCCCTGGCAGAGTCCACAGAGCCCTGGCCGAGTCCACAGAGCCCTGGCAGAGTCCACAGAGCCCTGGCCGAGTCCACAGAGCCCTGGCCGAGTTCACAGAGCCCTGGCCGAGTCCACAGAGCCCTGGCCGAGTCCACAGAGCCCTGGCCGAGTCCACAGAGCCCTGGCGGAGTCCACAGAGCCCTGGCCGAGTCCACAGAGCCCTGGCCGAGTCCACAGAGCCCTGGCGGAGTCCACAGAGCCCTGGCCGAGTCCACAGAGCCCTGGCCGAGTTCACAGAGCCCTGGCGGAGTCCACAGAGCCCTGGCGGAGTCCACAGAGCCCTGGCCGAGTCCACAGAGCCCTGGCCGAGTCCACAGAGCCCTGGCAGAGTCCACAGAGCCCTGGCCGAGTCCACAGAGCCCTGGCCGAGTTCACAGAGCCCTGGCGGAGTCCACAGAGCCCTGGCCGAGTCCACAGAGCCCTGGCCGAGTCCACAGAGCCCTGGCCGAGTCCACAGAGCCCTGGCCGAGTCCACAGAGCCCTGGCCGAGTCCACAGAGCCCTGGCGGAGTCCACAGAGCCCTGGCCGAGTCCACAGAGCCCTGGCCGAGTCCACAGAGCCCTGGCCGAGTCCACAGAGCCCTGGCGGAGTCCACAGAGCCCTGGCCGAGTCCACAGAGCCCTGGCCGAGTCCACAGAGCCCTGGCCGAGTCCACAGAGCCCTGGCGGAGTCCACAGAGCCCTGGCCGAGTCCACAGAGCCCTGGCCGAGTCCACAGAGCCCTGGCCGAGTCCACAGAGCCCTGGCGGAGTCCACAGAGCCCTGGCCGAGTCCACAGAGCCCTGGCGGAGTCCACAGAGCCCTGGCCGAGTCCACAGAGCCCTGGCCGAGTCCACAGAGCCCTGGCCAGAGTCCACAGAGCCCTGGCGGAGTCCACAGAGCCCTGGCAGAGTCCACAGAGCCCTGGCCGAGTCCACAGAGCCCTGGCCGAGTCCACAGAGCCCTGGCCGAGTCCACAGAGCCCTGGCCGAGTCCACAGAGCCCTGGCCGAGTCCACAGAGCCCTGGCGGAGTCCACAGAGCCCTGGCCGAGTCCACAGAGCCCTGGCCGAGTCCACAGAGCCCTGGCCGAGTCCACAGAGCCCTGGCGGAGTCCACAGAGCCCTGGCCGAGTCCACAGAGCCCTGGCGGAGTCCACAGAGCCCTGGCAGAGTCCACAGAGCCCTGGCCGAGTCCACAGAGCCCTGGCGGAGTCCACAGAGCCCTGGCAGAGTCCACAGAGCCCTGGCCGAGTTCACAGAGCCCTGGCGGAGTCCACAGAGCCCTGGCGGAGTCCACAGAGCCCTGGCCGAGTCCACAGAGCCCTGGCCGAGTCCACAGAGCCCTGGCCGAGTCCACAGAGCCCTGGCCGAGTCCACAGAGCCCTGGCGGAGTCCACAGAGCCCTGGCCGAGTCCACAGAGCCCTGGCCGAGTCCACAGAGCCCTGGCCGAGTCCACAGAGCCCTGGCCGAGTCCACAGAGCCCTGGCGGAGTCCACAGAGCCCTGGCCGAGTCCACAGAGCCCTGGCCGAGTCCACAGAGCCCTGGCCAGAGTCCACAGAGCCCTGGCGGAGTCCACAGAGCCCTGGCCGAGTCCACAGAGCCCTGGCCGAGTCCACAGAGCCCTGGCCGAGTTCACAGAGCCCTGGCCGAGTCCACAGAGCCCTGGCCGAGTCCACAGAGCCCTGGCGGAGTCCACAGAGCCCTGGCCGAGTCCACAGAGCCCTGGCCGAGTCCACAGAGCCCTGGCCGAGTCCACAGAGCCCTGGCCGAGTCCACAGAGCCCTGGCGGAGTCCACAGAGCCCTGGCCGAGTCCACAGAGCCCTGGCCGAGTCCACAGAGCCCTGGCGGAGTCCACAGAGCCCTGGCCGAGTTCACAGAGCCCTGGCCGAGTCCACAGAGCCCTGGCAGAGTCCACAGAGCCCTGGCCGAGTCCACAGAGCCCTGGCCGAGTCCACAGAGCCCTGGCCGAGTCCACAGAGCCCTGGCCGAGTCCACAGAGCCCTGGCAGAGTCCACAGAGCCCTGGCCGAGTCCACAGAGCCCTGGCCGAGTTCACAGAGCCCTGGCGGAGTCCACAGAGCCCTGGCCGAGTCCACAGAGCCCTGGCCGAGTCCACAGAGCCCTGGCAGAGAGCACAGAGCCCTGGCCACATCCACAGAGCCCTGGCGGAGTCCACAGAGCCCTGGCAGAGTTCACAGAGCCCTGGCCGAGTTCACAGAGCCCTGGCAGAGTCCACAGAGCCCTGGCGGAGTCCACAGAGCCCTGGCCGAGTTCACAGAGCCCTGGCAGAGTCCACAGAGCCCTGGCCGAGTCCACAGAGCCCTGGCCGAGTCCACAGAGCCCTGGCCGAGTCCACAGAGCCCTGGCCGAGTCCACAGAGCCCTGGCGGAGTCCACAGAGCCCTGGCCGAGTCCACAGAGCCCTGGCCGAGTCCACAGAGCCCTGGCCGAGTCCACAGAGCCCTGGCCGAGTCCACAGAGCCCTGGCGGAGTCCACAGAGCCCTGGCGGAGTCCACAGAGCCCTGGCCGAGTCCACAGAGCCCTGGCCGAGTCCACAGAGCCCTGGCCGAGTCCACAGAGCCCTGGCGGAGTCCACAGAGCCCTGGCCGAGTCCACAGAGCCCTGGCCGAGTCCACAGAGCCCTGGCCGAGTCCACAGAGCCCTGGCCGAGTCCACAGAGCCCTGGCGGAGTCCACAGAGCCCTGGCCGAGTCCACAGAGCCCTGGCCGAGTCCACAGAGCCCTGGCGGAGTCCACAGAGCCCTGGCCGAGTCCACAGAGCCCTGGCCGAGTCCACAGAGCCCTGGCGGAGTCCACAGAGCCCTGGCCGAGTCCACAGAGCCCTGGCCGAGTCCACAGAGCCCTGGCCGAGTCCACAGAGCCCTGGCCGAGTCCACAGAGCCCTGGCAGAGTCCACAGAGCCCTGGCGGAGTCCACAGAGCCCTGGCCGAGTTCACAGAGCCCTGGCCGAGTCCACAGAGCCCTGGCCGAGTCCACAGAGCCCTGGCCGAGTCCACAGAGCCCTGGCCGAGTCCACAGAGCCCTGGCGGAGTCCACAGAGCCCTGGCCGAGTCCACAGAGCCCTGGCCGAGTCCACAGAGCCCTGGCAGAGTCCACAGAGCCCTGGCCGAGTCCACAGAGCCCTGGCGGAGTCCACAGAGCCCTGGCCGAGTCCACAGAGCCCTGGCCGAGTCCACAGAGCCCTGGCCGAGTCCACAGAGCCCTGGCCGAGTCCACAGAGCCCTGGCCGAGTCCACAGAGCCCTGGCCGAGTCCACAGAGCCCTGGCCGAGTCCACAGAGCCCTGGCCGAGTCCACAGAGCCCTGGCGGAGTCCACAGAGCCCTGGCCGAGTCCACAGAGCCCTGGCCGAGTCCACAGAGCCCTGGCCGAGTCCACAGAGCCCTGGCCGAGTCCACAGAGCCCTGGCCGAGTCCACAGAGCCCTGGCGGAGTCCACAGAGCCCTGGCCGAGTCCACAGAGCCCTGGCAGAGTCCACAGAGCCCTGGCCAGAGTCCACAGAGCCCTGGCGGAGTCCACAGAGCCCTGGCCGAGTCCACAGAGCCCTGGCCGAGTCCACAGAGCCCTGGCCGAGTCCACAGAGCCCTGGCCGAGTCCACAGAGCCCTGGCCGAGTCCACAGAGCCCTGGCGGAGTCCACAGAGCCCTGGCCGAGTCCACAGAGCCCTGGCCGAGTCCACAGAGCCCTGGCCGAGTTCACAGAGCCCTGGCCGAGTCCACAGAGCCCTGGCGGAGTCCACAGAGCCCTGGCCGAGTCCACAGAGCCCTGGCCGAGTCCACAGAGCCCTGGCCGAGTCCACAGAGCCCTGGCCGAGTCCACAGAGCCCTGGCCGAGTCCACAGAGCCCTGGCCGAGTCCACAGAGCCCTGGCCGAGTCCACAGAGCCCTGGCCGAGTTCACAGAGCCCTGGCCGAGTCCACAGAGCCCTGGCGGAGTCCACAGAGCCCTGGCCGAGTCCACAGAGCCCTGGCAGAGTCCACAGAGCCCTGGCCGAGTCCACAGAGCCCTGGCCGAGTTCACAGAGCCCTGGCGGAGTCCACAGAGCCCTGGCGGAGTCCACAGAGCCCTGGCCGAGTCCACAGAGCCCTGGCAGAGAGCACAGAGCCCTGGCCACATCCACAGAGCCCTGGCGGAGTCCACAGAGCCCTGGCAGAGTTCACAGAGCCCTGGCCGAGTTCACAGAGCCCTGGCAGAGTCCACAGAGCCCTGGCGGAGTCCACAGAGCCCTGGCCGAGTCCACAGAGCCCTGGCAGAGTCCACAGAGCCCTGGCCGAGTCCACAGAGCCCTGGCCGAGTCCACAGAGCCCTGGCCGAGTCCACAGAGCCCTGGCCGAGTCCACAGAGCCCTGGCCGAGTCCACAGAGCCCTGGCCGAGTCCACAGAGCCCTGGCCGAGTCCACAGAGCCCTGGCCAAGTCCACAGAGCCCTGGCGGAGTCCACAGAGCCCTGGCCGAGTCCACAGAGCCCTGGCCGAGTCCACAGAGCCCTGGCCGAGTCCACAGAGCCCTGGCCGAGTCCACAGAGCCCTGGCCAGAGTCCACAGAGCCCTGGCCGAGTCCACAGAGCCCTGGCCGAGTCCACAGAGCCCTGGCCGAGTCCACAGAGCCCTGGCCAAGTCCACAGAGCCCTGGCCGAGTTCACAGAGCCCTGGCGGAGTCCACAGAGCCCTGGCGGAGTCCACAGAGCCCTGGCCGAGTCCACAGAGCCCTGGCAGAGAGCACAGAGCCCTGGCCACATCCACAGAGCCCTGGCGGAGTCCACAGAGCCCTGGCAGAGTTCACAGAGCCCTGGCCGAGTTCACAGAGCCCTGGCAGAGTCCACAGAGCCCTGGCGGAGTCCACAGAGCCCTGGCCGAGTCCACAGAGCCCTGGCAGAGTCCACAGAGCCCTGGCCGAGTCCACAGAGCCCTGGCCGAGTCCACAGAGCCCTGGCCGAGTCCACAGAGCCCTGGCCGAGTCCACAGAGCCCTGGCCGAGTCCACAGAGCCCTGGCCGAGTCCACAGAGCCCTGGCCGAGTCCACAGAGCCCTGGCCGAGTCCACAGAGCCCTGGCCGAGTCCACAGAGCCCTGGCCGAGTCCACAGAGCCCTGGCCGAGTCCACAGAGCCCTGGCCGAGTCCACAGAGCCCTGGCCGAGTCCACAGAGCCCTGGCCGAGTCCACAGAGCCCTGGCGGAGTCCACAGAGCCCTGGCCGAGTCCACAGAGCCCTGGCCGAGTTCACAGAGCCCTGGCAGAGTCCACAGAGCCCTGGCCGAGTCCACAGAGCCCTGGCCGAGTCCACAGAGCCCTGGCCGAGTCCACAGAGCCCTGGCGGAGTCCACAGAGCCCTGGCCGAGTCCACAGAGCCCTGGCCGAGTCCACAGAGCCCTGGCAGAGTCCACAGAGCCCTGGCCGAGTTCACAGAGCCCTGGCGGAGTCCACAGAGCCCTGGCGGAGTCCACAGAGCCCTGGCCGAGTCCACAGAGCCCTGGCAGAGAGCACAGAGCCCTGGCCACATCCACAGAGCCCTGGCGGAGTCCACAGAGCCCTGGCAGAGTTCACAGAGCCCTGGCCGAGTTCACAGAGCCCTGGCAGAGTCCACAGAGCCCTGGCGGAGTCCACAGAGCCCTGGCCGAGTTCACAGAGCCCTGGCAGAGTCCACAGAGCCCTGGCCGAGTCCACAGAGCCCTGGCCGAGTTCACAGAGCCCTGGCGGAGTCCACAGAGCCCTGGCCGAGTCCACAGAGCCCTGGCCGAGTCCACAGAGCCCTGGCCAAATCCACAGAGCCCTGGCCGAGTCCACAGAGCCCTGGCGGAGTCCACAGAGCCCTGGCCGAGTCCACAGAGCCCTGGCGGAGTCCACAGAGCCCTGGCAGAGTCCACAGAGCCCTGGCCACATCCACAGAGCCCTGGCGGAGTCCACAGAGCCCTGGCCGAGTCCACAGAGCCCTGGCCGAGTCCACAGAGCCCTGGCCGAGTCCACAGAGCCCTGGCCGAGTCCACAGAGCCCTGGCCGAGTCCACAGAGCCCTGGCAGAGTCCACAGAGCCCTGGCCGAGTCCACAGAGCCCTGGCAGAGTCCACAGAGCCCTGGCGGAGTCCACAGAGCCCTGGCCGAGTCCACAGAGCCCTGGCAGAGTCCACAGAGCCCTGGCCGAGTCCACAGAGCCCTGGCGGAGTCCACAGAGCCCTGGCCGAGTCCACAGAGCCCTGGCGCGAGTCCACAGAGCCCTGGCAGAGTCCACAGAGCCCTGGCCGAGTTCACAGAGCCCTGGCGGAGTCCACAGAGCCCTGGCCGAGTCCACAGAGCCCTGGCCGAGTTCACAGAGCCCTGGCCGAGTCCACAGAGCCCTGGCCGAGTCCACAGAGCCCTGGCCGAGTCCACAGAGCCCTGGCGGAGTCCACAGAGCCCTGGCCGAGTCCACAGAGCCCTGGCCGAGTTCACAGAGCCCTGGCAGAGTCCACAGAGCCCTGGCCGAGTCCACAGAGCCCTGGCCGAGTCCACAGAGCCCTGGCCACGTCCACAGAGCCCTGGCGGAGTCCACAGAGCCCTGGCCGAGTCCACAGAGCCCTGGCCGAGTCCACAGAGCCCTGGCCGAGTCCACAGAGCCCTGGCGGAGTCCACAGAGCCCTGGCCGAGTTCACAGAGCCCTGGCAGAGTCCACAGAGCCCTGGCGGAGTCCACAGAGCCCTGGCCGAGTTCACAGAGCCCTGGCGGAGTCCACAGAGCCCTGGCCGAGTCCACAGAGCCCTGGCCGAGTCCACAGAGCCCTGGCAGAGTCCACAGAGCCCTGGCCAAATCCACAGAGCCCTGGCGGAGTCCACAGAGCCCTGGCCGAGTTCACAGAGCCCTGGCCGAGTCCACAGAGCCCTGGCCGAGTCCACAGAGCCCTGGCCGAGTTCACAGAGCCCTGGCGGAGTCCACAGAGCCCTGGCAGAGTCCACAGAGCCCTGGCCAAATCCACAGAGCCCTGGCCGAGTCCACAGAGCCCTGGCGGAGTCCACAGAGCCCTGGCCGAGTTCACAGAGCCCTGGCGGAGTCCACAGAGCCCTGGCCGAGTCCACAGAGCCCTGGCCGAGTCCACAGAGCCCTGGCGGAGTCCACAGAGCCCTGGCCGAGTCCACAGAGCCCTGGCCGAGTCCACAGAGCCCTGGCCACGTCCACAGAGCCCTGGCGGAGTCCACAGAGCCCTGGCCGAGTCCACAGAGCCCTGGCCGAGTCCACAGAGCCCTGGCGGAGTCCACAGAGCCCTGGCCGAGTCCACAGAGCCCTGGCCGAGTCCACAGAGCCCTGGCCGAGTCCACAGAGCCCTGGCGGAGTCCACAGAGCCCTGGCCGAGTCCACAGAGCCCTGGCCGAGTCCACAGAGCCCTGGCGGAGTCCACAGAGCCCTGGCCGAGTCCACAGAGCCCTGGCCGAGTCCACAGAGCCCTGGCCGAGTTCACAGAGCCCTGGCCGAGTCCACAGAGCCCTGGCCGAGTCCACAGAGCCCTGGCCGAGTCCACAGAGCCCTGGCCGAGTCCACAGAGCCCTGGCAGAGTCCACAGAGCCCTGGCCGAGTCCACAGAGCCCTGGCGGAGTCCACAGAGCCCTGGCCGAGTCCACAGAGCCCTGGCGGAGTCCACAGAGCCCTGGCCGAGTCCACAGAGCCCTGGCCACGTCCACAGAGCCCTGGCGGAGTCCACAGAGCCCTGGCAGAGTTCACAGAGCCCTGGCCAAGTCCACAGAGCCCTGGCCGAGTCCACAGAGCCCTGGCCGAGTCCACAGAGCCCTGGCCGAGTTCACAGAGCCCTGGCCAAGTCCACAGAGCCCTGGCGGAGTCCACAGAGCCCTGGCCGAGTCCACAGAGCCCTGGCGGAGTCCACAGAGCCCTGGCCGAGTCCACAGAGCCCTGGCGGAGTCCACAGAGCCCTGGCCGAGTCCACAGAGCCCTGGCCGAGTCCACAGAGCCCTGGCCGAGTCCACAGAGCCCTGGCCGAGTCCACAGAGCCCTGGCCGAGTCCACAGAGCCCTGGCGGAGTCCACAGAGCCCTGGCCGAGTCCACAGAGCCCTGGCCGAGTCCACAGAGCCCTGGCCAAGTCCACAGAGCCCTGGCCGAGTCCACAGAGCCCTGGCCGAGTCCACAGAGCCCTGGCAGAGTCCACAGAGCCCTGGCCGAGTCCACAGAGCCCTGGCCGAGTCCACAGAGCCCTGGCAGAGTCCACAGAGCCCTGGCCGAGTCCACAGAGCCCTGGCCGAGTTCACAGAGCCCTGGCGGAGTCCACAGAGCCCTGGCCAAGTCCACAGAGCCCTGGCCGAGTCCACAGAGCCCTGGCAGAGTCCACAGAGCCCTGGCGGAGTCCACAGAGCCCTGGCAGAGTTCACAGAGCCCTGGCGGAGTCCACAGAGCCCTGGCCGAGTCCACAGAGCCCTGGCCGAGTCCACAGAGCCCTGGCGGAGTCCACAGAGCCCTGGCCGAGTCCACAGAGCCCTGGCCGAGTTCACAGAGCCCTGGCCGACTTCCACAGAGCCCTGGCGGAGTCCACAGAGCCCTGGCCGAGTCCACAGAGCCCTGGCCGAGTCCACAGAGCCCTGGCCGAGTCCACAGAGCCCTGGCAGAGTCCACAGAGCCCTGGCCGAGTCCACAGAGCCCTGGCCGAGTCCACAGAGCCCTGGCGGAGTCCACAGAGCCCTGGCGGAGTCCACAGAGCCCTGGCAGAGTCCACAGAGCCCTGGCCGAGTCCACAGAGCCCTGGCCGAGTCCACAGAGCCCTGGCAGAGTCCACAGAGCCCTGGCCGAGTTCACAGAGCCCTGGCGGAGTCCACAGAGCCCTGGCGGAGTCCACAGAGCCCTGGCCGAGTCCACAGAGCCCTGGCCGAGTCCACAGAGCCCTGGCCGAGTCCACAGAGCCCTGGCCAGAGTCCACAGAGCCCTGGCCACATCCACAGAGCCCTGGCGGAGTCCACAGAGCCCTGGCAGAGTTCACAGAGCCCTGGCGGAGTCCACAGAGCCCTGGCCGAGTCCACAGAGCCCTGGCCGAGTTCACAGAGCCCTGGCGGAGTCCACAGAGCCCTGGCCGAGTCCACAGAGCCCTGGCGGAGTCCACAGAGCCCTGGCCGAGTCCACAGAGCCCTGGCCGACTTCCACAGAGCCCTGGCGGAGTCCACAGAGCCCTGGCCGAGTCCACAGAGCCCTGGCCGAGTTCACAGAGCCCTGGCCGAGTCCACAGAGCCCTGGCCGAGTTCACAGAGCCCTGGCAGAGTCCACAGAGCCCTGGCGGAGTCCACAGAGCCCTGGCCGAGTTCACAGAGCCCTGGCCACGTCCACAGAGCCCTGGCCGAGTCCACAGAGCCCTGGCCGAGTCCACAGAGCCCTGGCCGAGTCCACAGAGCCCTGGCCGAGTCCACAGAGCCCTGGCGGAGTCCACAGAGCCCTGGCCGAGTCCACAGAGCCCTGGCAGAGTCCACAGAGCCCTGGCCGAGTCCACAGAGCCCTGGCAGAGTTCACAGAGCCCTGGCCGAGTCCACAGAGCCCTGGCGGAGTCCACAGAGCCCTGGCCGAGTCCACAGAGCCCTGGCTGAGTCCACAGAGCCCTGGCAGAGTCCACAGAGCCCTGGCCACATCCACAGAGCCCTGGCGGAGTCCACAGAGCCCTGGCAGAGTTCACAGAGCCCTGGCAGAGTCCACAGAGCCCTGGCCGAGTTCACAGAGCCCTGGCGGAGTCCACAGAGCCCTGGCCGAGTTCACAGAGCCCTGGCCGAGTCCACAGAGCCCTGGCCGAGTCCACAGAGCCCTGGCCAAGTCCACAGAGCCCTGGCAGAGTCCACAGAGCCCTGGCCGAGTCCACAGAGCCCTGGCAGAGTCCACAGAGCCCTGGCCGAGTTCACAGAGCCCTGGCAGAGTCCACAGAGCCCTGGCCGAGTCCACAGAGCCCTGGCAGAGTCCACAGAGCCCTGGCCGAGTTCACAGAGCCCTGGCCACTTCCACAGAGCCCTGGCGGAGTCCACAGAGCCCTGGCAGAGTTCACAGAGCCCTGGCCGACATCCACAGAGCCCTGGCCGAGTCCACAGAGCCCTGGCCGAGTCCACAGAGCCCTGGCCGAGTTCACAGAGCCCTGGCCGACGTCCACAGAGCCCTGGCGAAGTCCACAGAGCCCTGGCCGAGTCCACAGAGCCCTGGCGGAGTCCACAGAGCCCTGGCCGAGTCCACAGAGCCCTGGCGGAGTCCACAGAGCCCTGGCGGAGTCCACAGAGCCCTGGCCGAGTTCACAGAGCCCTGGCCAAGTTCACAGAGCCCTGGCAGAGTCCACAGAGCCCTGGCCGAGTCCACAGAGCCCTGGCCGAGTTCACAGAGCCCTGGCGGAGTCCACAGAGCCCTGGCGGAGTCCACAGAGCCCTGGCCGAGTCCACAGAGCCCTGGCCAGAGTCCACAGAGCCCTGGCCGAGTCCACAGAGCCCTGGCAGAGTCCACAGAGCCCTGGCAGAGTCCACAGAGCCCTGGCCGAGTCCACAGAGCCCTGGAAGAGTCCACAGAGCCCTGGCCACATCCACAGAGCCCTGGCGGAGTCCACAGAGCCCTGGCAGAGTTCACAGATCCCTGGCAGAGTCCACAGAGCCCTGGCCGAGTCCACAGAGCCCTGGCCGAGTTCAGAGAGCCCTGGCGGAGTCCACAGAGCCCTGGCCGAGTTCACAGAGCCCTGGCCGAGTCCACAGAGCCCTGGCCGAGTTCAGAGAGCCCTGGCGGAGTCCACAGAGCCCTGGCCGAGTTCACAGAGCCCTGGCCAAGTCCACAGAGCCCTGGCCGAGTCCACAGAGCCCTGGCAGAGTCCACAGAGCCCTGGCCGAGTTCACAGAGCCCTGGCAGGGTTCACAGAGCCCTGGCGGAGTCCACAGAGCCCTGGCCGAGTCCACAGAGCCCTGGCCGAGTTCACAGAGCCCTGGCGGAGTCCACAGAGGCCTGGCAGAGTCCACAGAGCCCTGGCGGAGTCCACAGAGCCCTGGCCGAGTTCACAGAGCCCTGGCCACTTCCACAGAGCCCTGGCGGAGTCCACAGAGCCCTGGCCGAGTCCACAGAGCCCTGGCCGAGTCCACAGACCCCTGGCCCAGTCCACAGAGCCCTGGCAGAGTCCACAGAGCCCTGGCGGAGTCCACAGAGCCCTGGCCGTGTTCACAGAGCCCTGGCGGAGTCCACAGAGCCCTGGCGGAGTCCACAGAGCCCTGGCAGAGTTCACAGAGCCCTGGCCGAGTCCACAGAGCCCTGGCCACATCCACAGAGCCCTGGCCGAGTCCACAGAGCCCTGGCAGAGTCCACAGAGCCCTGGCCGAGTCCACAGAGCCCTGGCTGAGTCCACAGAGCCCTGGAAGAGTCCACAGAGCCCTGGCGGAGTCCACAGAGCCCTGGCAGAGTTCACAGAGCCCTGGCAGGGTTCACAGAGCCCTGGCCACATCCACAGAGCCCTGGCCGAGTCCACAGAGCCCTGGCCGAGACCACAGAGCCCTGGCGGAGTCCACAGAGCCCTGGCCGAGTCCACAGAGCCCTGGTGGAGTCCACAGAGCCCTGGCCGAGTCCACAGAGCCCTGGCAGAGTCCACAGAGCCCTGGCCGAGTCCACAGAGCCCTGGCTGAGTCCACAGAGCCCTGGAAGTGTCCACAGAGCCCTGGCCACATCCACAGAGCCCTGGCGGAATCCACAGAGCCCTGGCAGAGTTCACAGAGCCCTGGCAGAGTCCACAGAGCCCTGGCCGAGTCCACAGAGCCCTGGCCGAGTCCACAGAGCCCTGGCAGAGTCCACAGAGCCCTGGCCGAGTTCACAAAGCCCTGGCCGAGTCCACAGAGCCCTGGCGGAGTCCACAGAGCCCTGGCCGAGTCCACAGAGCCCTGGCAGAGTCCACAGAGCCCTGGCGGAGTCCACAGAGCCCTGGCGGAGTCCACAGAGCCCTGGCCGAGTCCACAGAGCCCTGGCGGAGTCCACAGAGCCCTGGCGGAATCCACAGAGCCCTGGCCGAGTCCACAGAGCCCTGGCAGAGTCCACAGAGCCCTGGCCGAGTTCAGAGAGCCCTGGCCGAGTTCACAGAGCCCTGGCCGAGTCCACAGAGCCCTGGAAGAGTCCACAGAGCCCTGGAAGAGTCCACAGAGCCCTGGCCACATCCACAGAGCCCTGGCGGAGTCCACAGAGCCCTGGCCGAGTCCACAGAGCCCTGGCCGAGTCCACAGAGCCCTGGCCGAGTTCACAGAGCCCTGACAGAGTCCACAGAGCCCTGGCCACATCCACAGAGCCCTGGCGGAGTCCACAGAGCCCTGGCAGGGTTCACAGAGCCCTGGCGGAGTCCACAGAGCCCTGGCGGAGTCCACAGAGCCCTGGCCGAGTTCACAGAGCCCTGGCGGAGTCCACAGAGCCCTGGCCGAGTCCACAGAGCCCTGGCCGAGTTCACAGAGCCCTGGCCACTTCCACAGAGCCCTGGCGGAGTCCACAGAGCCCTGGCCGAGTCCACAGAGCCCTGGCAGAGTCCACAGAGCCCTGGCGGAGTCCACAGAGCCCTGGCAGGGTTCACAGAGCACTGGCCGAGTCCACAGAGCCCTGGCCGAGTCCACAGAGCCCTGGCAGAGTCCACAGAGCCCTGGCCGAGTCCACAGAGCCCTGGCAGGGTTCACAGAGCCCTGGCGGAGTCCACAGAGCCCTGGCCGAGTCCACAGAGCCCTGGCCAAGACCACAGAGCCCTGGCCGAATTCACAGAGCCCTGGCCACTTCCACAGAGCCCAGGCGGAGTCCACAGAGCCCTGGCGGAGTCCACAGAGCCCTGGCCGAGTCCACAGAGCCCTGGCTGAGTCCACAGAGCCCTGGCAGAGTCCACAGAGCCCTGGCCACATCCACAGAGCCCTGGCCGAGTCCACAGAACCCTGGCAGAGCTCACAGAGCCCTGGCCACATCCACAGAGCCCTGGCCGAGTCCACAGAGCCCTGGCCACTTCCACAGAGCCCTGGCGGAGTCCACAGAGCCCTGCCAGGGTTCACAGAGCCCTGGCCACATCCACAGAGCCCTGGCCGAGTCCACAGAGCCCTGGCCGAGACCACAGAGCCCTGGCCGAGTTCACAGAGCCCTGGCCGAGTTCACAGAGCCCTGGCAGAGTCCACAGAGCCCTGGCGGAGTCCACAGAGCCCTGTCCGAGTCCACAGAGCCCTGGCGGAGTCCACAGAGCCATGGCCGAGTCCACAGAGCCCTGGCCACATCCACAGAGCCCTGGCCGAGTCCACAGAGCCCTGGCCGAGTCCACAGAGCCCTGGCTGAGTCCACAGAGCCCTGGAAGAGTCCACAGAGCCCTGGCAGAGTCCACAGAGCCCTGGCCGAGTCCACAGAGCCCTGGCTGAGTCCACAGAGCCCTGGAAGAGTCCACAGAGCCCTGGCCGAGTCCACAGAGCCCTGGCTGAGTCCACAGAGCCCTGGCCGAGTCCACAGAGCCCTGGCCACATCCACAGAGCCCTGGCGGAGTCCACAGAGCCCTGGCAGAGCTCACAGAGCCCTGGCAGAGTCCACAGAGCCCTGGCCGAGTTCACAGAGCCCTGGCGGAGTCCACAGAGCCCTGGCCGAGTTCACAGAGCCCTGGCCGAGTCCACAGAGCCCTGGCCGAGTCCACAGAGCCCTGTCCAAGTCCACAGAGCCCTGGCAGAGTCCACAGAGCCCTGGCCGAGTCCACAGAGCCCTGGCAGAGTCCACAGAGCCCTGGCCGAGTTCACAGAGCCCTGGCCGAGTTCACAGAGCCCTGGCCGTGTTCACAGAGCCCTGGCAGAGTCCAGATAGCCCTGGCGGAGTCCACAGAGCCCTGCCCGAGTTCACAGAGCCCTGGCCACGTCCACAGAGCCCTGGCCGAGTCCACAGAGCCCTGGCCGAGTCCAGAGAGCCCTGGCCGAGTCCACAGAGCCCTGGCCGAGTCCACAGAGCCCTGGCGGAGTCCACAGAGCCCTGGCCGAGTCCACAGAGCCCTGGCAGAGTCCACAGAGCCCTGGCCGAGTCCACAGAGCCCTGGCAGAGTTCACAGAGCCCTGGCCGAGTCCACAGAGCCCTGGCGGAGTCCACAGAGCCCTGGCCGAGTCCACAGAGCCCTGGCTGAGTCCACAGAGCCCTGGCAGAGTCCACAGAGCCCTGGCCACATCCACAGAGCCCTGGCGGAGTCCACAGAGCCCTGGCAGAGCTCACAGAGCCCTGGCCGAGTCCACAGAGCCCTGACCGAGTTCACAGAGCCCTGGCGGAGTCCACAGAGCCCTGGCCGAGTTCACAGAGCCCTGGCCGAGTCCACAGAGCCCTGGCCGAGTCCACAGAGCCCTGTCCAAGTCCACAGAGCCCTGGCAGAGTCCACAGAGCCCTGGCCGAGTCCACAGAGCCCTGGCAGAGTCCACAGAGCCCTGGCCGAGTTCACAGAGCCCTGGCAGAGTCCACAGAGCCCTGGCCGAGTCCACAGAGCCCTGGCAGAGTCCACAGAGCCCTGGCCGAGTTCACAGAGCCCTGGCCACTTCCACAGAGCCCTGGCGGAGTCCACAGAGCCCTGGCAGGGTTCACAGAGCCCTGGCCACATCCACAGAGCCCTGGCCGAGTCCACAGAGCCCTGGCCGAGACCACAGAGCCCTGGCCGAGTTCACAGAGCCCTGGCCACTTCCACAGAGCCCTGGCGAAGTCCACAGAGCCCTGGCCGAGTCCACAGAGCCCTGGCGGAGTCCACAGAGCCCTGGCCGAGTCCACAGAGCCCTGGCGGAGTCCACAGAGCCCTGGCGGAGTCCACAGAGCCCTGGCCGAGTTCACAGAGCCCTGGCCAAGTTCACAGAGCCCTGGCAGAGTCCACAGAGCCCTGGCCGAGTCCACAGAGCCCTGGCCGAGTTCACAGAGCCCTGGCGGAGTCCACAGAGCCCTGGCCGAGTCCACAGAGCCCTGGCCACATCCACAGAGCCCTGGCCGAGTCCACAGAGCCCTGGCAGAGTCCACAGAGCCCTGGCCGAGTCCACAGAGCCCTGGCTGAGTCCACAGAGCCCTGGAAGAGTCCACAGAGCCCTGGCCACATCCACAGAGCCCTGGCGGAATCCACAGAGCCCTGGCAGAGTTCACAGATCCCTGGCAGAGTCCACAGAGCCCTGGCCGAGTCCACAGAGCCCTGGCCGAGTTCAGAGAGCCCTGGCGGAGTCCACAGACCCCTGGCCGAGTTCACAGAGCCCTGGCCGAGTCCACAGAGCCCTGGCCGAGTTCAGAGAGCCCTGGCGGAGTCCACAGAGCCCTGGCCGAGTTCACAGAGCCCTGGCCAAGTCCACAGAGCCCTGGCCGAGTCCACAGAGCCCTGGCAGAGTCCACAGAGCCCTGGCCGAGTTCACAGAGCCCTGGCAGGGTTCACAGAGCCCTGGCGGAGTCCACAGAGCCCTGGCCGAGTCCACAGAGCCCTGGCCGAGTTCACAGAGCCCTGGCGGAGTCCACAGAGGCCTGGCAGAGTCCACAGAGCCCTGGCGGAGTCCACAGAGCCCTGGCCGAGTTCACAGAGCCCTGGCCACTTCCACAGAGCCCTGGCGGAGTCCACAGAGCCCTGGCCGAGTCCACAGAGCCCTGGCCGAGTCCACAGACCCCTGGCCCAGTCCACAGAGCCCTGGCAGAGTCCACAGAGCCCTGGCGGAGTCCACAGAGCCCTGGCCGTGTTCACAGAGCCCTGGCGGAGTCCACAGAGCCCTGGCGGAGTCCACAGAGCCCTGGCAGAGTTCACAGAGCCCTGGCCGAGTCCACAGAGCCCTGGCCACATCCACAGAGCCCTGGCCGAGTCCACAGAGCCCTGGCAGAGTCCACAGAGCCCTGGCCGAGTCCACAGAGCCCTGGCTGAGTCCACAGAGCCCTGGAAGAGTCCACAGAGCCCTGGCGGAGTCCACAGAGCCCTGGCAGAGTTCACAGAGCCCTGGCAGGGTTCACAGAGCCCTGGCCACATCCACAGAGCCCTGGCCGAGTCCACAGAGCCCTGGCCGAGACCACAGAGCCCTGGCGGAGTCCACAGAGCCCTGGCCGAGTCCACAGAGCCCTGGTGGAGTCCACAGAGCCCTGGCCGAGTCCACAGAGCCCTGGCAGAGTCCACAGAGCCCTGGCCGAGTCCACAGAGCCCTGGCTGAGTCCACAGAGCCCTGGAAGTGTCCACAGAGCCCTGGCCACATCCACAGAGCCCTGGCGGAATCCACAGAGCCCTGGCAGAGTTCACAGAGCCCTGGCGGAGTCCACAGAGCCCTGGCCGAGTCCACAGAGCCCTGGCCGAGTCCACAGAGCCCTGGCAGAGTCCACAGAGCCCTGGCCGAGTTCACAAAGCCCTGGCCGAGTCCACAGAGCCCTGGCGGAGTCCACAGAGCCCTGGCCGAGTCCACAGAGCCCTGGCAGAGTCCACAGAGCCCTGGCGGAGTCCACAGAGCCCTGGCGGAGTCCACAGAGCCCTGGCCGAGTCCACAGAGCCCTGGCGGAGTCCACAGAGCCCTGGCGGAATCCACAGAGCCCTGGCCGAGTCCACAGAGCCCTGGCAGAGTCCACAGAGCCCTGGCCGAGTCCACAGAGCCCTGGCAGAGTTCACAGAGCCCTGGCCGAGTCCACAGAGCCCTGGCGGAGTCCACAGAGCCCTGGCCGAGTCCACAGAGCCCTGGCCACATCCACAGAGCCCTGGCCGAGTCCACAGAGCCCTGGCCACATCCACAGAGCCCTGGCCGAGTCCACAGAGCCCTGGCAGAGTCCACAGAGCCCTGGCCGAGTCCACAGAGCCCTGGCTGAGTCCACAGAGCCCTGGAAGAGTCCACAGAGCCCTGGCCACATCCACAGAGCCCTGGCGGAATCCACAGAGCCCTGGCAGAGTTCACAGATCCCTGGCAGAGTCCACAGAGCCCTGGCCGAGTCCACAGAGCCCTGGCCGAGTTCAGAGAGCCCTGGCGGAGTCCACAGACCCCTGGCCGAGTTCACAGAGCCCTGGCCGAGTCCACAGAGCCCTGGCCGAGTTCAGAGAGCCCTGGCGGAGTCCACAGAGCCCTGGCCGAGTTCACAGAGCCCTGGCCAAGTCCACAGAGCCCTGGCCGAGTCCACAGAGCCCTGGCAGAGTCCACAGAGCCCTGGCCGAGTTCACAGAGCCCTGGCAGGGTTCACAGAGCCCTGGCGGAGTCCACAGAGCCCTGGCCGAGTCCACAGAGCCCTGGCCGAGTTCACAGAGCCCTGGCGGAGTCCACAGAGGCCTGGCAGAGTCCACAGAGCCCTGGCGGAGTCCACAGAGCCCTGGCCGAGTTCACAGAGCCCTGGCCACTTCCACAGAGCCCTGGCGGAGTCCACAGAGCCCTGGCCGAGTCCACAGAGCCCTGGCCGAGTCCACAGACCCCTGGCCCAGTCCACAGAGCCCTGGCAGAGTCCACAGAGCCCTGGCGGAGTCCACAGAGCCCTGGCCGTGTTCACAGAGCCCTGGCGGAGTCCACAGAGCCCTGGCGGAGTCCACAGAGCCCTGGCAGAGTTCACAGAGCCCTGGCCGAGTCCACAGAGCCCTGGCCACATCCACAGAGCCCTGGCCGAGTCCACAGAGCCCTGGCAGAGTCCACAGAGCCCTGGCCGAGTCCACAGAGCCCTGGCTGAGTCCACAGAGCCCTGGAATAGTCCACAGAGCCCTGGCGGAGTCCACAGAGCCCTGGCAGAGTTCACAGAGCCCTGGCAGGGTTCACAGAGCCCTGGCCACATCCACAGAGCCCTGGCCGAGTCCACAGAGCCCTGGCCGAGACCACAGAGCCCTGGCGGAGTCCACAGAGCCCTGGCCGAGTCCACAGAGCCCTGGTGGAGTCCACAGAGCCCTGGCCGAGTCCACAGAGCCCTGGCAGAGTCCACAGAGCCCTGGCCGAGTCCACAGAGCCCTGGCTGAGTCCACAGAGCCCTGGAAGTGTCCACAGAGCCCTGGCCACATCCACAGAGCCCTGGCGGAATCCACAGAGCCCTGGCAGAGTTCACAGAGCCCTGGCAGAGTCCACAGAGCCCTGGCCGAGTCCACAGAGCCCTGGCCGAGTCCACAGAGCCCTGGCAGAGTCCACAGAGCCCTGGCCGAGTTCACAAAGCCCTGGCCGAGTCCACAGAGCCCTGGCGGAGTCCACAGAGCCCTGGCCGAGTCCACAGAGCCCTGGCAGAGTCCACAGAGCCCTGGCGGAGTCCACAGAGCCCTGGCGGAGTCCACAGAGCCCTGGCCGAGTCCACAGAGCCCTGGCGGAGTCCACAGAGCCCTGGCGGAATCCACAGAGCCCTGGCCGAGTCCACAGAGCCCTGGCAGAGTCCACAGAGCCCTGGCCGAGTCCACAGAGCCCTGGCAGAGTTCACAGAGCCCTGGCCGAGTCCACAGAGCCCTGGCGGAGTCCACAGAGCCCTGGCCGAGTCCACAGAGCCCTGGCTGAGTCCACAGAGCCCTGGCGGAGTCCACAGAGCCCTGGCCACATCCACAGAGCCCTGGCGGAGTCCACAGAGCCCTGGCAGAGCTCACAGAGCCCTGGCAGAGTCCACAGAGCCCTGACCGAGTTCACAGAGCCCTGGCGGAGTCCACAGAGCCCTGGCCGAGTTCACAGAGCCCTGGCCGAGTCCACAGAGCCCTGGCCGAGTCCACAGAGCCCTGTCCAAGTCCACAGAGCCCTGGCAGAGTCCACAGAGCCCTGGCCGAGTCCACAGAGCCCTGGCAGAGTCCACAGAGCCCTGGCCGAGTTCACAGAGCCCTGGCAGAGTCCACAGAGCCCTGGCCGAGTCCACAGAGCCCTGGCAGAGTCCACAGAGCCCTGGCCGAGTTCACAGAGCCCTGGCCACTTCCACAGAGCCCTGGCGGAGTCCACAGAGCCCTGGCAGGGTTCACAGAGCCCTGGCCACATCCACAGAGCCCTGGCCGAGTCCACAGAGCCCTGGCCGAGACCACAGAGCCCTGGCCGAGTTCACAGAGCCCTGGCCACTTCCACAGAGCCCTGGCGAAGTCCACAGAGCCCTGGCCGAGTCCACAGAGCCCTGGCGGAGTCCACAGAGCCCTGGCCGAGTCCACAGAGCCCTGGCGGAGTCCACAGAGCCCTGGCGGAGTCCACAGAGCCCTGGCCGAGTTCACAGAGCCCTGGCCAAGTTCACAGAGCCCTGGCAGAGTCCACAGAGCCCTGGCCGAGTCCACAGAGCCCTGGCCGAGTTCACAGAGCCCTGGCGGAGTCCACAGAGCCCTGGCGGAGTCCACAGAGCCCTGGCCGAGTCCACAGAGCCCTGGCCGAGTTCACAGAGCCCTGGCGGAGTCCACAGAGCCCTGGCCGAGTCCACAGAGCCCTGGCCGAGTCCACAGAGCCCTGGCAGAGTCCACAGAGCCCTGGCCACATCCACAGAGCCCTGGCGGAGTCCACAGAGCCCTGGCGGAGTTCACAGAGCCCTGGCCGAGTCCACAGAGCCCTGGCCCAGTCCACAGAGCCCTGGCCGAGTTCACAGAGCCCTGGCGGAGTCCACTGAGCCCTGGCAGAGTCCACAGAGCCATGGCCACATCCACAGAGCCCTGGCCGAGTCCACAGAGCCCTGGCGGAGTCCACAGAGCCCTGGCCGAGTTCACAGAGCCCTGGCAGAGTCCACAGAGCCCTGGCCGAGTCCACAGAGCCCTGGCCGAGTTCACAGAGCCCTGGCGGAGTCCACAGAGCCCTGGCCGAGACCACAGAGCCCTGGCCGAGTTCACAGAGCCCTGGCCACATCCACAGAGCCCTGGCGGAGTCCACAGAGCCCTGGCCGAGTCCACAGAGCCCTGGCAGAGTCCACAGAGCCCTGGCGGAGTCCACAGAGCCCTGGCAGGGTTCACAGAGCCCTGGCCGAGTTCACAGAGCCCTGGCAGAGTCCACAGAGCCCTGGCAGAGTTCACAGAGCCCTGGCCGAGTCCACAGAGCCCTGGCCGAGTTCACAGAGCCCTGGCGGAGTCCACAGAGCCCTGGCAGAGTCCACAGAGCCCTGGCGGAGTCCACAGAGCCCTGGCCGAGTTCACAGAGCCCTGGCAGAGTCCACAGAGCCCTGGCCGAGTTCACAGAGCCCTGGCAGAGTCCACAGAGCCCTGTCCGAGTCCACAGAGCCCTGGCAGAGTCCACAGAGCCCTGGCCGAGTTCACAGAGCCCTGGCGGATTCCACAGAGCCCTGGCCGAGTCCACAGAGCCCTGGCGGAGTCCACAGAGCCCTGGCCGAGTTCACAGAGCCCTGGCCACTTCCACAGAGCCCTGGCGGAGTCCACAGAGCCCTGGAAGGGTTCACAGAGCCCTGGCCACATCCACAGAGCCCTGGCCGAGTCCACAGAGCCCTGGCCGAGACCACAGAGCCCTGGCCGAGTTCACAGAGCCCTGGCCACTTCCACAGAGCCCTGGCGGAGTCCACAGAGCCCTGGCCGAGTCCACAGAGCCCTGGCGGAGTCCACAGAGCCCTGGCCGAGTCCACAGAGCCCTGGCGGAGTCCACAGAGCCCTGGCCGAGTCCACAGAGCCCTGTCCAAGTTCACAGAGCCCTGGCAGAGTCCACAGAGCCCTGGCCGAGTCCACAGAGCCCTGGCCGAGTTCACAGAGCCCTGGCGGAGTCCACAGAGCCCTGGCCGAGTCCACAGAGCCCTGGCCGAGTCCACAGAGCCCTGGCCACATCCACAGAGCCCTGGCCGAGTCCACAGAGCCCTGGCCGAGTCCACAGAGCCCTGGCAGAGTCCACAGAGCCCTGGCCGAGTCCACAGAGCCCTGGCTGAGTCCACAGAGCCCTGGCAGAGTCCACAGAGCCCTGGCCGAGTCCACAGAGCCCTGGCCGAGTTCACAGAGCCCTGGCGGAGTCCACAGAGCCCTGGCCACATCCACAGAGCCCTGGCCAAGTCCACAGAGCCCTGGCAGAGTCCACAGAGCCCTGGCGGAGTCCACAGAGCCCTGGCAGGGTTCACAGAGCCCTGGCGGAGTCCACAGAGCCCTGGCCGAGTCCACAGAGCCCTGGCCGAGTTCACAGAGCCCTGGCGGAGTCCACAGAGCCCTGGCCGAGTCCACAGAGCCCTGGCCGAGTTCACAGAGCCCTGGCCACTTCCACAGAGCCCTGGCGGAGTCCACAGAGCCCTGGCCGAGTCCACAGAGCCCTGGCCGAGTCCACAGACCCCTGGCCCAGTCCACAGAGCCCTGGCAGAGTCCACAGAGCCCTGGCCGAGTCCACAGAGCCCTGGCCGAGTTCACAGAGCCCTGGCGGAGTCCACAGAGCCCTGGCGGAGTCCACAGAGCCCTGGCAGAGTTCACAGAGCCCTGGCCGAGTCCACAGAGCCCTGGCCGAGTCCACAGAGCCCTGGCAGAGTCCACAGAGCCCTGGCCGAGTTCACAGAGCCCTGGCGGAGTCCACAGAGCCCTGGTGGAGTCCACAGAGCCCTGGCCGAGTCCACAGAGCCCTGGCCGAGTCCACAGAGCCCTGGCCGAGTCCACAGAGCCCTGGCCACATCCACAGAGTCCTGGCCACATCCACAGAGCCCTGGCGGAGTCCACAGAGCCCAGGCAGGGTTCACAGAGCCCTGGCGGAGTCCACAGAGCCCTGGCCGAGTCCACAGAGCCCTGGCCGAGTTCACAGAGCCCTGGCGGAGTCCACAGAGCCCTGGCCGACTCCACAGAGCCCTGGCGGAGTTCACAGAGCCCTGGCCGAGTTCACAGAGCCCTGGCCACTTCCACAGAGCCCTGGCGGAGTCCACAGAGCCCTGGCCGAGTCCACAGAGCCCTGGCCGAGTTCACAGAGCCCTGGCCGAGTTCACAGAGCCCTGGCCGTGTTCACAGAGCCCTGGCAGAGTCCAGATAGCCCTGGCGGAGTCCACAGAGCCCTGCCCGAGTTCACAGAGCCCTGGCCACGTCCACAGAGCCCTGGCCGAGTCCACAGAGCCCTGGCCGAGTCCAGAGAGCCCTGGCCGAGTCCACAGAGCCCTGGCCGAGTCCACAGAGCCCTGGCGGAGTCCACAGAGCCCTGGCCGAGTCCACAGAGCCCTGGCAGAGTCCACAGAGCCCTGGCCGAGTCCACAGAGCCCTGGCAGAGTTCACAGAGCCCTGGCCGAGTCCACAGAGCCCTGGCGGAGTCCACAGAGCCCTGGCCGAGTCCACAGAGCCCTGGCTGAGTCCACAGAGCCCTGGCAGAGTCCACAGAGCCCTGGCCACATCCACAGAGCCCTGGCGGAGTCCACAGAGCCCTGGCAGAGCTCACAGAGCCCTGGCAGAGTCCACAGAGCCCTGACCGAGTTCACAGAGCCCTGGCGGAGTCCACAGAGCCCTGGCCGAGTTCACAGAGCCCTGGCCGAGTCCACAGAGCCCTGGCCGAGTCCACAGAGCCCTGTCCAAGTCCACAGAGCCCTGGCAGAGTCCACAGAGCCCTGGCCGAGTCCACAGAGCCCTGGCAGAGTCCACAGAGCCCTGGCCGAGTTCACAGAGCCCTGGCAGAGTCCACAGAGCCCTGGCCGAGTCCACAGAGCCCTGGCAGAGTCCACAGAGCCCTGGCCGAGTTCACAGAGCCCTGGCCACTTCCACAGAGCCCTGGCGGAGTCCACAGAGCCCTGGCAGGGTTCACAGAGCCCTGGCCACATCCACAGAGCCCTGGCCGAGTCCACAGAGCCCTGGCCGAGACCACAGAGCCCTGGCCGAGTTCACAGAGCCCTGGCCACTTCCACAGAGCCCTGGCGAAGTCCACAGAGCCCTGGCCGAGTCCACAGAGCCCTGGCGGAGTCCACAGAGCCCTGGCCGAGTCCACAGAGCCCTGGCGGAGTCCACAGAGCCCTGGCGGAGTCCACAGAGCCCTGGCCGAGTTCACAGAGCCCTGGCCAAGTTCACAGAGCCCTGGCAGAGTCCACAGAGCCCTGGCCGAGTCCACAGAGCCCTGGCCGAGTTCACAGAGCCCTGGCGGAGTCCACAGAGCCCTGGCGGAGTCCACAGAGCCCTGGCCGAGTCCACAGAGCCCTGGCCACATCCACAGAGCCCTGGCCGAGTCCACAGAGCCCTGGCAGAGTCCACAGAGCCCTGGCAGAGTCCACAGAGCCCTGGCCGAGTCCACAGAGCCCTGGAAGAGTCCACAGAGCCCTGGCCACATCCACAGAGCCCTGGCGGAATCCACAGAGCCCTGGCAGAGTTCACAGATCCCTGGCAGAGTCCACAGAGCCCTGGCCGAGTCCACAGAGCCCTGGCCGAGTTCAGAGAGCCCTGGCGGAGTCCACAGACCCCTGGCCGAGTTCACAGAGCCCTGGCCGAGTCCACAGAGCCCTGGCCGAGTTCAGAGAGCCCTGGCGGAGTCCACAGAGCCCTGGCCGAGTTCACAGAGCCCTGGCCAAGTCCACAGAGCCCTGGCCGAGTCCACAGAGCCCTGGCAGAGTCCACAGAGCCCTGGCCGAGTTCACAGAGCCCTGGCAGGGTTCACAGAGCCCTGGCGGAGTCCACAGAGCCCTGGCCGAGTCCACAGAGCCCTGGCCGAGTTCACAGAGCCCTGGCGGAGTCCACAGAGGCCTGGCAGAGTCCACAGAGCCCTGGCGGAGTCCACAGAGCCCTGGCCGAGTTCACAGAGCCCTGGCCACTTCCACAGAGCCCTGGCGGAGTCCACAGAGCCCTGGCCGAGTCCACAGAGCCCTGGCCGAGTCCACAGACCCCTGGCCCAGTCCACAGAGCCCTGGCAGAGTCCACAGAGCCCTGGCGGAGTCCACAGAGCCCTGGCCGTGTTCACAGAGCCCTGGCGGAGTCCACAGAGCCCTGGCGGAGTCCACAGAGCCCTGGCAGAGTTCACAGAGCCCTGGCCGAGTCCACAGAGCCCTGGCCACATCCACAGAGCCCTGGCCGAGTCCACAGAGCCCTGGCAGAGTCCACAGAGCCCTGGCCGAGTCCACAGAGCCCTGGCTGAGTCCACAGAGCCCTGGAAGAGTCCACAGAGCCCTGGCGGAGTCCACAGAGCCCTGGCAGAGTTCACAGAGCCCTGGCAGGGTTCACAGAGCCCTGGCCACATCCACAGAGCCCTGGCCGAGTCCACAGAGCCCTGGCCGAGACCACAGAGCCCTGGCGGAGTCCACAGAGCCCTGGCCGAGTCCACAGAGCCCTGGTGGAGTCCACAGAGCCCTGGCCGAGTCCACAGAGCCCTGGCAGAGTCCACAGAGCCCTGGCCGAGTCCACAGAGCCCTGGCTGAGTCCACAGAGCCCTGGAAGTGTCCACAGAGCCCTGGCCACATCCACAGAGCCCTGGCGGAATCCACAGAGCCCTGGCAGAGTTCACAGAGCCCTGGCAGAGTCCACAGAGCCCTGGCCGAGTCCACAGAGCCCTGGCCGAGTCCACAGAGCCCTGGCAGAGTCCACAGAGCCCTGGCCGAGTTCACAAAGCCCTGGCCGAGTCCACAGAGCCCTGGCGGAGTCCACAGAGCCCTGGCCGAGTCCACAGAGCCCTGGCAGAGTCCACAGAGCCCTGGCGGAGTCCACAGAGCCCTGGCGGAGTCCACAGAGCCCTGGCCGAGTCCACAGAGCCCTGGCGGAGTCCACAGAGCCCTGGCGGAATCCACAGAGCCCTGGCCGAGTCCACAGAGCCCTGGCAGAGTCCACAGAGCCCTGGCCGAGTTCAGAGAGCCCTGGCCGAGTTCACAGAGCCCTGGCGGAGTCCACAGAGGCCTGGCAGAGTCCACAGAGCCCTGGCGGAGTCCACAGAGCCCTGGCCGAGTCCACAGAGCCCTGGCCGAGACCACAGAGCCCTGGCGGAGTCCACAGAGCCCTGGCCGAGTCCACAGAGCCCTGGTGGAGTCCACAGAGCCCTGGCCGAGTCCACAGAGCCCTGGCAGAGTCCACAGAGCCCTGGCCGAGTCCACAGAGCCCTGGCTGAGTCCACAGAGCCCTGGAAGTGTCCACAGAGCCCTGGCCACATCCACAGAGCCCTGGCGGAATCCACAGAGCCCTGGCAGAGTTCACAGAGCCCTGGCAGAGTCCACAGAGCCCTGGCCGAGTCCACAGAGCCCTGGCCGAGTCCACAGAGCCCTGGCAGAGTCCACAGAGCCCTGGCCGAGTTCACAAAGCCCTGGCCGAGTCCACAGAGCCCTGGCGGAGTCCACAGAGCCCTGGCCGAGTCCACAGAGCCCTGGCAGAGTCCACAGAGCCCTGGCGGAGTCCACAGAGCCCTGGCCGAGTCCACAGAGCCCTGGCGGAGTCCACAGAGCCCTGGCGGAATCCACAGAGCCCTGGCCGAGTCCACAGAGCCCTGGCAGAGTCCACAGAGCCCTGGCCGAGTCCACAGAGCCCTGGCAGAGTTCACAGAGCCCTGGCCGAGTCCACAGAGCCCTGGCGGAGTCCACAGAGCCCTGGCCGAGTCCACAGAGCCCTGGCTGAGTCCACAGAGCCCTGGCGGAGTCCACAGAGCCCTGGCCACATCCACAGAGCCCTGGCGGAGTCCACAGAGCCCTGGCAGAGCTCACAGAGCCCTGGCAGAGTCCACAGAGCCCTGACCGAGTTCACAGAGCCCTGGCGGAGTCCACAGAGCCCTGGCCGAGTTCACAGAGCCCTGGCCGAGTCCACAGAGCCCTGGCCGAGTCCACAGAGCCCTGTCCAAGTCCACAGAGCCCTGGCAGAGTCCACAGAGCCCTGGCCGAGTCCACAGAGCCCTGGCAGAGTCCACAGAGCCCTGGCCGAGTTCACAGAGCCCTGGCAGAGTCCACAGAGCCCTGGCCGAGTCCACAGAGCCCTGGCAGAGTCCACAGAGCCCTGGCCGAGTTCACAGAGCCCTGGCCACTTCCACAGAGCCCTGGCGGAGTCCACAGAGCCCTGGCAGGGTTCACAGAGCCCTGGCCACATCCACAGAGCCCTGGCCGAGTCCACAGAGCCCTGGCCGAGACCACAGAGCCCTGGCCGAGTTCACAGAGCCCTGGCCACTTCCACAGAGCCCTGGCGAAGTCTACAGAGCCCTGGCCGAGTCCACAGAGCCCTGGCGGAGTCCACAGAGCCCTGGCCGAGTCCACAGAGCCCTGGCGGAGTCCACAGAGCCCTGGCGGAGTCCACAGAGCCCTGGCCGAGTTCACAGAGCCCTGGCCAAGTTCACAGAGCCCTGGCAGAGTCCACAGAGCCCTGGCCGAGTCCACAGAGCCCTGGCCGAGTTCACAGAGCCCTGGCGGAGTCCACAGAGCCCTGGCGGAGTCCACAGAGCCCTGGCCGAGTCCACAGAGCCCTGGCCACATCCACAGAGCCCTGGCCGAGTCCACAGAGCCCTGGCGGAGTCCACAGAGCCCTGGCCGAGTTCACAGAGCCCTGGCAGAGTCCACAGAGCCCTGGCCGAGTCCACAGAGCCCTGACCGAGTTCACAGAGCCCTGGCGGAGTCCACAGAGCCCTGGCCGAGTCCACAGAGCCCTGGCCGAGTCCACAGAGCCCTGGAAGAGTCCACAGAGCCCTGGAAGAGTCCACAGAGCCCTGGCCACATCCACAGAGCCCTGGCGGAGTCCACAGAGCCCTGGCCGAGTCCACAGAGCCCTGGCCGAGTCCACAGAGCCCTGGCCGAGTTCACAGAGCCCTGACAGAGTCCACAGAGCCCTGGCCACATCCACAGAGCCCTGGCGGAGTCCACAGAGCCCTGGCAGGGTTCACAGAGCCCTGGCGGAGTCCACAGAGCCCTGGCGGAGTCCACAGAGCCCTGGCCGAGTTCACAGAGCCCTGGCGGAGTCCACAGAGCCCTGGCCGAGTCCACAGAGCCCTGGCCGAGTTCACAGAGCCCTGGCCACTTCCACAGAGCCCTGGCGGAGTCCACAGAGCCCTGGCCGAGTCCACAGAGCCCTGGCAGAGTCCACAGAGCCCTGGCGGAGTCCACAGAGCCCTGGCAGGGTTCACAGAGCACTGGCCGAGTCCACAGAGCCCTGGCCGAGTCCACAGAGCCCTGGCAGAGTCCACAGAGCCCTGGCCGAGTCCACAGAGCCCTGGCAGGGTTCACAGAGCCCTGGCGGAGTCCACAGAGCCCTGGCCGAGTCCACAGAGCCCTGGCCAAGACCACAGAGCCCTGGCCGAATTCACAGAGCCCTGGCCACTTCCACAGAGCCCAGGCGGAGTCCACAGAGCCCTGGCGGAGTCCACAGAGCCCTGGCCGAGTCCACAGAGCCCTGGCTGAGTCCACAGAGCCCTGGCAGAGTCCACAGAGCCCTGGCCACATCCACAGAGCCCTGGCCGAGTCCACAGAACCCTGGCAGAGCTCACAGAGCCCTGGCCACATCCACAGAGCCCTGGCCGAGTCCACAGAGCCCTGGCCACTTCCACAGAGCCCTGGCGGAGTCCACAGAGCCCTGCCAGGGTTCACAGAGCCCTGGCCACATCCACAGAGCCCTGGCCGAGTCCACAGAGCCCTGGCCGAGACCACAGAGCCCTGGCCGAGTTCACAGAGCCCTGGCCGAGTTCACAGAGCCCTGGCAGAGTCCACAGAGCCCTGGCGGAGTCCACAGAGCCCTGTCCGAGTCCACAGAGCCCTGGCGGAGTCCACAGAGCCATGGCCGAGTCCACAGAGCCCTGGCCACATCCACAGAGCCCTGGCCGAGTCCACAGAGCCCTGGCCGAGTCCACAGAGCCCTGGCTGAGTCCACAGAGCCCTGGAAGAGTCCACAGAGCCCTGGCAGAGTCCACAGAGCCCTGGCCGAGTCCACAGAGCCCTGGCTGAGTCCACAGAGCCCTGGAAGAGTCCACAGAGCCCTGGCCGAGTCCACAGAGCCCTGGCTGAGTCCACAGAGCCCTGGCCGAGTCCACAGAGCCCTGGCCACATCCACAGAGCCCTGGCGGAGTCCACAGAGCCCTGGCAGAGCTCACAGAGCCCTGGCAGAGTCCACAGAGCCCTGGCCGAGTTCACAGAGCCCTGGCGGAGTCCACAGAGCCCTGGCCGAGTTCACAGAGCCCTGGCCGAGTCCACAGAGCCCTGGCCGAGTCCACAGAGCCCTGTCCAAGTCCACAGAGCCCTGGCAGAGTCCACAGAGCCCTGGCCGAGTCCACAGAGCCCTGGCAGAGTCCACAGAGCCCTGGCCGAGTTCACAGAGCCCTGGCCGAGTTCACAGAGCCCTGGCCGTGTTCACAGAGCCCTGGCAGAGTCCAGATAGCCCTGGCGGAGTCCACAGAGCCCTGCCCGAGTTCACAGAGCCCTGGCCACGTCCACAGAGCCCTGGCCGAGTCCACAGAGCCCTGGCCGAGTCCAGAGAGCCCTGGCCGAGTCCACAGAGCCCTGGCCGAGTCCACAGAGCCCTGGCGGAGTCCACAGAGCCCTGGCCGAGTCCACAGAGCCCTGGCAGAGTCCACAGAGCCCTGGCCGAGTCCACAGAGCCCTGGCAGAGTTCACAGAGCCCTGGCCGAGTCCACAGAGCCCTGGCGGAGTCCACAGAGCCCTGGCCGAGTCCACAGAGCCCTGGCTGAGTCCACAGAGCCCTGGCAGAGTCCACAGAGCCCTGGCCACATCCACAGAGCCCTGGCGGAGTCCACAGAGCCCTGGCAGAGCTCACAGAGCCCTGGCAGAGTCCACAGAGCCCTGACCGAGTTCACAGAGCCCTGGCGGAGTCCACAGAGCCCTGGCCGAGTTCACAGAGCCCTGGCCGAGTCCACAGAGCCCTGGCCGAGTCCACAGAGCCCTGTCCAAGTCCACAGAGCCCTGGCAGAGTCCACAGAGCCCTGGCCGAGTCCACAGAGCCCTGGCAGAGTCCACAGAGCCCTGGCCGAGTTCACAGAGCCCTGGCAGAGTCCACAGAGCCCTGGCCGAGTCCACAGAGCCCTGGCAGAGTCCACAGAGCCCTGGCCGAGTTCACAGAGCCCTGGCCACTTCCACAGAGCCCTGGCGGAGTCCACAGAGCCCTGGCAGGGTTCACAGAGCCCTGGCCACATCCACAGAGCCCTGGCCGAGTCCACAGAGCCCTGGCCGAGACCACAGAGCCCTGGCCGAGTTCACAGAGCCCTGGCCACTTCCACAGAGCCCTGGCGAAGTCCACAGAGCCCTGGCCGAGTCCACAGAGCCCTGGCGGAGTCCACAGAGCCCTGGCCGAGTCCACAGAGCCCTGGCGGAGTCCACAGAGCCCTGGCGGAGTCCACAGAGCCCTGGCCGAGTTCACAGAGCCCTGGCCAAGTTCACAGAGCCCTGGCAGAGTCCACAGAGCCCTGGCCGAGTCCACAGAGCCCTGGCCGAGTTCACAGAGCCCTGGCGGAGTCCACAGAGCCCTGGCCGAGTCCACAGAGCCCTGGCCACATCCACAGAGCCCTGGCCGAGTCCACAGAGCCCTGGCAGAGTCCACAGAGCCCTGGCCGAGTCCACAGAGCCCTGGCTGAGTCCACAGAGCCCTGGAAGAGTCCACAGAGCCCTGGCCACATCCACAGAGCCCTGGCGGAATCCACAGAGCCCTGGCAGAGTTCACAGATCCCTGGCAGAGTCCACAGAGCCCTGGCCGAGTCCACAGAGCCCTGGCCGAGTTCAGAGAGCCCTGGCGGAGTCCACAGACCCCTGGCCGAGTTCACAGAGCCCTGGCCGAGTCCACAGAGCCCTGGCCGAGTTCAGAGAGCCCTGGCGGAGTCCACAGAGCCCTGGCCGAGTTCACAGAGCCCTGGCCAAGTCCACAGAGCCCTGGCCGAGTCCACAGAGCCCTGGCAGAGTCCACAGAGCCCTGGCCGAGTTCACAGAGCCCTGGCAGGGTTCACAGAGCCCTGGCGGAGTCCACAGAGCCCTGGCCGAGTCCACAGAGCCCTGGCCGAGTTCACAGAGCCCTGGCGGAGTCCACAGAGGCCTGGCAGAGTCCACAGAGCCCTGGCGGAGTCCACAGAGCCCTGGCCGAGTTCACAGAGCCCTGGCCGACTTCCACAGAGCCCTGGCGGAGTCCACAGAGCCCTGGCCGAGTCCACAGAGCCCTGGCCGAGTCCACAGACCCCTGGCCCAGTCCACAGAGCCCTGGCAGAGTCCACAGAGCCCTGGCGGAGTCCACAGAGCCCTGGCCGTGTTCACAGAGCCCTGGCGGAGTCCACAGAGCCCTGGCGGAGTCCACAGAGCCCTGGCAGAGTTCACAGAGCCCTGGCCGAGTCCACAGAGCCCTGGCCACATCCACAGAGCCCTGGCCGAGTCCACAGAGCCCTGGCAGAGTCCACAGAGCCCTGGCCGAGTCCACAGAGCCCTGGCTGAGTCCACAGAGCCCTGGAAGAGTCCACAGAGCCCTGGCGGAGTCCACAGAGCCCTGGCAGAGTTCACAGAGCCCTGGCAGGGTTCACAGAGCCCTGGCCACATCCACAGAGCCCTGGCCGAGTCCACAGAGCCCTGGCCGAGACCACAGAGCCCTGGCGGAGTCCACAGAGCCCTGGCCGAGTCCACAGAGCCCTGGTGGAGTCCACAGAGCCCTGGCCGAGTCCACAGAGCCCTGGCAGAGTCCACAGAGCCCTGGCCGAGTCCACAGAGCCCTGGCTGAGTCCACAGAGCCCTGGAAGTGTCCACAGAGCCCTGGCCACATCCACAGAGCCCTGGCGGAATCCACAGAGCCCTGGCAGAGTTCACAGAGCCCTGGCGGAGTCCACAGAGCCCTGGCCGAGTCCACAGAGCCCTGGCCGAGTCCACAGAGCCCTGGCAGAGTCCACAGAGCCCTGGCCGAGTTCACAAAGCCCTGGCCGAGTCCACAGAGCCCTGGCGGAGTCCACAGAGCCCTGGCCGAGTCCACAGAGCCCTGGCAGAGTCCACAGAGCCCTGGCGGAGTCCACAGAGCCCTGGCGGAGTCCACAGAGCCCTGGCCGAGTCCACAGAGCCCTGGCGGAGTCCACAGAGCCCTGGCGGAATCCACAGAGCCCTGGCCGAGTCCACAGAGCCCTGGCAGAGTCCACAGAGCCCTGGCCGAGTCCACAGAGCCCTGGCAGAGTTCACAGAGCCCTGGCCGAGTCCACAGAGCCCTGGCGGAGTCCACAGAGCCCTGGCCGAGTCCACAGAGCCCTGGCCACATCCACAGAGCCCTGGCCGAGTCCACAGAGCCCTGGCCACATCCACAGAGCCCTGGCCGAGTCCACAGAGCCCTGGCAGAGTCCACAGAGCCCTGGCCGAGTCCACAGAGCCCTGGCTGAGTCCACAGAGCCCTGGAAGAGTCCACAGAGCCCTGGCCACATCCACAGAGCCCTGGCGGAATCCACAGAGCCCTGGCAGAGTTCACAGATCCCTGGCAGAGTCCACAGAGCCCTGGCCGAGTCCACAGAGCCCTGGCCGAGTTCAGAGAGCCCTGGCGGAGTCCACAGACCCCTGGCCGAGTTCACAGAGCCCTGGCCGAGTCCACAGAGCCCTGGCCGAGTTCAGAGAGCCCTGGCGGAGTCCACAGAGCCCTGGCCGAGTTCACAGAGCCCTGGCCAAGTCCACAGAGCCCTGGCCGAGTCCACAGAGCCCTGGCAGAGTCCACAGAGCCCTGGCCGAGTTCACAGAGCCCTGGCAGGGTTCACAGAGCCCTGGCGGAGTCCACAGAGCCCTGGCCGAGTCCACAGAGCCCTGGCCGAGTTCACAGAGCCCTGGCGGAGTCCACAGAGGCCTGGCAGAGTCCACAGAGCCCTGGCGGAGTCCACAGAGCCCTGGCCGAGTTCACAGAGCCCTGGCCACTTCCACAGAGCCCTGGCGGAGTCCACAGAGCCCTGGCCGAGTCCACAGAGCCCTGGCCGAGTCCACAGACCCCTGGCCCAGTCCACAGAGCCCTGGCAGAGTCCACAGAGCCCTGGCGGAGTCCACAGAGCCCTGGCCGTGTTCACAGAGCCCTGGCGGAGTCCACAGAGCCCTGGCGGAGTCCACAGAGCCCTGGCAGAGTTCACAGAGCCCTGGCCGAGTCCACAGAGCCCTGGCCACATCCACAGAGCCCTGGCCGAGTCCACAGAGCCCTGGCAGAGTCCACAGAGCCCTGGCCGAGTCCACAGAGCCCTGGCTGAGTCCACAGAGCCCTGGAATAGTCCACAGAGCCCTGGCGGAGTCCACAGAGCCCTGGCAGAGTTCACAGAGCCCTGGCAGGGTTCACAGAGCCCTGGCCACATCCACAGAGCCCTGGCCGAGTCCACAGAGCCCTGGCCGAGACCACAGAGCCCTGGCGGAGTCCACAGAGCCCTGGCCGAGTCCACAGAGCCCTGGTGGAGTCCACAGAGCCCTGGCCGAGTCCACAGAGCCCTGGCAGAGTCCACAGAGCCCTGGCCGAGTCCACAGAGCCCTGGCTGAGTCCACAGAGCCCTGGAAGTGTCCACAGAGCCCTGGCCACATCCACAGAGCCCTGGCGGAATCCACAGAGCCCTGGCAGAGTTCACAGAGCCCTGGCAGAGTCCACAGAGCCCTGGCCGAGTCCACAGAGCCCTGGCCGAGTCCACAGAGCCCTGGCAGAGTCCACAGAGCCCTGGCCGAGTTCACAGAGCCCTGGCCGAGTCCACAGAGCCCTGGCGGAGTCCACAGAGCCCTGGCCGAGTCCACAGAGCCCTGGCAGAGTCCACAGAGCCCTGGCGGAGTCCACAGAGCCCTGGCGGAGTCCACAGAGCCCTGGCCGAGTCCACAGAGCCCTGGCGGAGTCCACAGAGCCCTGGCGGAATCCACAGAGCCCTGGCCGAGTCCACAGAGCCCTGGCAGAGTCCACAGAGCCCTGGCCGAGTCCACAGAGCCCTGGCAGAGTTCACAGAGCCCTGGCCGAGTCCACAGAGCCCTGGCGGAGTCCACAGAGCCCTGGCCGAGTCCACAGAGCCCTGGCTGAGTCCACAGAGCCCTGGCGGAGTCCACAGAGCCCTGGCCACATCCACAGAGCCCTGGCGGAGTCCACAGAGCCCTGGCAGAGCTCACAGAGCCCTGGCAGAGTCCACAGAGCCCTGACCGAGTTCACAGAGCCCTGGCGGAGTCCACAGAGCCCTGGCCGAGTTCACAGAGCCCTGGCCGAGTCCACAGAGCCCTGGCCGAGTCCACAGAGCCCTGTCCAAGTCCACAGAGCCCTGGCAGAGTCCACAGAGCCCTGGCCGAGTCCACAGAGCCCTGGCAGAGTCCACAGAGCCCTGGCCGAGTTCACAGAGCCCTGGCAGAGTCCACAGAGCCCTGGCCGAGTCCACAGAGCCCTGGCAGAGTCCACAGAGCCCTGGCCGAGTTCACAGAGCCCTGGCCACTTCCACAGAGCCCTGGCGGAGTCCACAGAGCCCTGGCAGGGTTCACAGAGCCCTGGCCACATCCACAGAGCCCTGGCCGAGTCCACAGAGCCCTGGCCGAGACCACAGAGCCCTGGCCGAGTTCACAGAGCCCTGGCCACTTCCACAGAGCCCTGGCGAAGTCCACAGAGCCCTGGCCGAGTCCACAGAGCCCTGGCGGAGTCCACAGAGCCCTGGCCGAGTCCACAGAGCCCTGGCGGAGTCCACAGAGCCCTGGCGGAGTCCACAGAGCCCTGGCCGAGTTCACAGAGCCCTGGCCAAGTTCACAGAGCCCTGGCAGAGTCCACAGAGCCCTGGCCGAGTCCACAGAGCCCTGGCCGAGTTCACAGAGCCCTGGCGGAGTCCACAGAGCCCTGGCGGAGTCCACAGAGCCCTGGCCGAGTCCACAGAGCCCTGGCCACATCCACAGAGCCCTGGCCGAGTCCACAGAGCCCTGGCGGAGTCCACAGAGCCCTGGCCGAGTTCACAGAGCCCTGGCAGAGTCCACAGAGCCCTGGCCGAGTCCACAGAGCCCTGACCGAGTTCACAGAGCCCTGGCGGAGTCCACAGAGCCCTGGCCGAGTCCACAGAGCCCTGGCCGAGTCCACAGAGCCCTGGAAGAGTCCACAGAGCCCTGGAAGAGTCCACAGAGCCCTGGCCACATCCACAGAGCCCTGGCGGAGTCCACAGAGCCCTGGCCGAGTCCACAGAGCCCTGGCCGAGTCCACAGAGCCCTGGCCGAGTTCACAGAGCCCTGACAGAGTCCACAGAGCCCTGGCCACATCCACAGAGCCCTGGCGGAGTCCACAGAGCCCTGGCAGGGTTCACAGAGCCCTGGCGGAGTCCACAGAGCCCTGGCGGAGTCCACAGAGCCCTGGCCGAGTTCACAGAGCCCTGGCGGAGTCCACAGAGCCCTGGCCGAGTCCACAGAGCCCTGGCCGAGTTCACAGAGCCCTGGCCACTTCCACAGAACCCTGGCAGAGTCCACAGAGCCCTGGCCGAGTCCACAGAGCCCTGGCAGAGTCCACAGAGCCCTGGCGGAGTCCACAGAGCCCTGGCAGGGTTCACAGAGCACTGGCCGAGTCCACAGAGCCCTGGCCGAGTCCACAGAGCCCTGGCAGAGTCCACAGAGCCCTGGCCGAGTCCACAGAGCCCTGGCAGGGTTCACAGAGCCCTGGCGGAGTCCACAGAGCCCTGGCCGAGTCCACAGAGCCCTGGCCAAGACCACAGAGCCCTGGCCGAATTCACAGAGCCCTGGCCACTTCCACAGAGCCCAGGCGGAGTCCACAGAGCCCTGGCGGAGTCCACAGAGCCCTGGCCGAGTCCACAGAGCCCTGGCTGAGTCCACAGAGCCCTGGCAGAGTCCACAGAGCCCTGGCCACATCCACAGAGCCCTGGCCGAGTCCACAGAACCCTGGCAGAGCTCACAGAGCCCTGGCCACATCCACAGAGCCCTGGCCGAGTCCACAGAGCCCTGGCCACTTCCACAGAGCCCTGGCGGAGTCCACAGAGCCCTGCCAGGGTTCACAGAGCCCTGGCCACATCCACAGAGCCCTGGCCGAGTCCACAGAGCCCTGGCCGAGACCACAGAGCCCTGGCCGAGTTCACAGAGCCCTGGCCGAGTTCACAGAGCCCTGGCAGAGTCCACAGAGCCCTGGCGGAGTCCACAGAGCCCTGTCCGAGTCCACAGAGCCCTGGCGGAGTCCACAGAGCCCTGGCCGAGTCCACAGAGCCCTGGCCACATCCACAGAGCCCTGGCCGAGTCCACAGAGCCCTGGCAGAGTCCACAGAGCCCTGGCCGAGTCCACAGAGCCCTGGCTGAGTCCACAGAGCCCTGGAAGAGTCCACAGAGCCCTGGCCGAGTCCACAGAGCCCTGGCTGAGTCCACAGAGCCCTGGCCGAGTCCACAGAGCCCTGGCCACATCCACAGAGCCCTGGCGGAGTCCACAGAGCCCTGGCAGAGCTCACAGAGCCCTGGCAGAGTCCACAGAGCCCTGGCCGAGTTCACAGAGCCCTGGCGGAGTCCACAGAGCCCTGGCCGAGTTCACAGAGCCCTGGCCGAGTCCACAGAGCCCTGGCCGAGTCCACAGAGCCCTGTCCAAGTCCACAGAGCCCTGGCAGAGTCCACAGAGCCCTGGCCGAGTCCACAGAGCCCTGGCAGAGTCCACAGAGCCCTGGCCGAGTTCACAGAGCCCTGGCAGAGTCCACAGAGCCCTGGCCGAGTCCACAGAGCCCTGGCCGAGTCCACAGAGCCCTGGCCGAGACCACAGAGCCCTGGCCGAGTTCACAGAGCCCTGGCCACTTCCACAGAGCCCTGGCGGAGTCCACAGAGCCCTGGCCGAGTCCACAGAGCCCTGGCCGAGTCCACAGAGCCCTGGCGGAGTCCACAGAGCCCTGGCGGAGTCCACAGAGCCCTGGCCGAGTTCACAGAGCCCTGGCCAAGTTCACAGAGCCCTGGCAGAGTCCACAGAGCCCTGGCCGAGTCCACAGAGCCCTGGCCGAGTTCACAGAGCCCTGGCGGAGTCCACAGAGCCCTGGCGGAGTCCACAGAGCCCTGGCCGAGTCCACAGAGCCCTGGCCACATCCACAGAGCCCTGGCCGAGTCCACAGAGCCCTGGCAGAGTCCACAGAGCCCTGGCTGAGTCCACAGAGCCCTGGAAGTGTCCACAGAGCCCTGGCCACATCCACAGAGCCCTGGCGGAATCCACAGAGCCCTGGCAGAGTTCACAGAGCCCTGGCAGAGTCCACAGAGCCCTGGCCGAGTCCACAGAGCCCTGGCCGAGTTCAGAGAGCCCTGGCGGAGTCCACAGACCCCTGGCCGAGTTCACAGAGCCCTGGCCGAGTCCACAGAGCCCTGGCCGAGTTCAGAGAGCCCTGGCGGAGTCCACAGAGCCCTGGCCGAGTTCACAGAGCCCTGGCCAAGTCCACAGAGCCCTGGCCGAGTCCACAGAGCCCTGGCAGAGTCCACAGAGCCCTGGCGGAGTCCACAGAGCCCTGGCAGAGTTCACAGAGCCCTGGCGGAGTCCACAGAGCCCTGGCCGAGTCCACAGAGCCCTGGCCGAGTTCACAGAGCCCTGGCGGAGTCCACAGAGCCCTGGCAGAGTCCACAGAGCCCTGGCCGAGTCCACAGAGCCCTGGCCCAGTCCACAGAGCCCTGGCAGAGTCCACAGAGCCCTGGCGGAGTCCACAGAGCCCTGGCCGTGTTCACAGAGCCCTGGCGGAGTCCACAGAGCCCTGGCGGAGTCCACAGAGCCCTGGCAGACTTCACAGAGCCCTGGCCGAGTCCACAGAGCCCTGGCCAAGTCCACAGAGCCCTGGCAGAGTCCACAGAGCCCTGGCCGAGTTCACAGAGCCCTGGCGGAGTCCACAGAGCCCTGGTGGAGTCCACAGAGCCCTGGTGGAGTCCACAGAGCCCTGGTCGAGTCCACAGAGCCCTGGCTGAGTCCACAGAGCCCTGGCCACATCCACAGAGCCCTGGCCACATCCACAGAGCCCTGGCGGAGTCCACAGAGCCCTGGCAGAGTCCACAGAGCCCTGGCCACATCCACAGAGCCCTGGCGGAGTCCACAGAGCCCTGGCAGAGCTCACAGAGCCCTGGCAGAGTCCACAGAGCCCTGGCCGAGTCCACAGAGCCCTGGCTGAGTCCACAGAGCCGTGGCAAGAGTCCACAGAGCCCTGGCCACATCCACAGAGCCCTGGCGGAATCCACAGAGCCCTGGCAGAGTTCACAGAGCCCTGCCAGAGTCCACAGGGCCCTGGCCGAGTCCACAGAGCCCTGGCCGAGTTCACAGAGCCCTGGCGGAGTCCACGGAGCCCTGGCCGAGTCCACAGAGCCCTGGCAGAGTCCACAGAGCCCTGGCCGAGTTCACAGAGCCCTGGCCACTTCCACAGAGCCCTGGCGGAGTCCACAGAGCCCTGGCCGAGTCCACAGAGCCCTGGCGGAGTCCACAGAGCCCTGGCCGAGTCCACAGAGCCCTGGCGGAGTCCACAGAGCCCTGGCAGAGTCCACAGAGCCCTGGCCGAGTTCACAGAGCCCTGTCCAAGTTCACAGAGCCCTGGCAGAGTCCACAGAGCCCTGGCCGAGTCCACAGAGCCCTGGCCGAGTTCACAGAGCCCTGGCGGAGTCCACAGAGCCCTGGCCGAGTCCACAGAGCCCTGGCCGAGTCCACAGAGCCCTGGCCACATCCACAGAGCCCTGGCCGAGTCCACAGAGCCCTGGCCGAGTCCACAGAGCCCTGGCAGAGTCCACAGAGCCCTGGCCGAGTTCACAGAGCCCTGGCTGAGTCCACAGAGCCCTGGAAGAGTCCACAGAGCCCTGGCCACATCCACAGAGCCCTGGCGGAATCCACAGAGCCCTGGCAGAGTTCACAGAGCCCTGGCAGAGTCCACAGAGCCCTGGCCGAGTCCACAGAGCCCTGGCCGAGTTCACAGAGCCCTGGCGGAGTCCACAGAGCCCTGGCCGAGTTCACAGAGCCCTGGCCAAGTCCACAGAGCCCTGGCAGAGTCCACAGAGCCCTGGCGGAGTCCACAGAGCCCTGGCAGGGTTCACAGAGCCCTGGCGGAGTCCACAGAGCCCTGGCCGAGTCCACAGAGCCCTGGCCGAGTTCACAGAGCCCTGGCGGAGTCCACAGAGCCCTGGCCGAGTCCACAGAGCCCTGGCCGAGTTCACAGAGCCCTGGCCACTTCCACAGAGCCCTGGCGGAGTCCACAGAGCCCTGGCCGAGTCCACAGAGCCCTGGCCGAGTCCACAGACCCCTGGCCCAGTCCACAGAGCCCTGGCAGAGTCCACAGAGCCCTGGCCGAGTCCACAGAGCCCTGGCCGAGTTCACAGAGCCCTGGCGGAGTCCACAGAGCCCTGGCGGAGTCCACAGAGCCCTGGCAGAGTTCACAGAGCCCTGGCCGAGTCCACAGAGCCCTGGCCGAGTCCACAGAGCCCTGGCAGAGTCCACAGAGCCCTGGCCGAGTTCACAGAGCCCTGGCGGAGTCCACAGAGCCCTGGTGGAGTCCACAGAGCCCTGGCCGAGTCCACAGAGCCCTGGCCGAGTCCACAGAGCCCTGGCCACATCCACAGAGTCCTGGCCACATCCACAGAGCCCTGGCGGAGTCCACAGAGCCCAGGCAGGGTTCACAGAGCCCTGGCGGAGTCCACAGAGCCCTGGCCGAGTCCACAGAGCCCTGGCCGAGTTCACAGAGCCCTGGCGGAGTCCACAGAGCCCTGGCAGAGTCCACAGAGCCCTGGCGGAGTTCACAGAGCCCTGGCCGAGTTCACAGAGCCCTGGCCACTTCCACAGAGCCCTGGCGGAGTCCACAGAGCCCTGGCCGAGTCCACAGAGCCCTGGCCGAGTTCACAGAGCCCTGGCAGAGTCCACAGAGCCCTGGCGGAGTCCACAGAGCCCTGGCCGAGTTCACAGAGCCCTGGCAGAGTCCACAGAGCCCTGGCCGAGTCCACAGAGCCCTGGCCGAGTTCACAGAGCCCTGGCGGAGTCCACAGAGCCCTGGCCGAGTTCACAGAGCCCTGGCAGAGTCCACAGAGCCCTGGCCGAGTCCACAGAGCCCTGGCCGAGTCCACAGAGCCCTGGCCGAGACCACAGAGCCCTGGCCGAGTTCACAGAGCCCTGGCCACTTCCACAGAGCCCTGGCGGAGTCCACAGAGCCCTGGCCGAGTCCACAGAGCCCTGGCGGAGTCCACAGAGCCCTGGCCGAGTCCACAGAGCCCTGGCGGAGTCCACAGAGCCCTGGCGGAGTCCACAGAGCCCTGGCCGAGTTCACAGAGCCCTGGCCAAGTTCACAGAGCCCTGGCAGAGTCCACAGAGCCCTGGCCGAGTCCACAGAGCCCTGGCCGAGTTCACAGAGCCCTGGCGGAGTCCACAGAGCCCTGGCCGAGTCCACAGAGCCCTGGCGGAGTCCACAGAGCCCTGGCAGAGTCCACAGAGCCCTGCCAGAGTCCACAGGGCCCTGGCCGAGTCCACAGAGCCCTGGCCGAGTCCACAGAGCCCTGGCCGAGTTCACAGAGCCCTGGCCGAGTTCACAGAGCCCTGGCGGAGTCCACAGAGCCCTGGCCGAGTCCACAGAGCCCTGGCGGAGTCCACAGAGCCCTGGCCGAGTCCACAGAGCCCTGGCCGAGTTCACAGAGCCCTGGCGGAGTCCACAGAGCCCTGGCCGAGTCCACAGAGCCCTGGCGGAGTCCACAGAGCCCTGGCCGAGTTCACAGAGCCCTGGCCGTGTTCACAGAGCCCTGGCAGAGTCCAGATAGCCCTGGCGGAGTCCACAGAGCCCTGCCCGAGTTCACAGAGCCCTGGCGGAGTCCACAGAGCCCTGGCGGAATCCACAGAGCCCTGGCCGAGTCCACAGAGCCCTGGCAGAGTCCACAGAGCCCTGGCAGAGTCCACAGAGCCCTGGCCGAGTCCACAGAGCCCTGGCCGAGTCCACAGAGCCCTGGCCGAGTTCACAGAGCCCTGGCCAAGTTCACAGAGCCCTGGCTGAGTCCACAGAGCCCTGGAAGAGTCCACAGAGCCCTGGCCGAGTCCACAGAGCCCTGGCTGAGTCCACAGAGCCCTGGCAGAGTCCACAGAGCCCTGGCCACATCCACAGAGCCCTGGCGGAGTCCACAGAGCCCTGGCAGAGCTCCACAGAGCCCTGGCAGATTCCACAGAGCCCTGGCCGAGTCCACAGAGCCCTGGCAGAGTCCACAGAGCCCTGGCCGAGTTCACAGAGCCCTGGCGGAGTCCACAGAGCCCTGGTGGAGTCCACAGAGCCCTGGTGGAGTCCACAGAGCCCTGGCCGAGTCCACAGAGCCCTGGCCGAGTTCACAGAGCCCTGGCCAAGTTCACAGAGCCCTGGCTGAGTCCACAGAGCCCTGGAAGAGTCCACAGAGCCCTGGCCGAGTCCACAGAGCCCTGGCTGAGTCCACAGAGCCCTGGCAGAGTCCACAGAGCCCTGGCCACATCCACAGAGCCCTGGCGGAGTCCACAGAGCCCTGGCAGAGCTCACAGAGCCCTGGCAGATTCCACAGAGCCCTGGCCGAGTCCACAGAGCCCTGGCAGAGTCCACAGAGCCCTGGCCGAGTTCACAGAGCCCTGGCGGAGTCCACAGAGCCCTGGTGGAGTCCACAGAGCCCTGGTGGAGTCCACAGAGCCCTGGCCGAGTTCACAGAGCCCTGGCCGTGTTCACAGAGCCCTGGCAGAGTCCAGATAGCCCTGGCGGAGTCCACAGAGCCCTGCCCGAGTTCACAGAGCCCTGGCGGAGTCCACAGAGCCCTGGCGGAGTCCACAGAGCCCTGGCCGAGTCCACAGAGCCCTGGCAGAGTCCACAGAGCCCTGGCAGAGTCCACAGAGCCCTGGCCGAGTCCACAGAGCCCTGGCCGAGTCCACAGAGCCCTGGCCGAGTTCACAGAGCCCTGTCCAAGTTCACAGAGCCCTGGCTGAGTCCACAGAGCCCTGGAAGAGTCCACAGAGCCCTGGCCGAGTCCACAGAGCCCTGGCTGAGTCCACAGAGCCCTGGCAGAGTCCACAGAGCCCTGGCCACATCCACAGAGCCCTGGCGGAGTCCACAGAGCCCTGGCAGAGTCTCACAGAGCCCTGGCAGATTCCACAGAGCCCTGGCCGAGTCCACAGAGCCCTGGCAGAGTCCACAGAGCCCTGGCCGAGTTCACAGAGCCCTGGCGGAGTCCACAGAGCCCTGGTGGAGTCCACAGAGCCCTGGTGGAGTCCACAGAGCCCTGGTCGAGTCCACAGAGCCCTGGCTGAGTCCACAGAGCCCTGGCCACATCCACAGAGCCCTGGCCACATCCACAGAGCCCTGGCGGAGTCCACAGAGCCCTGGCAGAGTCCACAGAGCCCTGGCCGAGTCCACAGAGCCCTGGCGGAGTCCACAGAGCCCTGGCAGAGCTCACAGAGCCCTGGCAGAGTCCACAGAGCCCTGGCCGAGTTCACAGAGCCCTGGCCACTTCCACAGAGCCCTGGCGGAGTCCACAGAGCCCTGGCAGGGTTCACAGAGCCCTGGCCACATCCACAGAGCCCTGGCGGAGTCCACAGAGCCCTGGCGGATTCCACAGAGCCCTGGCCGAGTTCACAGAGCCCTGGCCACTTCCACAGAGCCCTGGCGGAGTCCACAGAGCCCTGCCGGAGTCCACAGAGCCCTGGCCGAGTCCACAGAGCCCTGGCCACATCCACAGAGCCCTGGCCACATCCACAGAGCCCTGGCGGAGTCCACAGAGCCCTGGCAGAGTCCACAGAGCCCTGGCCGAGTCCACAGAGCCCTGGCGGAGTCCACAGAGCCCTGGCCGAGTCCACAGAGCCCTGGCGGAGTCCACAGAGCCCTGGCCGAGTCCACAGAGCCCTGGCGGAGTCCACAGAGCCCTGGCGGAGTCCACAGAGCCCTGGCCGAGTTCACAGAGCCCTGGCCAAGTTCACAGAGCCCTGGCAGAGTCCACAGAGCCCTGGCCGAGTCCACAGAGCCCTGGCCGAGTTCACAGAGCCCTGGCGGAGTCCACAGAGCCCTGGCCGAGTCCACAGAGCCCTGGCGGAATCCACAGAGCCCTGGCAGAGTTCACAGAGCCCTGCCAGAGTCCACAGGGCCCTGGCCGAGTCCACAGAGCCCTGGCCGAGTCCACAGAGCCCTGGCCGAGTTCACAGAGCCCTGGCCGAGTTCACAGAGCCCTGGCGGAGTCCACAGAGCCCTGGCCGAGTCCACAGAGCCCTGGCGGAGTCCACAGAGCCCTGGCCGAGTCCACAGAGCCCTGGCCGAGTTCACAGAGCCCTGGCGGAGTCCACAGAGCCCTGGCCGAGTCCACAGAGCCCTGGCGGAGTCCACAGAGCCCTGGCCGAGTTCACAGAGCCCTGGCCGTGTTCACAGAGCCCTGGCAGAGTCCAGATAGCCCTGGCGGAGTCCACAGAGCCCTGCCCGAGTTCACAGAGCCCTGGCGGAGTCCACAGAGCCCTGGCGGAATCCACAGAGCCCTGGCCGAGTCCACAGAGCCCTGGCAGAGTCCACAGAGCCCTGGCAGAGTCCACAGAGCCCTGGCAGAGTCCACAGAGCCCTGGCCGAGTCCACAGAGCCCTGGCCGAGTTCACAGAGCCCTGGCCAAGTTCACAGAGCCCTGGCTGAGTCCACAGAGCCCTGGAAGAGTCCACAGAGCCCTGGCCGAGTCCACAGAGCCCTGGCTGAGTCCACAGAGCCCTGGCAGAGTCCACAGAGCCCTGGCCACATCCACAGAGCCCTGGCGGAGTCCACAGAGCCCTGGCAGAGCTCACAGAGCCCTGGCAGATTCCACAGAGCCCTGGCCGAGTCCACAGAGCCCTGGCAGAGTCCACAGAGCCCTGGCCGAGTTCACAGAGCCCTGGCGGAGTCCACAGAGCCCTGGTGGAGTCCACAGAGCCCTGGTGGAGTCCACAGAGCCCTGGCCGAGTCCACAGAGCCCTGGCCGAGTTCACAGAGCCCTGGCCAAGTTCACAGAGCCCTGGCTGAGTCCACAGAGCCCTGGAAGAGTCCACAGAGCCCTGGCCGAGTCCACAGAGCCCTGGCTGAGTCCACAGAGCCCTGGCAGAGTCCACAGAGCCCTGGCCACATCCACAGAGCCCTGGCGGAGTCCACAGAGCCCTGGCAGAGCTCACAGAGCCCTGGCAGATTCCACAGAGCCCTGGCCGAGTCCACAGAGCCCTGGCAGAGTCCACAGAGCCCTGGCCGAGTTCACAGAGCCCTGGCGGAGTCCACAGAGCCCTGGTGGAGTCCACAGAGCCCTGGTGGAGTCCACAGAGCCCTGGCCGAGTTCACAGAGCCCTGGCCGTGTTCACAGAGCCCTGGCAGAGTCCAGAGAGCCCTGGCGGAGTCCACAGAGCCCTGCCCGAGTTCACAGAGCCCTGGCGGAGTCCACAGAGCCCTGGCGGAATCCACAGAGCCCTGGCCGAGTCCACAGAGCCCTGGCAGAGTCCACAGAGCCCTGGCAGAGTCCACAGAGCCCTGGCCGAGTCCACAGAGCCCTGGCCGAGTCCACAGAGCCCTGGCCGAGTTCACAGAGCCCTGTCCAAGTTCACAGAGCCCTGGCTGAGTCCACAGAGCCCTGGAAGAGTCCACAGAGCCCTGGCCGAGTCCACAGAGCCCTGGCTGAGTCCACAGAGCCCTGGCAGAGTCCACAGAGCCCTGGCCACATCCACAGAGCCCTGGCGGAGTCCACAGAGCCCTGGCAGAGCTCACAGAGCCCTGGCAGATTCCACAGAGCCCTGGCCGAGTCCACAGAGCCCTGGCAGAGTCCACAGAGCCCTGGCCGAGTTCACAGAGCCCTGGCGGAGTCCACAGAGCCCTGGTGGAGTCCACAGAGCCCTGGTGGAGTCCACAGAGCCCTGGTCGAGTCCACAGAGCCCTGGCTGAGTCCACAGAGCCCTGGCCACATCCACAGAGCCCTGGCCACATCCACAGAGCCCTGGCGGAGTCCACAGAGCCCTGGCAGAGTCCACAGAGCCCTGGCCGAGTCCACAGAGCCCTGGCGGAGTCCACAGAGCCCTGGCAGAGCTCACAGAGCCCTGGCAGAGTCCACAGAGCCCTGGCCGAGTTCACAGAGCCCTGGCCACTTCCACAGAGCCCTGGCGGAGTCCACAGAGCCCTGGCAGGGTTCACAGAGCCCTGGCCACATCCACAGAGCCCTGGCGGAGTCCACAGAGCCCTGGCGGATTCCACAGAGCCCTGGCCGAGTTCACAGAGCCCTGGCCACTTCCACAGAGCCCTGGCGGAGTCCACAGAGCCCTGCCGGAGTCCACAGAGCCCTGGCCGAGTCCACAGAGCCCTGGTGGAGTCCACAGAGCCCTGGCAGAGTCCACAGAGCCCTGGCCGAGTTCACAGAGCCCTGGCCAAGTTCACAGAGCCCTGGCGGAGTCCACAGAGCCCTGGCCGAGTCCACAGAGCCCTGGCAGAGTTCACAGAGCCCTGGCCGAGTCCACAGAGCCCTGGCTGAGTCCACAGAGCCCTGGAAGTGTCCACAGAGCCCTGGCCACATCCACAGAGCCCTGGCGGAGTCCACAGAGCCCTGGCAGAGTCCACAGAGCCCTGGCCGAGTCCACAAAGCCCTGTCCAAGTCCACAGAGCCCTGGCGGAGTCCACAGAGCCCTGGCCGAGTCCACAGAGCCCTGGCCGATTTCACAGAGCCCTGGCCAAGTTCACAGAGCCCTGGCAGAGTCCACAGAGCCCTGGCCGAGTCCACAGAGCCCTGGCCGAGTTCACAGAGCCCTGGCGGAGTCTACAGAGCCCTGGCCGAGTCCACAGAGCCCTGGCTGAGTCCACAGAGTCCTGGAAGAGTCCACAGAGCCCTGGCCGAGTCCACAGAGCCCTGGCGGAGTCCACAGAGCCCTGGCCGAGTTCACAGAGCCCTGGCCGAGTCCACAGAGCCCTGGCCGAGTTCACAGAGCCCTGGCGGAGTCTACAGAGCCCTGGCCGAGTCCACAGAGCCCTGGCTGAGTCCACAGAGTCCTGGAAGAGTCCACAGAGCCCTGGCCGAGTCCACAGAGCCCTGGCTGAGTCCACAGAGCCCTGGCCGAGTTCACAGAGCCCTGGCCGAGTCCACAGAGCCCTGGCCGAGTTCACAGAGCCCTGGCGGAGTCCACAGAGCCCTGGCCGAGTCCACAGAGCCCTGGCGGAGTCCACAGAGCCCTGGCCGAGTCCACAGAACCCTGGCCGAGTTCACAGAGCCCTGGCAGAGTCCACAGAGCCCTGGCCGAGTCCACAGAGCCCTGGCGGAGTCCACAGAGCCCTGACCGAGTTCACAGAGCCCTGGCCGAGTTCACAGAGCCCTGGCCGAGTCCACAGAGCCCTGGCCGAGTCCACAGAGCCCTGGCCACATCCACAGAGTCCTGGCCACATCCACAGAGCCCTGGCGGAGTCCACAGAGCCCAGGCAGGGTTCACAGAGCCCTGGCGGAGTCCACAGAGCCCTGGCCGAGTCCACAGAGCCCTGGCCGAGTTCACAGAGCCCTGGCGGAGTCCACAGAGCCCTGGCTGACTCCACAGAGCCCTGGCGGAGTTCACAGAGCCCTGGCCGAGTTCACAGAGCCCTGGCCACTTCCACAGAGCCCTGGCGGAGTCCACAGAGCCCTGGCCGAGTCCACAGAGCCCTGGCCGAGTTCACAGAGCCCTGGCAGAGTCCACAGAGCCCTGGCGGAGTCCACAGAGCCCTGGCCGAGTTCACAGAGCCCTGGCAGAGTCCACAGAGCCCTGGCCGAGTCCACAGAGCCCTGGCCGAGTTCACAGAGCCCTGGCGGAGTCCACAGAGCCCTGGCCGAGTTCACAGAGCCCTGGCAGAGTCCACAGAGCCCTGGCCGAGTCCACAGAGCCCTGGCCGAGTCCACAGAGCCCTGGCCGAGACCACAGAGCCCTGGCCGAGTTCACAGAGCCCTGGCCACTTCCACAGAGCCCTGGCGGAGTCCACAGAGCCCTGGCCGAGTCCACAGAGCCCTGGCGGAGTCCACAGAGCCCTGGCCGAGTCCACAGAGCCCTGGCGGAGTCCACAGAGCCCTGGCGGAGTCCACAGAGCCCTGGCCGAGTTCACAGAGCCCTGGCCAAGTTCACAGAGCCCTGGCAGAGTCCACAGAGCCCTGGCCGAGTCCACAGAGCCCTGGCCGAGTTCACAGAGCCCTGGCCGAGTTCACAGAGCCCTGGCGGAGTCCACAGAGCCCTGGCCGAGTCCACAGAGCCCTGGCGGAATCCACAGAGCCCTGGCAGAGTTCACAGAGCCCTGCCAGAGTCCACAGGGCCCTGGCCGAGTCCACAGAGCCCTGGCCGAGTCCACAGAGCCCTGGCCGAGTTCACAGAGCCCTGGCCACTTCCACAGAGCCCTGGCGGAGTCCACAGAGCCCTGGCCGAGTCCACAGAGCCCTGGCGGAGTCCACAGAGCCCTGGCCGAGTCCACAGAGCCCTGGCGGAGTCCACAGAGCCCTGGCCGAGTCCACAGAGCCCTGGCCGAGTTCACAGAGCCCTGGCGGAGTCCACAGAGCCCTGGCCGAGTCCACAGAGCCCTGGCGGAGTCCACAGAGCCCTGGCCGAGTTCACAGAGCCCTGGCCGTGTTCACAGAGCCCTGGCAGAGTCCAGATAGCCCTGGCGGAGTCCACAGAGCCCTGCCCGAGTTCACAGAGCCCTGGCGGAGTCCACAGAGCCCTGGCGGAATCCACAGAGCCCTGGCCGAGTCCACAGAGCCCTGGCCGAGTCCACAGAGCCCTGGCAGAGTCCACAGAGCCCTGGCCGAGTCCACAGAGCCCTGGCCGAGTCCACAGAGCCCTGGCCGAGTTCACAGAGCCCTGGCCAAGTTCACAGAGCCCTGGCAGAGTCCACAGAGCCCTGGCCGAGTCCACAGAGCCCTGGCCGAGTTCACAGAGCCCTGGCGGAGTCTACAGAGCCCTGGCCGAGTCCACAGAGCCCTGGCTGAGTCCACAGAGCCCTGGAAGAGTCCACAGAGCCCTGGCCGAGTCCACAGAGCCCTGGCTGAGTCCACAGAGCCCTGGCAGAGTCCACAGAGCCCTGGCCACATCCACAGAGCCCTGGCGGAGTCCACAGAGCCCTGGCAGAGCTCACAGAGCCCTGGCAGAGTCCACAGAGCCCTGGCCGAGTCCACAGAGCCCTGGCAGAGTCCACAGAGCCCTGGCCGAGTTCACAGAGCCCTGGCGGAGTCCACAGAGCCCTGGTGGAGTCCACAGAGCCCTGGTGGAGTCCACAGAGCCCTGGTCGAGTCCACAGAGCCCTGGCTGAGTCCACAGAGCCCTGGCCACATCCACAGAGCCCTGGCCACATCCACAGAGCCCTGGCGGAGTCCACAGAGCCCTGGCAGAGTCCACAGAGCCCTGGCCGAGTCCACAGAGCCCTGGCGGAGTCCACAGAGCCCTGGCAGAGCTCACAGAGCCCTGGCAGAGTCCACAGAGCCCTGGCCGAGTTCACAGAGCCCTGGCCACTTCCACAGAGCCCTGGCGGAGTCCACAGAGCCCTGGCAGGGTTCACAGAGCCCTGGCCACATCCACAGAGCCCTGGCGGAGTCCACAGAGCCCTGGCGGAGTCCACAGAGCCCTGGCCGAGTTCACAGAGCCCTGGCCACTTCCACAGAGCCCTGGCGGAGTCCACAGAGCCCTGCCGGAGTCCACAGAGCCCTGGCCGAGTCCACAGAGCCCTGGTGGAGTCCACAGAGCCCTGGCAGAGTCCACAGAGCCCTGGCCGAGTTCACAGAGCCCTGGCCAAGTTCACAGAGCCCTGGCCGAGTCCACAGAGCCCTGGCCGAGTCCACAGAGCCCTGGCAGAGTCCACAGAGCCCTGGCCGAGTCCACAGAGCCCTGGCTGAGTCCACAGAGCCCTGGAAGTGTCCACAGAGCCCTGGCCACATCCACAGAGCCCTGGCGGAATCCACAGAGCCCTGGCAGAGTTCACAGAGCCCTGGCAGAGTCCACAGAGCCCTGGCCGAGTCCACAGAGCCCTGGCCGAGTTCAGAGAGCCCTGGCGGAGTCCACAGACCCCTGGCCGAGTTCACAGAGCCCTGGCCGAGTCCACAGAGCCCTGGCCGAGTTCAGAGAGCCCTGGCGGAGTCCACAGAGCCCTGGCCGAGTTCACAGAGCCCTGGCCAAGTCCACAGAGCCCTGGCCGAGTCCACAGAGCCCTGGCAGAGTCCACAGAGCCCTGGCGGAGTCCACAGAGCCCTGGCAGGGTTCACAGAGCCCTGGCGGAGTCCACAGAGCCCTGGCCGAGTCCACAGAGCCCTGGCCGAGTTCACAGAGCCCTGGCGGAGTCCACAGAGCCCTGGCAGAGTCCACAGAGCCCTGGCCGAGTCCACAGAGCCCTGGCCCAGTCCACAGAGCCCTGGCAGAGTCCACAGAGCCCTGGCGGAGTCCACAGAGCCCTGGCCGTGTTCACAGAGCCCTGGCGGAGTCCACAGAGCCCTGGCGGAGTCCACAGAGCCCTGGCAGACTTCACAGAGCCCTGGCCGAGTCCACAGAGCCCTGGCCAAGTCCACAGAGCCCTGGCAGAGTCCACAGAGCCCTGGCCGAGTTCACAGAGCCCTGGCGGAGTCCACAGAGCCCTGGTGGAGTCCACAGAGCCCTGGTGGAGTCCACAGAGCCCTGGTCGAGTCCACAGAGCCCTGGCTGAGTCCACAGAGCCCTGGCCACATCCACAGAGCCCTGGCCACATCCACAGAGCCCTGGCGGAGTCCACAGAGCCCTGGCAGAGTCCACAGAGCTCTGGCCACATCCACAGAGCCCTGGCGGAGTCCACAGAGCCCTGGCAGAGCTCACAGAGCCCTGGCAGAGTCCACAGAGCCCTGGCCGAGTCCACAGAGCCCTGGCTGAGTCCACAGAGCCGTGCAAGAGTCCACAGAGCCCTGGCCACATCCACAGAGCCCTGGCGGAATCCACAGAGCCCTGGCAGAGTTCACAGAGCCCTGCCAGAGTCCACAGGGCCCTGGCCGAGTCCACAGAGCCCTGGCCGAGTTCACAGAGCCCTGGCGGAGTCCACGGAGCCCTGGCCGAGTCCACAGAGCCCTGGCAGAGTCCACAGAGCCCTGGCCGAGTTCACAGAGCCCTGGCCACTTCCACAGAGCCCTGGCGGAGTCCACAGAGCCCTGGCCGAGTCCACAGAGCCCTGGCGGAGTCCACAGAGCCCTGGCCGAGTCCACAGAGCCCTGGCGGAGTCCACAGAGCCCTGGCAGAGTCCACAGAGCCCTGGCCGAGTTCACAGAGCCCTGTCCAAGTTCACAGAGCCCTGGCAGAGTCCACAGAGCCCTGGCAGAGCTCACAGAGCCCTGGCAGATTCCACAGAGCCCTGGCCGAGTCCACAGAGCCCTGGCAGAGTCCACAGAGCCCTGGCCGAGTTCACAGAGCCCTGGCGGAGTCCACAGAGCCCTGGTGGAGTCCACAGAGCCCTGGTGGAGTCCACAGAGCCCTGGTCGAGTCCACAGAGCCCTGGCTGAGTCCACAGAGCCCTGGCCACATCCACAGAGCCCTGGCCACATCCACAGAGCCCTGGCGGAGTCCACAGAGCCCTGGCAGAGTCCACAGAGCCCTGGCCGAGTCCACAGAGCCCTGGCGGAGTCCACAGAGCCCTGGCAGAGCTCACAGAGCCCTGGCAGAGTCCACAGAGCCCTGGCCGAGTTCACAGAGCCCTGGCCACTTCCACAGAGCCCTGGCGGAGTCCACAGAGCCCTGGCAGGGTTCACAGAGCCCTGGCCACATCCACAGAGCCCTGGCGGAGTCCACAGAGCCCTGGCGGATTCCACAGAGCCCTGGCCGAGTTCACAGAGCCCTGGCCACTTCCACAGAGCCCTGGCGGAGTCCACAGAGCCCTGCCGGAGTCCACAGAGCCCTGGCCGAGTCCACAGAGCCCTGGTGGAGTCCACAGAGCCCTGGCAGAGTCCACAGAGCCCTGGCCGAGTTCACAGAGCCCTGGCCAAGTTCACAGAGCCCTGGCGGAGTCCACAGAGCCCTGGCCGAGTCCACAGAGCCCTGGCAGAGTTCACAGAGCCCTGGCCGAGTCCACAGAGCCCTGGCTGAGTCCACAGAGCCCTGGAAGTGTCCACAGAGCCCTGGCCACATCCACAGAGCCCTGGCGGAGTCCACAGAGCCCTGGCAGAGTCCACAGAGCCCTGGCCGAGTCCACAGAGCCCTGTCCAAGTCCACAGAGCCCTGGCGGAGTCCACAGAGCCCTGGCCGAGTCCACAGAGCCCTGGCCGATTTCACAGAGCCCTGGCCAAGTTCACAGAGCCCTGGCAGAGTCCACAGAGCCCTGGCCGAGTCCACAGAGCCCTGGCCGAGTTCACAGAGCCCTGGCGGAGTCTACAGAGCCCTGGCCGAGTCCACAGAGCCCTGGCTGAGTCCACAGAGTCCTGGAAGAGTCCACAGAGCCCTGGCCGAGTCCACAGAGCCCTGGCGGAGTCCACAGAGCCCTGGCCGAGTTCACAGAGCCCTGGCCGAGTCCACAGAGCCCTGGCCGAGTTCACAGAGCCCTGGCGGAGTCTACAGAGCCCTGGCCGAGTCCACAGAGCCCTGGCTGAGTCCACAGAGTCCTGGAAGAGTCCACAGAGCCCTGGCCGAGTCCACAGAGCCCTGGCTGAGTCCACAGAGCCCTGGCCGAGTTCACAGAGCCCTGGCCGAGTCCACAGAGCCCTGGCCGAGTTCACAGAGCCCTGGCGGAGTCCACAGAGCCCTGGCCGAGTCCACAGAGCCCTGGCGGAGTCCACAGAGCCCTGGCCGAGTCCACAGAACCCTGGCCGAGTTCACAGAGCCCTGGCAGAGTCCACAGAGCCCTGGCCGAGTCCACAGAGCCCTGGCGGAGTCCACAGAGCCCTGACCGAGTTCACAGAGCCCTGGCCGAGTTCACAGAGCCCTGGCCGAGTCCACAGAGCCCTGGCCGAGTCCACAGAGCCCTGGCCACATCCACAGAGTCCTGGCCACATCCACAGAGCCCTGGCGGAGTCCACAGAGCCCAGGCAGGGTTCACAGAGCCCTGGCGGAGTCCACAGAGCCCTGGCCGAGTCCACAGAGCCCTGGCCGAGTTCACAGAGCCCTGGCGGAGTCCACAGAGCCCTGGCTGACTCCACAGAGCCCTGGCGGAGTTCACAGAGCCCTGGCCGAGTTCACAGAGCCCTGGCCACTTCCACAGAGCCCTGGCGGAGTCCACAGAGCCCTGGCCGAGTCCACAGAGCCCTGGCCGAGTTCACAGAGCCCTGGCAGAGTCCACAGAGCCCTGGCGGAGTCCACAGAGCCCTGGCCGAGTTCACAGAGCCCTGGCAGAGTCCACAGAGCCCTGGCCGAGTCCACAGAGCCCTGGCCGAGTTCACAGAGCCCTGGCGGAGTCCACAGAGCCCTGGCCGAGTTCACAGAGCCCTGGCAGAGTCCACAGAGCCCTGGCCGAGTCCACAGAGCCCTGGCCGAGTCCACAGAGCCCTGGCCGAGACCACAGAGCCCTGGCCGAGTTCACAGAGCCCTGGCCACTTCCACAGAGCCCTGGCGGAGTCCACAGAGCCCTGGCCGAGTCCACAGAGCCCTGGCGGAGTCCACAGAGCCCTGGCCGAGTCCACAGAGCCCTGGCGGAGTCCACAGAGCCCTGGCGGAGTCCACAGAGCCCTGGCCGAGTTCACAGAGCCCTGGCCAAGTTCACAGAGCCCTGGCAGAGTCCACAGAGCCCTGGCCGAGTCCACAGAGCCCTGGCCGAGTTCACAGAGCCCTGGCCGAGTTCACAGAGCCCTGGCGGAGTCCACAGAGCCCTGGCCGAGTCCACAGAGCCCTGGCGGAATCCACAGAGCCCTGGCAGAGTTCACAGAGCCCTGCCAGAGTCCACAGGGCCCTGGCCGAGTCCACAGAGCCCTGGCCGAGTCCACAGAGCCCTGGCCGAGTTCACAGAGCCCTGGCCACTTCCACAGAGCCCTGGCGGAGTCCACAGAGCCCTGGCCGAGTCCACAGAGCCCTGGCGGAGTCCACAGAGCCCTGGCCGAGTCCACAGAGCCCTGGCGGAGTCCACAGAGCCCTGGCCGAGTCCACAGAGCCCTGGCCGAGTTCACAGAGCCCTGGCGGAGTCCACAGAGCCCTGGCCGAGTCCACAGAGCCCTGGCGGAGTCCACAGAGCCCTGGCCGAGTTCACAGAGCCCTGGCCGTGTTCACAGAGCCCTGGCAGAGTCCAGATAGCCCTGGCGGAGTCCACAGAGCCCTGCCCGAGTTCACAGAGCCCTGGCGGAGTCCACAGAGCCCTGGCGGAATCCACAGAGCCCTGGCCGAGTCCACAGAGCCCTGGCCGAGTCCACAGAGCCCTGGCAGAGTCCACAGAGCCCTGGCCGAGTCCACAGAGCCCTGGCCGAGTCCACAGAGCCCTGGCCGAGTTCACAGAGCCCTGGCCAAGTTCACAGAGCCCTGGCAGAGTCCACAGAGCCCTGGCCGAGTCCACAGAGCCCTGGCCGAGTTCACAGAGCCCTGGCGGAGTCTACAGAGCCCTGGCCGAGTCCACAGAGCCCTGGCTGAGTCCACAGAGCCCTGGAAGAGTCCACAGAGCCCTGGCCGAGTCCACAGAGCCCTGGCTGAGTCCACAGAGCCCTGGCAGATTCCACAGAGCCCTGGCCACATCCACAGAGCCCTGGCGGAGTCCACAGAGCCCTGGCAGAGCTCACAGAGCCCTGGCAGAGTCCACAGAGCCCTGGCCGAGTCCACAGAGCCCTGGCAGAGTCCACAGAGCCCTGGCCGAGTTCACAGAGCCCTGGCGGAGTCCACAGAGCCCTGGTGGAGTCCACAGAGCCCTGGTGGAGTCCACAGAGCCCTGGTCGAGTCCACAGAGCCCTGGCTGAGTCCACAGAGCCCTGGCCACATCCACAGAGCCCTGGCCACATCCACAGAGCCCTGGCGGAGTCCACAGAGCCCTGGCAGAGTCCACAGAGCCCTGGCCGAGTCCACAGAGCCCTGGCGGAGTCCACAGAGCCCTGGCAGAGCTCACAGAGCCCTGGCAGAGTCCACAGAGCCCTGGCCGAGTTCACAGAGCCCTGGCCACTTCCACAGAGCCCTGGCGGAGTCCACAGAGCCCTGGCAGGGTTCACAGAGCCCTGGCCACATCCACAGAGCCCTGGCGGAGTCCACAGAGCCCTGGCGGATTCCACAGAGCCCTGGCCGAGTTCACAGAGCCCTGGCCACTTCCACAGAGCCCTGGCGGAGTCCACAGAGCCCTGCCGGAGTCCACAGAGCCCTGGCCGAGTCCACAGAGCCCTGGTGGAGTCCACAGAGCCCTGGCAGAGTCCACAGAGCCCTGGCCGAGTTCACAGAGCCCTGGCCAAGTTCACAGAGCCCTGGCCGAGTCCACAGAGCCCTGGCCGAGTCCACAGAGCCCTGGCAGAGTCCACAGAGCCCTGGCCGAGTCCACAGAGCCCTGGCTGAGTCCACAGAGCCCTGGAAGTGTCCACAGAGCCCTGGCCACATCCACAGAGCCCTGGCGGAGTCCACAGAGCCCTGGCAGAGTTCACAGAGCCCTGGCAGAGTCCACAGAGCCCTGGCCGAGTCCACAGAGCCCTGGCCGAGTTCAGAGAGCCCTGGCGGAGTCCACAGACCCCTGGCCGAGTTCACAGAGCCCTGGCCGAGTCCACAGAGCCCTGGCCGAGTTCAGAGAGCCCTGGCGGAGTCCACAGAGCCCTGGCCGAGTTCACAGAGCCCTGGCCAAGTCCACAGAGCCCTGGCCGAGTCCACAGAGCCCTGGCAGAGTCCACAGAGCCCTGGCGGAGTCCACAGAGCCCTGGCAGGGTTCACAGAGCCCTGGCGGAGTCCACAGAGCCCTGGCCGAGTCCACAGAGCCCTGGCCGAGTTCACAGAGCCCTGGCGGAGTCCACAGAGCCCTGGCAGAGTCCACAGAGCCCTGGCCGAGTCCACAGAGCCCTGGCCCAGTCCACAGAGCCCTGGCAGAGTCCACAGAGCCCTGGCGGAGTCCACAGAGCCCTGGCCGTGTTCACAGAGCCCTGGCGGAGTCCACAGAGCCCTGGCGGAGTCCACAGAGCCCTGGCAGACTTCACAGAGCCCTGGCCGAGTCCACAGAGCCCTGGCCAAGTCCACAGAGCCCTGGCAGAGTCCACAGAGCCCTGGCCGAGTTCACAGAGCCCTGGCGGAGTCCACAGAGCCCTGGTGGAGTCCACAGAGCCCTGGTGGAGTCCACAGAGCCCTGGTCGAGTCCACAGAGCCCTGGCTGAGTCCACAGAGCCCTGGCCACATCCACAGAGCCCTGGCCACATCCACAGAGCCCTGGCGGAGTCCACAGAGCCCTGGCAGAGTCCACAGAGCTCTGGCCACATCCACAGAGCCCTGGCGGAGTCCACAGAGCCCTGGCAGAGCTCACAGAGCCCTGGCAGAGTCCACAGAGCCCTGGCCGAGTCCACAGAGCCCTGGCTGAGTCCACAGAGCCGTGCAAGAGTCCACAGAGCCCTGGCCACATCCACAGAGCCCTGGCGGAATCCACAGAGCCCTGGCAGAGTTCACAGAGCCCTGCCAGAGTCCACAGGGCCCTGGCCGAGTCCACAGAGCCCTGGCCGAGTTCACAGAGCCCTGGCGGAGTCCACGGAGCCCTGGCCGAGTCCACAGAGCCCTGGCAGAGTCCACAGAGCCCTGGCCGAGTTCACAGAGCCCTGGCCACTTCCACAGAGCCCTGGCGGAGTCCACAGAGCCCTGGCCGAGTCCACAGAGCCCTGGCGGAGTCCACAGAGCCCTGGCCGAGTCCACAGAGCCCTGGCGGAGTCCACAGAGCCCTGGCAGAGTCCACAGAGCCCTGGCCGAGTTCACAGAGCCCTGTCCAAGTTCACAGAGCCCTGGCAGAGTCCACAGAGCCCTGGCCGAGTCCACAGAGCCCTGGCGGAGTCCACAGAGCCCTGGCCGAGTTCACAGAGCCCTGGCAGAGTCCACAGAGCCCTGGCCGAGTCCACAGAGCCCTGGCAGAGTCCACAGAGCCCTGGCCGAGTCCACAGAGCCCTGGCCGAGTCCACAGAGCCCTGGCCGAGACCACAGAGCCCTGGCCGAGTTCACAGAGCCCTGGCCACTTCCACAGAGCCCTGGCGGAGTCCACAGAGCCCTGGCCGAGTCCACAGAGCCCTGGCGGAGTCCACAGAGCCCTGGCCGAGTCCACAGAGCCCTGGCGGAGTCCACAGAGCCCTGGCGGAGTCCACAGAGCCCTGGCCGAGTTCACAGAGCCCTGGCCAAGTTCACAGAGCCCTGGCAGAGTCCACAGAGCCCTGGCCGAGTCCACAGAGCCCTGGCCGAGTTCACAGAGCCCTGGCCGAGTTCACAGAGCCCTGGCGGAGTCCACAGAGCCCTGGCCGAGTCCACAGAGCCCTGGCGGAATCCACAGAGCCCTGGCAGAGTTCACAGAGCCCTGCCAGAGTCCACAGGGCCCTGGCCGAGTCCACAGAGCCCTGGCCGAGTCCACAGAGCCCTGGCCGAGTTCACAGAGCCCTGGCCACTTCCACAGAGCCCTGGCGGAGTCCACAGAGCCCTGGCCGAGTCCACAGAGCCCTGGCGGAGTCCACAGAGCCCTGGCCGAGTCCACAGAGCCCTGGCTGAGTCCACAGAGCCCTGGCCACATCCACAGAGCCCTGGCCGAGTTCACAGAGCCCTGGCGGAGTCCACAGAGCCCTGTCCGAGTCCACAGAGCCCTGGCGGAGTCCACAGAGCCCTGGCCGAGTTCACAGAGCCCTGGCCGTGTTCACAGAGCCCTGGCAGAGTCCAGATAGCCCTGGCGGAGTCCACAGAGCCCTGCCCGAGTTCACAGAGCCCTGGCGGAGTCCACAGAGCCCTGGCGGAATCCACAGAGCCCTGGCCGAGTCCACAGAGCCCTGGCAGAGTCCACAGAGCCCTGGCAGAGTCCACAGAGCCCTGGCCGAGTCCACAGAGCCCTGGCCGAGTCCACAGAGCCCTGGCCGAGTTCACAGAGCCCTGGCCAAGTTCACAGAGCCCTGGCAGAGTCCACAGAGCCCTGGCCGAGTCCACAGAGCCCTGGCCGAGTTCACAGAGCCCTGGCGGAGTCTACAGAGCCCTGGCCGAGTCCACAGAGCCCTGGCTGAGTCCACAGAGCCCTGGAAGAGTCCACAGAGCCCTGGCCGAGTCCACAGAGCCCTGGCTGAGTCCACAGAGCCCTGGCAGAGTCCACAGAGCCCTGGCCACATCCACAGAGCCCTGGCGGAGTCCACAGAGCCCTGGCAGAGCTCACAGAGCCCTGGCAGAGTCCACAGAGCCCTGGCCGAGTCCACAGAGCCCTGGCAGAGTCCACAGAGCCCTGGCCGAGTTCACAGAGCCCTGGCGGAGTCCACAGAGCCCTGGTGGAGTCCACAGAGCCCTGGTGGAGTCCACAGAGCCCTGGTCGAGTCCACAGAGCCCTGGCTGAGTCCACAGAGCCCTGGCCACATCCACAGAGCCCTGGCCACATCCACAGAGCCCTGGCGGAGTCCACAGAGCCCTGGCAGAGTCCACAGAGCCCTGGCCGAGTCCACAGAGCCCTGGCGGAGTCCACAGAGCCCTGGCAGAGCTCACAGAGCCCTGGCAGAGTCCACAGAGCCCTGGCCGAGTTCACAGAGCCCTGGCCACTTCCACAGAGCCCTGGCGGAGTCCACAGAGCCCTGGCAGGGTTCACAGAGCCCTGGCCACATCCACAGAGCCCTGGCGGAGTCCACAGAGCCCTGGCGGATTCCACAGAGCCCTGGCCGAGTTCACAGAGCCCTGGCCACTTCCACAGAGCCCTGGCGGAGTCCACAGAGCCCTGCCGGAGTCCACAGAGCCCTGGCCGAGTCCACAGAGCCCTGGTGGAGTCCACAGAGCCCTGGCAGAGTCCACAGAGCCCTGGCCGAGTTCACAGAGCCCTGGCCAAGTTCACAGAGCCCTGGCCGAGTCCACAGAGCCCTGGCCGAGTCCACAGAGCCCTGGCAGAGTCCACAGAGCCCTGGCCGAGTCCACAGAGCCCTGGCTGAGTCCACAGAGCCCTGGAAGTGTCCACAGAGCCCTGGCCACATCCACAGAGCCCTGGCGGAATCCACAGAGCCCTGGCAGAGTCCACAGAGCCCTGGCCGAGTCCACAAAGCCCTGGCGGAGTCCACAGAGCCCTGGCGGAGTCCACAGAGCCCTGGCCGAGTCCACAGAGCCCTGGCCGAGTCCACAGAGCCCTGGCGGAGTCCACAGAGCCCTGGCGGAATCCACAGAGCCCTGGCCGAGTCCACAGAGCCCTGGCAGAGTCCACAGAGCCCTGGCCGAGTTCACAGAGCCCTGGCGGAGTCCACAGAGCCCTGGCCGAGTCCACAGAGCCCTGGCCGAGTCCACAGAGCCCTGGCGGAGTCCACAGAGCCCTGGCCGAGTCCACAGAGCCCTGGCCGATTTCACAGAGCCCTGGCCAAGTTCACAGAGCCCTGGCAGAGTCCACAGAGCCCTGGCCGAGTCCACAGAGCCCTGGCCGAGTTCACAGAGCCCTGGCGGAGTCTACAGAGCCCTGGCCGAGTCCACAGAGCCCTGGCTGAGTCCACAGAGTCCTGGAAGAGTCCACAGAGCCCTGGCCGAGTCCACAGAGCCCTGGCTGAGTCCACAGAGCCCTGGCCGAGTTCACAGAGCCCTGGCCGAGTCCACAGAGCCCTGGCCGAGTTCACAGAGCCCTGGCGGAGTCCACAGAGCCCTGGCCGAGTCCACAGAGCCCTGGCGGAGTCCACAGAGCCCTGGCCGAGTCCACAGAACCCTGGCCGAGTTCACAGAGCCCTGGCAGAGTCCACAGAGCCCTGGCCGAGTCCACAGAGCCCTGGCGGAGTCCACAGAGCCCTGGCGGAGTTCACAGAGCCCTGGCCAAGTTCACAGAGCCCTGGCAGAGTCCACAGAGCCCTGGCCGAGTCCACAGAGCCCTGGCCGAGTTCACAGAGCCCTGGCCGAGTTCACAGAGCCCTGGCGGAGTCCACAGAGCCCTGGCCGAGTCCACAGAGCCCTGGCGGAATCCACAGAGCCCTGGCAGAGTTCACAGAGCCCTGCCAGAGTCCACAGGGCCCTGGCCGAGTCCACAGAGCCCTGGCCGAGTCCACAGAGCCCTGGCCGAGTTCACAGAGCCCTGGCCACTTCCACAGAGCCCTGGCGGAGTCCACAGAGCCCTGGCCGAGTCCACAGAGCCCTGGCGGAGTCCACAGAGCCCTGGCCGAGTCCACAGAGCCCTGGCGGAGTCCACAGAGCCCTGGCCGAGTCCACAGAGCCCTGGCCGAGTTCACAGAGCCCTGGCGGAGTCCACAGAGCCCTGGCCGAGTCCACAGAGCCCTGGCGGAGTCCACAGAGCCCTGGCCGAGTTCACAGAGCCCTGGCCGTGTTCACAGAGCCCTGGCAGAGTCCAGATAGCCCTGGCGGAGTCCACAGAGCCCTGCCCGAGTTCACAGAGCCCTGGCGGAGTCCACAGAGCCCTGGCGGAATCCACAGAGCCCTGGCCGAGTCCACAGAGCCCTGGCAGAGTCCACAGAGCCCTGGCAGAGTCCACAGAGCCCTGGCCGAGTCCACAGAGCCCTGGCCGAGTCCACAGAGCCCTGGCCGAGTTCACAGAGCCCTGGCCAAGTTCACAGAGCCCTGGCAGAGTCCACAGAGCCCTGGCCGAGTCCACAGAGCCCTGGCCGAGTTCACAGAGCCCTGGCGGAGTCTACAGAGCCCTGGCCGAGTCCACAGAGCCCTGGCTGAGTCCACAGAGCCCTGGAAGAGTCCACAGAGCCCTGGCCGAGTCCACAGAGCCCTGGCTGAGTCCACAGAGCCCTGGCAGATTCCACAGAGCCCTGGCCACATCCACAGAGCCCTGGCGGAGTCCACAGAGCCCTGGCAGAGCTCACAGAGCCCTGGCAGAGTCCACAGAGCCCTGGCCGAGTCCACAGAGCCCTGGCAGAGTCCACAGAGCCCTGGCCGAGTTCACAGAGCCCTGGCGGAGTCCACAGAGCCCTGGTGGAGTCCACAGAGCCCTGGTGGAGTCCACAGAGCCCTGGTCGAGTCCACAGAGCCCTGGCTGAGTCCACAGAGCCCTGGCCACATCCACAGAGCCCTGGCCACATCCACAGAGCCCTGGCGGAGTCCACAGAGCCCTGGCAGAGTCCACAGAGCCCTGGCCGAGTCCACAGAGCCCTGGCCGAGTCCACAGAGCCCTGGCAGAGTCCACAGAGCCCTGGCCGAGTCCACAGAGCCCTGGCTGAGTCCACAGAGCCCTGGAAGTGTCCACAGAGCCCTGGCCACATCCACAGAGCCCTGGCGGAATCCACAGAGCCCTGGCAGAGTCCACAGAGCCCTGGCCGAGTCCACAAAGCCCTGGCGGAGTCCACAGAGCCCTGGAGGAGTCCACAGAGCCCTGGCCGAGTCCACAGAGCCCTGGCCGAGTCCACAGAGCCCTGGCGGAGTCCACAGAGCCCTGGCCGAGTCCACAGAGCCCTGGCCGAGTCCACAGAGCCCTGGCGGAGTCCACAGAGCCCTGGCGGAATTCACAGAGCCCTGGCCGAGTCCACAGAGCCCTGGCAGAGTCCACAGAGCCCTGGCCGAGTTCACAGAGCCCTGGCGGAGTCCACAGAGCCCTGGCCGAGTCCACAGAGCCCTGGCCGAGTCCACAGAGCCCTGGCGGAGTCCACAGAGCCCTGGCCGAGTCCACAGAGCCCTGGCCGATTTCACAGAGCCCTGGCCAAGTTCACAGAGCCCTGGCAGAGTCCACAGAGCCCTGGCCGAGTCCACAGAGCCCTGGCCGAGTTCACAGAGCCCTGGCGGAGTCTACAGAGCCCTGGCCGAGTCCACAGAGCCCTGGCTGAGTCCACAGAGTCCTGGAAGAGTCCACAGAGCCCTGGCAGAGTCCACAGAGCCCTGGCTGAGTCCACAGAGCCCTGGCCGAGTTCACAGAGCCCTGGCCGAGTCCACAGAGCCCTGGCCGAGTTCACAGAGCCCTGGCGGAGTCCACAGAGCCCTGGCCGAGTCCACAGAGCCCTGGCGGAGTCCACAGAGCCCTGGCCGAGTCCACAGAACCCTGGCCGAGTTCACAGAGCCCTGGCAGAGTCCACAGAGCCCTGGCCGAGTCCACAGAGCCCTGGCGGAGTCCACAGAGCCCTGGCCGAGTCCACAGAGCCCTGGCCGAGTTCACAGAGCCCTGGCGGAGTCCACAGAGCCCTGGCCGAGTCCACAGAGCCCTGGCAGAGTCCACAGAGCCCTGGCGCAGTCCACAGAGCCCTGGCCGAGTTCACAGAGCCCTGGCGGAGTCCACAGAGCCCTGGCCGAGTTCACAGAGCCCTGGCCGAGTCCACAGAGCCCTGGCCGAGTCCACAGAGCCCTGGCAGAGTCCACAGAGCCCTGGCGGAGTCCACAGAGCCCTGGCAGGGTTCACAGAGCCCTGGCGGAGTCCACAGAGCCCTGGCCGAGTTCACAGAGCCCTGGCCGAGTCCACAGAGCCCTGTCCAAGTCCACAGAGCCCTGGCCGAGTCCACAGAGCCCTGGCCGAGTCCACAGAGCCCTGGCAGAGTCCACAGAGCCCTGGCCGAGTCCACAGAGCCCTGGCCGAGTTCACAGAGCCCTGGCCGAGTCCACAGAGCCCTGGCCACATCCACAGAGCCCTGGCCGAGTCCACAGAGCCCTGGCCGAGTCCACAGAGCCCTGGCAGAGTCCACAGAGCCCTGGCCGAGTCCACAGAGCCCTGGCTGAGTCCACAGAGCCCTGGAAGTGTCCACAGAGCCCTGGCCACATCCACAGAGCCCTGGCGGAATCCACAGAGCCCTGGCAGAGTTCACAGAGCCCTGGCAGAGTCCACAGAGCCCTGGCCGAGTCCACAGAGCCCTGGCCGAGTTCACAGAGCCCTGGCGGAGTCCACAGAGCCCTGGCCGAGTTCACAGAGCCCTGGCCAAGTCCACAGAGCCCTGGCGGAGTCCACAGAGCCCTGGCAGAGTTCACAGAGCCCTGGCAGGGTTCACAGAGCCCTGGCGGAGTCCACAGAGCCCTGGCGGAGTCCACAGAGCCCTGGCGGAGTCCACAGAGCCCTGGCCGAGTCCACAGAGCCCTGGCTGAGTCCACAGAGCCCTGGCAGAGTCCACAGAGCCCTGGCCACATCCACAGAGCCCTGGCCGAGTCCACAGAACCCTGGCAGAGCTCACAGAGCCCTGGCCACATCCACAGAGCCCTGGCCGAGTCCACAGAGCCCTGGCCACTTCCACAGAGCCCTGGCGGAGTCCACAGAGCCCTGCCAGGGTTCACAGAGCCCTGGCCACATCCACAGAGCCCTGGCCGAGTCCACAGAGCCCTGGCCGAGACCACAGAGCCCTGGCCGAGTTCACAGAGCCCTGGCCGAGTTCACAGAGCCCTGGCAGAGTCCACAGAGCCCTGGCGGAGTCCACAGAGCCCTGTCCGAGTCCACAGAGCCCTGGCGGAGTCCACAGAGCCCTGGCAGAGTCCACAGAGCCCTGGCCGAGTTCACAGAGCCCTGGCCAAGTTCACAGAGCCCTGGCGGAGTCCACAGAGCCCTGGCCGAGTCCACAGAGCCCTGGCCGAGTTCACAGAGCCCTGGCGGAGTCCACAGAGCCCTGGCCGAGTGCACAGAGCCCTGGCCGAGTCCACAGAGCCCTGGCCACATCCACAGAGCCCTGTCCGAGTCCACAGAGCCCTGGCCGAGTCCACAGAGCCCTGGCAGAGTCCACAGAGCCCTGGCCGAGTCCACAGGGCCCTGGCTGAGTCCACAGAGCCCTGGAAGTGTCCAGAGAGCCCTGGCCACATCCACAGAGCCCTGGCGGAATCCACAGAGCCCTGGCAGAGTTCACAGAGCCCTGGCAGAGTCCACAGAGCCCTGGCCGAGTCCACAGAGCCCTGGCCGAGTTCACAGAGCCCTGGCGGAGTCCACAGAGCCCTGGCCGAGTTCACAGAGCCCTGGCCAAGTCCACAGAGCCCTGGCGGAGTCCACAGAGCCCTGGCAGAGTCCACAGAGCCCTGGCAGAGTTCACAGAGCCCTGGCAGGGTTCACAGAGCCCTGGCGGAGTCCACAGAGCCCTGGCGGAGTCCACAGAGCCCTGGCCGAGTTCACAGAGCCCTGGCCGAGTTCACAGAGCCCTGGCCACTTCCACAGAGCCCTGGCGGAGTCCACAGAGCCCTGGCCGAGTCCACAGAGCCCTGGCCGAGTCCACAGACCCCTGGCCCAGTCCACAGAGCCCTGGCAGAGTCCACAGAGCCCTGGCGGAGTCCACAGAGCCCTGGCCGAGTTCACTGAGCCCTGGCCAAGTCCACAGAGCCCTGGCAGAGTCCACAGAGCCCTGGCCGAGTTCACAGAGCCCTGGCCGAGTTCACAGAGCCCTGGCCGAGACCACAGAGCCCTGGCCGAGACCACAGAGCCCTGGCCGAGTTCACAGAGCCCTGGCCAAGTTCACAGAGCCCTGGCAGAGTCCACAGAGCCCTGGCGGAGTCCACAGAGCCCTGGCCGAGTTCACAGAGCCCTGGCGGAGTCCACAGAGCCCTGGCCGAGTCCACAGAGCCCTGGCTGAGTCCACAGAGCCGTGGAAGAGTCCACAGAGCCCTGGCCACATCCACAGAGCCCTGGCGGAATCCACAGAGCCCTGGCAGAGTTCACAGAGCCCTGGCAGAGTCCACAGGGCCCTGGCCGAGTCCACAGAGCCCTGGCCGAGTTCACAGAGCCCTGGCGGAGTCCACGGAGCCCTGGCCGAGTCCACAGAGCCCTGGCAGAGTCCACAGAGCCCTGGCCGAGTTCACAGAGCCCTGGCCACTTCCACAGAGCCCTGGCGGAGTCCACAGAGCCCTGGCCGAGTCCACAGAGCCCTGGCCGAGTCCACAGACCCCTGGCCCATTCCACAGAGCCCTGGCAGAGTCCACAGAGCCCTGGCGGAGTCCACAGAGCCCTGGCCGAGGTCACAGAGCCCTGGCATAGTCCACAGAGCCCTGGCAGAGTCCACAGAGCCCTGGCCGAGTTCACAGAGCCCTGGCGGAGTCCACAGAGCCCTGGCCGAGTCCACAGAGCCCTGGCCGAGTCCACAGAGCCCTGGCAGAGTCCACAGAGCCCTGGCCACATCCACAGAGCCCTGGCGGAGTCCACAGAGCCCTGGCCGAGTCCACAGAGCCCTGGCCGAGTTCACAGAGCCCTGGCCGAGTCCACAGAGCCCTGGCCGAGTTCACAGAGCCCTGGCCGAGTCCACAGAGCCCTGGCCGAGTCCACAGAGCCCTGGCCGAGTCCACAGAGCCCTGGCCGAGTTCACAGAGCCCTGGCGGAGTCCACAGAGCCCTGGCCGAGTCCACAGAGCCCTGGCCGAGTCCACAGAGCCCTGGCCAAGTTCACAGAGCCCTGGCCAAGTCCACAGAGCCCTGGCGGAGTCCACAGAGCCCTGGCCAAGTCCACAGAGCCCTGGCGGAGTCCACAGAGCCCTGGCAGGGTTCACAGAGCCCTGGCGGAGTCCACAGAGCCCTGGCCGAGTCCACAGAGCCCTGGCCGAGTCCACAGAGCCCTGGCAGGGTTCACAGAGCCCTGGCGGAGTACACAGAGCCCTGGCCGAGTCCACAGAGCCCTGGCCAAGACCACAGAGCCCTGGCCGAGTTCACAGAGCCCTGGCCACTTCCACAGAGCCCTGGCGGAGTCCACAGAGCCCTGGCCGAGTCCACAGAGCCCTGGCCGAGTCCACAGAGCCCTGGCAGAGTCCACAGAGCCCTGGCAGAGTTCACAGAGCCCTGGCCGAGTCCACAGAGCCCTGGCCGAGTTCACAGAGCCCTGGCGGAGTCCACAGAGCCCTGGCAGAGTCCACAGAGCCTTGGCGGAGTCCACAGAGCCCTGGCCGAGTTCACAGAGCCCTGGCAGAGTCCACAGAGCCCTGGCCGAGTTCACAGAGCCCTGGCAGAGTCCACAGAGCCCTGTCCGAGTCCACAGAGCCCTGGCAGAGTCCACAGAGCCCTGGCCGAGTTCACAGAGCCCTGGCAGAGTCCACAGAGCCCTGGCCGAGTCCACAGAGCCCTGGCAGAGTTCACAGAGCCCTGGCCGAGTCCACAGAGCCCTGGCAGAGTCCACAGAGCCCTGGCGGAGTCCACAGAGCCCTGGCCGAGTTCACAGAGCCCTGGCAGAGTCCACAGAGCCCTGGCGGAGTCCACAGAGCCCTGGCGGAGTCCACAGAGCCCTGGCGGAGTCCACAGAGCCCTGGCCGAGTCCACAGAGCCCTGGCTGAGTCCACAGAGCCCTGGCAGAGTCCACAGAGCCCTGGCCACATCCACAGAGCCCTGGCCGAGTCCACAGAACCCTGGCAGAGTTCACAGAGCCCTGGCCACATCCACAGAGCCCTGGCCGAGTCCACAGAGCCCTGGCCACTTCCACAGAGCCCTGGCGGAGTCCACAGAGCCCTGCCAGGGTTCACAGAGCCCTGGCCACATCCACAGAGCCCTGGCCGAGTCCACAGAGCCCTGGCCGAGACCACAGAGCCCTGGCCGAGTTCACAGAGCCCTGGCCGAGTTCACAGAGCCCTGGCAGAGTCCACAGAGCCCTGGCGGAGTCCACAGAGCCCTGTCCGAGTCCACAGAGCCCTGGCGGAGTCCACAGAGCCCTGGCAGAGTCCACAGAGCCCTGGCCGAGTTCACAGAGCCCTGGCCAAGTTCACAGAGCCCTGGCGGAGTCCACAGAGCCCTGGCCGAGTCCACAGAGCCCTGGCCGAGTTCACAGAGCCCTGGCGGAGTCCACAGAGCCCTGGCCGAGTGCACAGAGCCCTGGCCGAGTCCACAGAGCCCTGGCCACATCCACAGAGCCCTGGCCGAGTCCACAGAGCCCTGGCAGAGTCCACAGAGCCCTGGCCGAGTCCACAGGGCCCTGGCTGAGTCCACAGAGCCCTGGAAGTGTCCACAGAGCCCTGGCCACATCCACAGAGCCCTGGCGGAGTCCACAGAGCCCTGGCAGAGTTCACAGAGCCCTGGCAGAGTCCACAGAGCCCTGGCCGAGTCCACAGAGCCCTGGCCGAGTTCACAGAGCCCTGGCGGAGTCCACAGAGCCCTGGCCGAGTTCACAGAGCCCTGGCTAAGTCCACAGAGCCCTGGCGGAGTCCACAGAGCCCTGGCAGAGTCCACAGAGCCCTGGCAGAGTTCACAGAGCCCTGGCAGGGTTCACAGAGCCCTGGCGGAGTCCACAGAGCCCTGGCGGAGTCCACAGAGCCCTGGCCGAGTTCACAGAGCCCTGGCCGAGTTCACAGAGCCCTGGCCACTTCCACAGAGCCCTGGCGGAGTCCACAGAGCCCTGGCCGAGTCCACAGAGCCCTGGCCGAGTCCACAGAGCCCTGGCCCAGTCCACAGAGCCCTGGCAGAGTCCACAGAGCCCTGGCGGAGTCCACAGAGCCCTGGCCGAGTTCACAGAGCCCTGGCCAAGTCCACAGAGCCCTGGCAGAGTCCACAGAGCCCTGGCCGAGTTCACAGAGCCCTGGCCGAGTTCACAGAGCCCTGGCCGAGTCCACAGAGCCCTGGCCGAGTCCACAGAGCCCTGGCCGAGTTCACAGAGCCCTGGCGGAGTCCACAGAGCCCTGGCAGAGTCCACAGAGCCCTGGCGGAGTCCACAGAGCCCTGGCCGAGTTCACAGAGCCCTGGCGGAGTCCACAGAGCCCTGGCCGAGTCCACAGAGCCCTGGCTGAGTCCACAGAGCCGTGGAAGAGTCCACAGAGCCCTGGCCACATCCACAGAGCCCTGGCGGAATCCACAGAGCCCTGGCAGAGTTCACAGAGCCCTGGCAGAGTCCACAGGGCCCTGGCCGAGTCCACAGAGCCCTGGCCGAGTTCACAGAGCCCTGGCGGAGTCCACGGAGCCCTGGCCGAGTCCACAGAGCCCTGGCAGAGTCCACAGAGCCCTGGCCGAGTTCACAGAGCCCTGGCCACGTCCACAGAGCCCTGGCGGAGTCCACAGAGCCCTGGCCGAGTCCACAGAGCCCTGGCCGAGTCCACAGAGCCCTGGCCCATTCCACAGAGCCCTGGCAGAGTCCACAGAGCCCTGGCGGAGTCCACAGAGCCCTGGCCGAGTTCACAGAGCCCTGGCAGAGTCCACAGAGCCCTGGCAGAGTCCACAGAGCCCTGGCCGAGTTCACAGAGCCCTGGCGGAGTCCACAGAGCCCTGGCCGAGTCCACAGAGCCCTGGCCGAGTCCACAGAGCCCTGGCAGAGTCCACAGAGCCCTGGCCACATCCACAGAGCCCTGGCGGAGTCCACAGAGCCCTGGCCGAGTCCACAGAGCCCTGGCCGAGTTCACAGAGCCCTGGCCGAGTCCACAGAGCCCTGGCCGAGTTCACAGAGCCCTGGCCGAGTCCACAGAGCCCTGGCCGAGTCCACAGAGCCCTGGCCGAGTCCACAGAGCCCTGGCCGAGTTCACAGAGCCCTGGCGGAGTCCACAGAGCCCTGGCCGAGTCCACAGAGCCCTGGCCGAGTCCACAGAGCCCTGGCCAAGTTCACAGAGCCCTGGCCAAGTCCACAGAGCCCTGGCGGAGTCCACAGAGCCCTGGCCAAGTCCACAGAGCCCTGGCGGAGTCCACAGAGCCCTGGCAGGGTTCACAGAGCCCTGGCGGAGTCCACAGAGCCCTGGCCGAGTCCACAGAGCCCTGGCCGAGTCCACAGAGCCCTGGCAGAGTTCACAGAGCCCTGGCGGAGTACACAGAGCCCTGGCCGAGTCCACAGAGCCCTGGCCAAGACCACAGAGCCCTGGCCGAGTTCACAGAGCCCTGGCCACTTCCACAGAGCCCTGGCGGAGTCCACAGAGCCCTGGCCGAGTCCACAGAGCCCTGGCCGAGTCCACAGAGCCCTGGCCGAGTCCACAGAGCCCTGGCCGAGTTCACAGAGCCCTGGCCGAGTCCACAGAGCCCTGGCCGAGTTCACAGAGCCCTGGCGGAGTCCACAGAGCCCTGGCCGAGTCCACAGAGCCCTGGCCGAGTCCACAGAGCCCTGGCCAAGTTCACAGAGCCCTGGCCAAGTCCACAGAGCCCTGGCGGAGTCCACAGAGCCCTGGCCGAGTCCACAGAGCCCTGGCGGAGTCCACAGAGCCCTGGCAGGGTTCACAGAGCCCTGGCGGAGTCCACAGAGCCCTGGCCGAGTCCACAGAGCCCTGGCCGAGTCCACAGAGCCCTGGCAGGGTTCACAGAGCCCTGGCGGAGTACACAGAGCCCTGGCCGAGTCCACAGAGCCCTGGCCAAGTCCACAGAGCCCTGGCCGAGTTCACAGAGCCCTGGCCACGTCCACAGAGCCCTGGCGGAGTCCACAGAGCCCTGGCCGAGTCCACAGAGCCCTGGCCGAGTCCACAGAGCCCTGGCAGAGTCCACAGAGCCCTGGCAGAGTTCACAGAGCCCTGGCCGAGTCCACAGAGCCCTGGCCGAGTTCACAGAGCCCTGGCGGAGTCCACAGAGCCCTGGCAGAGTCCACAGAGCCCTGGCGGAGTCCACAGAGCCCTGGCCGAGTTCACAGAGCCCTGGCAGAGTCCACAGAGCCCTGGCCGAGTTCACAGAGCCCTGGCAGAGTCCACAGAGCCCTGTCCGAGTCCACAGAGCCCTGGCAGAGTCCACAGAGCCCTGGCCGAGTTCACAGAGCCCTGGCGGATTCCACAGAGCCCTGGCCGAGTCCACAGAGCCCTGGCAGAGTTCACAGAGCCCTGGCCGAGTCCACAGAGCCCTGGCAGAGTCCACAGAGCCCTGGCGGAGTCCACAGAGCCCTGGCCGAGTTCACAGAGCCCTGGCAGAGTCCACAGAGCCCTGGCGGAGTCCACAGAGCCCTGGCGGAGTCCACAGAGCCCTGGCGGAGTCCACAGAGCCCTGGCCGAGTCCACAGAGCCCTGGCTGAGTCCACAGAGCCCTGGCAGAGTCCACAGAGCCCTGGCCACATCCACAGAGCCCTGGCCGAGTCCACAGAACCCTGGCAGAGCTCACAGAGCCCTGGCCACATCCACAGAGCCCTGGCCGAGTCCACAGAGCCCTGGCCACTTCCACAGAGCCCTGGCGGAGTCCACAGAGCCCTGCCAGGGTTCACAGAGCCCTGGCCACATCCACAGAGCCCTGGCCGAGTCCACAGAGCCCTGGCCGAGACCACAGAGCCCTGGCCGAGTTCACAGAGCCCTGGCCGAGTTCACAGAGCCCTGGCAGAGTCCACAGAGCCCTGGCGGAGTCCACAGAGCCCTGTCCGAGTCCACAGAGCCCTGGCGGAGTCCACAGAGCCCTGGCAGAGTCCACAGAGCCCTGGCCGAGTTCACAGAGCCCTGGCCAAGTTCACAGAGCCCTGGCGGAGTCCACAGAGCCCTGGCCGAGTCCACAGAGCCCTGGCCGAGTTCACAGAGCCCTGGCGGAGTCCACAGAGCCCTGGCCGAGTGCACAGAGCCCTGGCCGAGTCCACAGAGCCCTGGCCACATCCACAGAGCCCTGGCCGAGTCCACAGAGCCCTGGCAGAGTCCACAGAGCCCTGGCCGAGTCCACAGGGCCCTGGCTGAGTCCACAGAGCCCTGGAAGTGTCCACAGAGCCCTGGCCACATCCACAGAGCCCTGGCGGAATCCACAGAGCCCTGGCAGAGTTCACAGAGCCCTGGCAGAGTCCACAGAGCCCTGGCCGAGTCCACAGAGCCCTGGCCGAGTTCACAGAGCCCTGGCGGAGTCCACAGAGCCCTGGCCGAGTTCACAGAGCCCTGGCTAAGTCCACAGAGCCCTGGCGGAGTCCACAGAGCCCTGGCAGAGTCCACAGAGCCCTGGCAGAGTTCACAGAGCCCTGGCAGGGTTCACAGAGCCCTGGCGGAGTCCACAGAGCCCTGGCGGAGTCCACAGAGCCCTGGCCGAGTTCACAGAGCCCTGGCCGAGTTCACAGAGCCCTGGCCACTTCCACAGAGCCCTGGCGGAGTCCACAGAGCCCTGGCCGAGTCCACAGAGCCCTGGCCGAGTCCACAGACCCCTGGCCCAGTCCACAGAGCCCTGGCAGAGTCCACAGAGCCCTGGCGGAGTCCACAGAGCCCTGGCCGAGTTCACTGAGCCCTGGCCAAGTCCACAGAGCCCTGGCAGAGTCCACAGAGCCCTGGCCGAGTTCACAGAGCCCTGGCCGAGTTCACAGAGCCCTGGCCGAGTCCACAGAGCCCTGGCCGAGACCACAGAGCCCTGGCCGAGTTCACAGAGCCCTGGCGGAGTCCACAGAGCCCTGGCAGAGTCCACAGAGCCCTGGCGGAGTCCACAGAGCCCTGGCCGAGTTCACAGAGCCCTGGCGGAGTCCACAGAGCCCTGGCCGAGTCCACAGAGCCCTGGCTGAGTCCACAGAGCCGTGGAAGAGTCCACAGAGCCCTGGCCACATCCACAGAGCCCTGGCGGAATCCACAGAGCCCTGGCAGAGTTCACAGAGCCCTGGCAGAGTCCACAGGGCCCTGGCCGAGTCCACAGAGCCCTGGCCGAGTTCACAGAGCCCTGGCGGAGTCCACGGAGCCCTGGCCGAGTCCACAGAGCCCTGGCAGAGTCCACAGAGCCCTGGCCGAGTTCACAGAGCCCTGGCCACTTCCACAGAGCCCTGGCGGAGTCCACAGAGCCCTGGCCGAGTCCACAGAGCCCTGGCCGAGTCCACAGACCCCTGGCCCATTCCACAGAGCCCTGGCAGAGTCCACAGAGCCCTGGCGGAGTCCACAGAGCCCTGGCCGAGTTCACAGAGCCCTGGCATAGTCCACAGAGCCCTGGCAGAGTCCACAGAGCCCTGGCCGAGTTCACAGAGCCCTGGCGGAGTCCACAGAGCCCTGGCCGAGTCCACAGAGCCCTGGCCGAGTCCACAGAGCCCTGGCAGAGTCCACAGAGCCCTGGCCACATCCACAGAGCCCTGGCGGAGTCCACAGAGCCCTGGCCGAGTCCACAGAGCCCTGGCCGAGTTCACAGAGCCCTGGCCGAGTCCACAGAGCCCTGGCCGAGTTCACAGAGCCCTGGCCGAGTCCACAGAGCCCTGGCCGAGTTCACAGAGCCCTGGCCGAGTCCACAGAGCCCTGGCCGAGTTCACAGAGCCCTGGCGGAGTCCACAGAGCCCTGGCCGAGTCCACAGAGCCCTGGCCGAGTCCACAGAGCCCTGGCCAAGTTCACAAAGCCCTGGCCAAGTCCACAGAGCCCTGGCGGAGTCCACAGAGCCCTGGCCGAGTCCACAGAGCCCTGGCGGAGTCCACAGAGCCCTGGCAGGGTTCACAGAGCCCTGGCGGAGTCCACAGAGCCCTGGCCGAGTCCACAGAGCCCTGGCCGAGTCCACAGAGCCCTGGCAGGGTTCACAGAGCCCTGGCGGAGTACACAGAGCCCTGGCCGAGTCCACAGAGCCCTGGCCAAGACCACAGAGCCCTGGCCGAGTTCACAGAGCCCTGGCCACTTCCACAGAGCCCTGGCGGAGTCCACAGAGCCCTGGCCGAGTCCACAGAGCCCTGGCCGAGTCCACAGAGCCCTGGCAGAGTCCACAGAGCCCTGGCAGAGTTCACAGAGCCCTGGCCGAGTCCACAGAGCCCTGGCCGAGTTCACAGAGCCCTGGCGGAGTCCACAGAGCCCTGGCAGAGTCCACAGAGCCCTGGCGGAGTCCACAGAGCCCTGGCCGAGTTCACAGAGCCCTGGCAGAGTCCACAGAGCCCTGGCCGAGTTCACAGAGCCCTGGCAGAGTCCACAGAGCCCTGGCCGAGTCCACAGAGCCCTGGCAGAGTCCACAGAGCCCTGGCCGAGTTCACAGAGCCCTGGCGGATTCCACAGAGCCCTGGCCGAGTCCACAGAGCCCTGGCGGAGTCCACAGAGCCCTGGCCGAGTTCACAGAGCCCTGGCCACTTCCACAGAGCCCTGGCGGAGTCCACAGAGCCCTGGAAGGGTTCACAGAGCCCTGGCCACATCCACAGAGCCCTGGCCGAGTCCACAGAGCCCTGGCCGAGACCACAGAGCCCTGGCCGAGTTCACAGAGCCCTGGCCACTTCCACAGAGCCCTGGCGGAGTCCACAGAGCCCTGGCCGAGTCCACAGAGCCCTGGCCGAGTCCACAGAGCCCTGGCCGAGTCCACAGAGCCCTGGCGGAGTCCACAGAGCCCTGGCCGAGTCCACAGAGCCCTGTCCAAGTTCACAGAGCCCTGGCAGAGTCCACAGAGCCCTGGCCGAGTCCACAGAGCCCTGGCCGAGTTCACAGAGCCCTGGCGGAGTCCACAGAGCCCTGGCCGAGTCCACAGAGCCCTGGCCGAGTCCACAGAGCCCTGGCCACATCCACAGAGCCCTGGCCGAGTCCACAGAGCCCTGGCCGAGTCCACAGAGCCCTGGCAGAGTCCACAGAGCCCTGGCCGAGTCCACAGAGCCCTGGCTGAGTCCACAGAGCCCTGGAAGAGTCCACAGAGCCCTGGCCACATCCACAGAGCCCTGGCGGAATCCACAGAGCCCTGGCAGAGTTCACAGAGCCCTGGCAGAGTCCACAGAGCCCTGGCCGAGTCCACAGAGCCCTGGCCGAGTTCACAGAGCCCTGGCGGAGTCCACAGAGCCCTGGCCACATCCACAGAGCCCTGGCCAAGTCCACAGAGCCCTGGCAGAGTCCACAGAGCCCTGGCGGAGTCCACAGAGCCCTGGCAGGGTTCACAGAGCCCTGGCGGAGTCCACAGAGCCCTGGCCGAGTCCACAGAGCCCTGGCCGAGTTCACAGAGCCCTGGCGGAGTCCACAGAGCCCTGGCCGAGTCCACAGAGCCCTGGCCGAGTTCACAGAGCCCTGGCCACTTCCACAGAGCCCTGGCGGAGTCCACAGAGCCCTGGCCGAGTCCACAGAGCCCTGGCCGAGTCCACAGACCCCTGGCCCAGTCCACAGAGCCCTGGCGGAGTCCACAGAGCCCTGGCAGAGTCCACAGAGCCCTGGCCGAGTCCACAGAGCCCTGGCCGAGTCCACAGAGCCCTGGCAGAGTTCACAGAGCCCTGGCCGAGTCCACAGAGCCCTGGCGGAGTCCACAGAGCCCTGGCCGAGTCCACAGAGCCCTGGCTGAGTCCACAGAGCCCTGGCGGAGTCCACAGAGCCCTGGCCACATCCACAGAGCCCTGGCGGAGTCCACAGAGCCCTGGCAGAGTTCACAGAGCCCTGGCAGAGTCCACAGAGCCCTGACCGAGTTCACAGAGCCCTGGCGGAGTCCACAGAGCCCTGGCCGAGTCCACAGAGCCCTGGCCGAGTCCACAGAGCCCTGTCCAAGTCCACAGAGCCCTGGCAGAGTCCACAGAGCCCTGGCCGAGTCCACAGAGCCCTGGCCGAGTCCACAGAGCCCTGGCCGAGTTCACAGAGCCCTGGCAGAGTCCACAGAGCCCTGGCCGAGTCCACAGAGCCCTGGCAGAGTCCACAGAGCCCTGGCCGAGTTCACAGAGCCCTGGCCACTTCCACAGAGCCCTGGCGGAGTCCACAGAGCCCTGGCAGGGTTCACAGAGCCCTGGCCACATCCACAGAGCCCTGGCCGAGTCCACAGAGCCCTGGCCGAGACCACAGAGCCCTGGCCGAGTTCACAGAGCCCTGGCGGAGTCCACAGAGCCCTGGCCGAGTCCACAGAGCCCTGGCGGAGTCCACAGAGCCCTGGCGGAGTCCACAGAGCCCTGGCCGAGTTCACAGAGCCCTGGCCAAGTTCACAGAGCCCTGGCAGAGTCCACAGAGCCCTGGCCGAGTCCACAGAGCCCTGGCCGAGTTCACAGAGCCCTGGCGGAGTCCACAGAGCCCTGGCGGAGTCCACAGAGCCCTGGCCGAGTCCACAGAGCCCTGGCCACATCCACAGAGCCCTGGCCGAGTCCACAGAGCCCTGGCAGAGTTCACAGAGCCCTGGCCGAGTCCACAGAGCCCTGGCTGAGTCCACAGAGCCCTGGAAGAGTCCACAGAGCCCTGGCCGAGTCCACAGAGCCCTGGCGGAATCCACAGAGCCCTGGCAGAGTTCACAGATCCCTGGCAGAGTCCACAGAGCCCTGGCCGAGTCCACAGAGCCCTGGCCGAGTTCAGAGAGCCCTGGCGGAGTCCACAGAGCCCTGGCCGAGTTCACAGAGCCCTGGCCGAGTCCACAGAGCCCTGGCCGAGTTCAGAGAGCCCTGGCCGAGTCCACAGAGCCCTGGCCGAGTTCACAGAGCCCTGGCCGAGTCCACAGAGCCCTGGCCGAGTCCACAGAGCCCTGGCAGAGTCCACAGAGCCCTGGCCGAGTTCACAGAGCCCTGGCAGAGTTCACAGAGCCCTGGCGGAGTCCACAGAGCCCTGGCCGAGTCCACAGAGCCCTGGCCGAGTTCACAGAGCCCTGGCGGAGTCCACAGAGCCCTGGCCGAGTCCACAGAGCCCTGGCCGAGTTCACAGAGCCCTGGCCACTTCCACAGAGCCCTGGCGGAGTCCACAGAGCCCTGGCCGAGTCCACAGAGCCCTGGCCGAGTCCACAGACCCCTGGCCCAGTCCACAGAGCCCTGGCGGAGTCCACAGAGCCCTGGCCGAGTCCACAGAGCCCTGGCCGAGTCCACAGAGCCCTGGCCGAGTCCACAGAGCCCTGGCAGAGTTCACAGAGCCCTGGCCGAGTCCACAGAGCCCTGGCGGAGTCCACAGAGCCCTGGCCGAGTCCACAGAGCCCTGGCTGAGTCCACAGAGCCCTGGCGGAGTCCACAGAGCCCTGGCCACATCCACAGAGCCCTGGCGGAGTCCACAGAGCCCTGGCAGAGCTCACAGAGCCCTGGCAGAGTCCACAGAGCCCTGACCGAGTTCACAGAGCCCTGGCGGAGTCCACAGAGCCCTGGCCGAGTCCACAGAGCCCTGGCCGAGTCCACAGAGCCCTGTCCGAGTCCACAGAGCCCTGGCAGAGTCCACAGAGCCCTGGCCGAGTCCACAGAGCCCTGGCAGAGTCCACAGAGCCCTGGCCGAGTTCACAGAGCCCTGGCAGAGTCCACAGAGCCCTGGCCGAGTCCACAGAGCCCTGGCAGAGTCCACAGAGCCCTGGCCGAGTTCACAGAGCCCTGGCCACTTCCACAGAGCCCTGGCGGAGTCCACAGAGCCCTGGCAGAGTTCACAGAGCCCTGGCCACATCCACAGAGCCCTGGCCGAGTCCACAGAGCCCTGGCCGAGACCACAGAGCCCTGGCCGAGTTCACAGAGCCCTGGCGGAGTCCACAGAGCCCTGGCCGAGTCCACAGAGCCCTGGCGGAGTCCACAGAGCCCTGGTGGAGTCCACAGAGCCCTGGCCGAGTCCACAGAGCCCTGGCCAAGTTCACAGAGCCCTGGCAGAGTCCACAGAGCCCTGGCCGAGTTCACAGAGCCCTGGCCACTTCCACAGAGCCCTGGCGGAGTCCACAGAGCCCTGGCCGAGTCCACAGAGCCCTGGCCGAGTCCACAGAGCCCTGGCCGATTCCACAGAGCCCTGGCAGAGTCCACAGAGCCCTGGCGGAGTCCACAGAGCCCTGGCCGAGGTCACAGAGCCCTGGCATAGTCCACAGAGCCCTGGCAGAGTCCACAGAGCCCTGGCCGAGTTCACAGAGCCCTGGCGGAGTCCACAGAGCCCTGGCCGAGTCCACAGAGCCCTGGCCGAGTCCACAGAGCCCTGGCCGAGTTCACAGAGCCCTGGCGGAGTCCACAGAGCCCTGGCCGAGTCCACAGAGCCCTGGCCGAGTTCACAGAGCCCTGGCGGAGTCCACGGAGCCCTGGCCGAGTCCACAGAGCCCTGGCAGAGTCCACAGAGCCCTGGCCGAGTTCACAGAGCCCTGGCCACTTCCACAGAGCCCTGGCGGAGTCCACAGAGCCCTGGCCGAGTCCACAGAGCCCTGGCCGAGTCCACAGACCCCTGGCCCATTCCACAGAGCCCTGGCAGAGTCCACAGAGCCCTGGCGGAGTCCACAGAGCCCTGGCCGAGTTCACAGAGCCCTGGCATAGTCCACAGAGCCCTGGCAGAGTCCACAGAGCCCTGGCCGAGTTCACAGAGCCCTGGCGGAGTCCACAGAGCCCTGGCCGAGTCCACAGAGCCCTGGCCGAGTCCACAGAGCCCTGGCAGAGTCCACAGAGCCCTGGCCACATCCACAGAGCCCTGGCGGAGTCCACAGAGCCCTGGCCGAGTCCACAGAGCCCTGGCCGAGTTCACAGAGCCCTGGCCGAGTCCACAGAGCCCTGGCCGAGTTCACAGAGCCCTGGCCGAGTCCACAGAGCCCTGGCCGAGTTCACAGAGCCCTGGCCGAGTCCACAGAGCCCTGGCCGAGTTCACAGAGCCCTGGCGGAGTCCACAGAGCCCTGGCCGAGTCCACAGAGCCCTGGCCGAGTCCACAGAGCCCTGGCCAAGTTCACAGAGCCCTGGCCAAGTCCACAGAGCCCTGGCGGAGTCCACAGAGCCCTGGCCAAGTCCACAGAGCCCTGGCGGAGTCCACAGAGCCCTGGCAGGGTTCACAGAGCCCTGGCGGAGTCCACAGAGCCCTGGCCGAGTCCACAGAGCCCTGGCCGAGTCCACAGAGCCCTGGCAGGGTTCACAGAGCCCTGGCGGAGTACACAGAGCCCTGGCCGAGTCCACAGAGCCCTGGCCAAGACCACAGAGCCCTGGCCGAGTTCACAGAGCCCTGGCCACTTCCACAGAGCCCTGGCGGAGTCCACAGAGCCCTGGCCGAATCCACAGAGCCCTGGCCGAGTCCACAGAGCCCTGGCAGAGTCCACAGAGCCCTGGCAGAGTTCACAGAGCCCTGGCCGAGTCCACAGAGCCCTGGCCGAGTTCACAGAGCCCTGGCGGAGTCCACAGAGCCCTGGCAGAGTCCACAGAGCCCTGGCGGAGTCCACAGAGCCCTGGCCGAGTTCACAGAGCCCTGGCAGAGTCCACAGAGCCCTGGCCGAGTTCACAGAGCCCTGGCAGAGTCCACAGAGCCCTGTCCGAGTCCACAGAGCCCTGGCAGAGTCCACAGAGCCCTGGCCGAGTTCACAGAGCCCTGGCGGATTCCACAGAGCCCTGGCCGAGTCCACAGAGCCCTGGCGGAGTCCACAGAGCCCTGGCCGAGTTCACAGAGCCCTGGCCACTTCCACAGAGCCCTGGCGGAGTCCACAGAGCCCTGGAAGGGTTCACAGAGCCCTGGCCACATCCACAGAGCCCTGGCCGAGTCCACAGAGCCCTGGCCGAGACCACAGAGCCCTGGCCGAGTTCACAGAGCCCTGGCCACTTCCACAGAGCCCTGGCGGAGTCCACAGAGCCCTGGCCGAGTCCACAGAGCCCTGGCGGAGTCCACAGAGCCCTGGCCGAGTCCACAGAGCCCTGGCGGAGTCCACAGAGCCCTGTCCAAGTTCACAGAGCCCTGGCCGAGTCCACAGAGCCCTGGCCGAGTCCACAGAGCCCTGTCCAAGTTCACAGAGCCCTGGCAGAGTCCACAGAGCCCTGGCCGAGTCCACAGAGCCCTGGCCGAGTTCACAGAGCCCTGGCGGAGTCCACAGAGCCCTGGCCGAGTCCACAGAGCCCTGGCCGAGTCCACAGAGCCCTGGCCACATCCACAGAGCCCTGGCCGAGTCCACAGAGCCCTGGCCGAGTCCACAGAGCCCTGGCAGAGTCCACAGAGCCCTGGCCGAGTCCACAGAGCCCTGGCTGAGTCCACAGAGCCCTGGAAGAGTCCACAGAGCCCTGGCCACATCCACAGAGCCCTGGCGGAATCCACAGAGCCCTGGCAGAGTTCACAGAGCCCTGGCAGAGTCCACAGAGCCCTGGCCGAGTCCACAGAGCCCTGGCCGAGTTCACAGAGCCCTGGCGGAGTCCACAGAGCCCTGGCCACATCCACAGAGCCCTGGCCAAGTCCACAGAGCCCTGGCAGAGTCCACAGAGCCCTGGCGGAGTCCACAGAGCCCTGGCAGGGTTCACAGAGCCCTGGCGGAGTCCACAGAGCCCTGGCCGAGTCCACAGAGCCCTGGCCGAGTTCACAGAGCCCTGGCGGAGTCCACAGAGCCCTGGCCGAGTCCACAGAGCCCTGGCCGAGTTCACAGAGCCCTGGCCACTTCCACAGAGCCCTGGCGGAGTCCACAGAGCCCTGGCCGAGTCCACAGAGCCCTGGCCGAGTCCACAGACCCCTGGCCCAGTCCACAGAGCCCTGGCGGAATCCACAGAGCCCTGGCCGAGTCCACAGAGCCCTGGCCGAGTCCACAGAGCCCTGGCCGAGTCCACAGAGCCCTGGCAGAGTTCACAGAGCCCTGGCCGAGTCCACAGAGCCCTGGCGGAGTCCACAGAGCCCTGGCCGAGTCCACAGAGCCCTGGCTGAGTCCACAGAGCCCTGGCGGAGTCCACAGAGCCCTGGCCACATCCACAGAGCCCTGGCGGAGTCCACAGAGCCCTGGCAGAGCTCACAGAGCCCTGGCAGAGTCCACAGAGCCCTGACCGAGTTCACAGAGCCCTGGCGGAGTCCACAGAGCCCTGGCCGAGTCCACAGAGCCCTGGCCGAGTCCACAGAGCCCTGTCCAAGTCCACAGAGCCCTGGCAGAGTCCACAGAGCCCTGGCCGAGTCCACAGAGCCCTGGCAGAGTCCACAGAGCCCTGGCCGAGTTCACAGAGCCCTGGCCACTTCCACAGAGCCCTGGCGGAGTCCACAGAGCCCTGGCAGGGTTCACAGAGCCCTGGCCACATCCACAGAGCCCTGGCCGAGTCCACAGAGCCCTGGCCGAGACCACAGAGCCCTGGCCGAGTTCACAGAGCCCTGGCGGAGTCCACAGAGCCCTGGCCGAGTCCACAGAGCCCTGGCGGAGTCCACAGAGCCCTGGCGGAGTCCACAGAGCCCTGGCCGAGTTCACAGAGCCCTGGCCAAGTTCACAGAGCCCTGGCAGAGTCCACAGAGCCCTGGCCGAGTCCACAGAGCCCTGGCCGAGTTCACAGAGCCCTGGCGGAGTCCACAGAGCCCTGGCGGAGTCCACAGAGCCCTGGCCGAGTCCACAGAGCCCTGGCCACATCCACAGAGCCCTGGCCGAGTCCACAGAGCCCTGGCAGAGTTCACAGAGCCCTGGCCGAGTCCACAGAGCCCTGGCTGAGTCCACAGAGCCCTGGAAGAGTCCACAGAGCCCTGGCCGAGTCCACAGAGCCCTGGCGGAATCCACAGAGCCCTGGCAGAGTTCACAGATCCCTGGCAGAGTCCACAGAGCCCTGGCCGAGTCCACAGAGCCCTGGCCGAGTTCAGAGAGCCCTGGCGGAGTCCACAGACCCCTGGCCGAGTTCACAGAGCCCTGGCCGAGTCCACAGAGCCCTGGCCGAGTTCAGAGAGCCCTGGCCGAGTCCACAGAGCCCTGGCCGAGTTCACAGAGCCCTGGCCAAGTCCACAGAGCCCTGGCCGAGTCCACAGAGCCCTGGCAGAGTCCACAGAGCCCTGGCCGAGTTCACAGAGCCCTGGCAGGGTTCACAGAGCCCTGGCGGAGTCCACAGAGCCCTGGCCGAGTCCACAGAGCCCTGGCCGAGTTCACAGAGCCCTGGCGGAGTCCACAGAGCCCTGGCCGAGTCCACAGAGCCCTGGCCGAGTTCACAGAGCCCTGGCCACTTCCACAGAGCCCTGGTGGAGTCCACAGAGCCCTGGCCGAGTCCACAGAGCCCTGGCCGAGTCCACAGACCCCTGGCCCAGTCCACAGAGCCCGGGCGGAATCCACAGAGCCCTGGCCGAGTCCACAGAGCCCTGGCCGAGTCCACAGAGCCCTGGCCGAGTCCACAGAGCCCTGGCAGAGTTCACAGAGCCCTGGCCGAGTCCACAGAGCCCTGGCGGAGTCCACAGAGCCCTGGCCGAGTCCACAGAGCCCTGGCTGAGTCCACAGAGCCCTGGCGGAGTCCACAGAGCCCTGGCCACATCCACAGAGCCCTGGCGGAGTCCACAGAGCCCTGGCAGAGCTCACAGAGCCCTGGCAGAGTCCACAGAGCCCTGACCGAGTTCACAGAGCCCTGGCGGAGTCCACAGAGCCCTGGCCGAGTCCACAGAGCCCTGGCCGAGTCCACAGAGCCCTGTCCAAGTCCACAGAGCCCTGGCAGAGTCCACAGAGCCCTGGCCGAGTCCACAGAGCCCTGGCAGAGTCCACAGAGCCCTGGCCGAGTTCACAGAGCCCTGGCAGAGTCCACAGAGCCCTGGCCGAGTCCACAGAGCCCTGGCAGAGTCCACAGAGCCCTGGCCGAGTTCACAGAGCCCTGGCCACTTCCACAGAGCCCTGGCGGAGTCCACAGAGCCCTGGCAGGGTTCACAGAGCCCTGGCCACATCCACAGAGCCCTGGCCGAGTCCACAGAGCCCTGGCCGAGACCACAGAGCCCTGGCCGAGTTCACAGAGCCCTGGCGGAGTCCACAGAGCCCTGGCCGAGTCCACAGAGCCCTGGCGGAGTCCACAGAGCCCTGGCGGAGTCCACAGAGCCCTGGCCGAGTTCACAGAGCCCTGGCCAAGTTCACAGAGCCCTGGCAGAGTCCACAGAGCCCTGGCCGAGTCCACAGAGCCCTGGCCGAGTTCACAGAGCCCTGGCGGAGTCCACAGAGCCCTGGCGGAGTCCACAGAGCCCTGGCCGAGTCCACAGAGCCCTGGCCACATCCACAGAGCCCTGGCCGAGTCCACAGAGCCCTGGCAGAGTTCACAGAGCCCTGGCCGAGTCCACAGAGCCCTGGCGGAGTCCACAGAGCCCTGGAAGAGTCCACAGAGCCCTGGCCGAGTCCACAGAGCCCTGGCGGAATCCACAGAGCCCTGGCAGAGTTCACAGATCCCTGGCAGAGTCCACAGAGCCCTGGCCGAGTCCACAGAGCCCTGGCCGAGTTCAGAGAGCCCTGGCGGAGTCCACAGACCCCTGGCCGAGTTCACAGAGCCCTGGCCGAGTCCACAGAGCCCTGGCCGAGTTCAGAGAGCCCTGGCCGAGTCCACAGAGCCCTGGCCGAGTTCACAGAGCCCTGGCCAAGTCCACAGAGCCCTGGCCGAGTCCACAGAGCCCTGGCAGAGTCCACAGAGCCCTGGCCGAGTTCACAGAGCCCTGGCAGGGTTCACAGAGCCCTGGCGGAGTCCACAGAGCCCTGGCCGAGTCCACAGAGCCCTGGCCGAGTTCACAGAGCCCTGGCGGAGTCCACAGAGCCCTGGCAGAGTCCACAGAGCCCTGGCGGAGTCCACAGAGCCCTGGCCGAGTTCACAGAGCCCTGGCCACTTCCACAGAGCCCTGGCGGAGTCCACAGAGCCCTGGCCGAGTCCACAGAGCCCTGGCCGAGTCCACAGACCCCTGGCCCAGTCCACAGAGCCCTGGCCGAGTCCACAGAGCCCTGGCAGAGTCCACAGAGCCCTGGAAGAGTCCACAGAGCCCTGGCGGAGTCCACAGAGCCCTGGCAGAGTTCACAGAGCCCTGGCAGGGTTCACAGAGCCCTGGCCACATCCACAGAGCCCTGGCCGAGTCCACAGAGCCCTGGCCGAGACCACAGAGCCCTGGCCGAGTTCACAGAGCCCTGGCCACTTCCACAGAGCCCTGGCGGAGTCCACAGAGCCCTGGCGGAGTCCACAGAGCCCTGGCCGAGTCCACAGAGCCCTGGTGGAGTCCACAGAGCCCTGGCCGAGTCCACAGAGCCCTGGCCGAGTCCACAGAGCCCTGGCCGAGTTCACAGAGCCCTGGCGGAGTCCACAGAGCCCTGGCAGAGTCCACATAGCCCTGGCCGAGTCCACAGAGCCCTGGCCACATCCACAGAGCCCTGGCGGAGTCCACAGAGCCCTGGCCGAGTCCACAGAGCCCTAGCAGAGTCCACAGAGCCCTGGCCGAGTCCACAGAGCCCTGGCTGAGTCCACAGAGCCCTGGAAGTGTCCACAGAGCCCTGGCCACATCCACAGAGCCCTGGCGGAATCCACAGAGCCCTGGCCGAGTTCACAGAGCCCTGGCAGAGTCCACAGAGCCCTGGCCGAGTCCACAGAGCCCTGGCCGAGTCCACAGAGCCCTGGCAGAGTCCACAGAGCCCTGGCGGAGTCCACAGAGCCCTGGCGGAGTCCACAGAGCCCTGGCCGTGTTCACAGAGCCCTGGCCAAGTTCACAGAGCCCTGGCAGAGTCCACAGAGCCCTGGCCGAGTCCACAGAGCCCTGGCCGAGTTCACAGAGCCCTGGCGGAGTCTACAGAGCCCTGGCCGAGTCCACAGAGCCCTGGCTGAGTCCACAGAGCCCTGGAAGAGTCCACAGAGCCCTGGCCGAGTCCACAGAGCCCTGGCTGAGTCCACAGAGCCCTGGCCGAGTCCACAGAGCCCTGGCCACATCCACAGAGCCCTGGCGGAGTCCACAGAGCCCTGGCAGAGCTCACAGAGCCCTGGCAGAGTCCACAGAGCCCTGGCCGAGTTCACAGAGCCCTGGCGGAGTCCACAGAGCCCTGGCCGAGTTCACAGAGCCCTGGCCGAGTCCACAGAGCCCTGGCCGAGTCCACAGAGCCCTGGCCAAGTCCACAGAGCCCTGGCAGAGTCCACAGAGCCCTGGCCGAGTCCACAGAGCCCTGGCAGAGTCCACAGAGCCCTGGCCGAGTCCACAGAGCCCTGGCCGAGTCCACAGAGCCCTGGCCGAGACCACAGAGCCCTGGCCGAGTTCACAGAGCCCTGGCCACTTCCACAGAGCCCTGGCGGAGTCCACAGAGCCCTGGCCGAGTCCACAGAGCCCTGGCGGAGTCCACAGAGCCCTGGCCGAGTCCACAGAGCCCTGGCGGAGTCCACAGAGCCCTGGCGGAGTCCACAGAGCCCTGGCCGAGTTCACAGAGCCCTGGCCAAGTTCACAGAGCCCTGGCAGAGTCCACAGAGCCCTGGCCGAGTCCACAGAGCCCTGGCCGAGTTCACAGAGCCCTGGCGGAGTCCACAGAGCCCTGGCGGAGTCCACAGAGCCCTGGCCGAGTCCACAGATCCCTGGCCACATCCACAGAGCCCTGGCCGAGTCCACAGAGCCCTGGCAGAGTCCACAGAGCCCTGGCCGAGTCCACAGAGCCCTGGCTGAGTCCACAGAGCCCTGGAAGGGTCCACAGAGCCCTGGCCACATCCACAGAGCCCTGGCGGAATCCACAGAGCCCTGGCAGAGTTCACAGAGCCCTGGCAGAGTCCACAGAGCCCTGGCCGAGTCCACAGAGCCCTGGCCGAGTTCAGAGAGCCCTGGCGGAGTCCACAGACCCCTGGCCGAGTTCACAGAGCCCTGGCCGAGTCCACAGAGCCCTGGCCGAGTTCAGAGAGCCCTGGCGGAGTCCACAGAGCCCTGGCCGAGTTCACAGAGCCCTGGCCAAGTCCACAGAGCCCTGGCCGAGTCCACAGAGCCCTGGCCGAGTCCACAGAGCCCTGGCGGAGTCCACAGAGCCCTGGCAGGGTTCACAGAGCCCTGGCAGAGTCCACAGAGCCCTGGCCGAGTCCACAGAGCCCTGGCCGAGTTCACAGAGCCCTGGCGGAGTCCACAGAGCCCTGGCAGAGTCCACAGAGCCCTGGCCGAGTCCACAGAGCCCTGGCCGAGTTCACAGAGCCCTGGCCACTTCCACAGAGCCCTGGCGGAGTCCACAGAGCCCTGGCCGAGTCCACAGAGCCCTGGCCGAGTCCACAGACCCCTGGCCCAGTCCACAGAGCCCTGGCAGAGTCCACAGAGCCCTGGCGGAGTCCACAGAGCCCTGGCCGTGTTCACAGAGCCCTGGCGGAGTCCACAGAGCCCTGGCGGAGTCCACAGAGCCCTGGCAGACTTCACAGAGCCCTGGCCGAGTCCACAGAGCCCTGGCCAAGTCCACAGAGCCCTGGCAGAGTCCACAGAGCCCTGGCCGAGTTCACAGAGCCCTGGCGGAGTCCACAGAGCCCTGGTGGAGTCCACAGAGCCCTGGTGGAGTCCACAGAGCCCTGGTCGAGTCCACAGAGCCCTGGCTGAGTCCACAGAGCCCTGGCCACATCCACAGAGCCCTGGCCACATCCACAGAGTCCTGGCGGAGTCCACAGAGCCCTGGCAGAGTCCACAGAGCCCTGGCCACATCCACAGAGCCCTGGCGGAGTCCACAGAGCCCTGGCCGAGTCCACAGACCCCTGGCCCAGTCCACAGAGCCCTGGCGGAGTCCACAGAGCCCTGGCGGAGTCCACAGAGCCCTGGCAGACTTCACAGAGCCCTGGCCGAGTCCACAGAGCCCTGGCCACATCCACAGAGCCCTGGCCGAGTCCACAGAGCCCTGGCCGAGTCCACAGAGCCCTGGCAGAGTCCACAGAGCCCTGGCCGAGTCCACAGAGCCCTGGCTGAGTCCACAGAGCCCTGGAAGAGTCCACAGAGCCCTGGCCACATCCACAGAGCCCTGGCGGAATCCACAGAGCCCTGGCAGAGTTCACAGAGCCCTGGCAGAGTCCACAGAGCCCTGGCCGAGTCCACAGAGCCCTGGCCGAGTTCACAGAGCCCTGGCCGAGTCCACAGAGCCCTGGCGGAGTCCACAGAGCCCTGGCAGAGTCCACAGAGCCCTGGCCAAGTCCACAGAGCCCTGGCCGAGTCCACAGAGCCCTGGCCGAGTCCACAGAGCCCTGGCGGAGTCCACAGAGCCCTGGCAGGGTTCACAGAGCCCTGGCAGAGTCCACAGAGCCCTGGCCGAGTCCACAGAGCCCTGGCCGAGTTCACAGAGCCCTGGCGGAGTCCACAGAGCCCTGGCAGAGTCCACAGAGCCCTGGCCGAGTCCACAGAGCCCTGGCCGAGTTCACAGAGCCCTGGCCACTTCCACAGAGCCCTGGCGGAGTCCACAGAGCCCTGGCCGAGTCCACAGAGCCCTGGCCGAGTCCACAGACCCCTGGCCCAGTCCACAGAGCCCTGACAGAGTCCACAGAGCCCTGGCGGAGTCCACAGAGCCCTGGCCGTGTTCACAGAGCCCTGGCGGAGTCCACAGAGCCCTGGCGGAGTCCACAGAGCCCTGGCAGACTTCACAGAGCCCTGGCCGAGTCCACAGAGCCCTGGCCAAGTCCACAGAGCCCTGGCAGAGTCCACAGAGCCCTGGCCGAGTTCACAGAGCCCTGGCGGAGTCCACAGAGCCCTGGTGGAGTCCACAGAGCCCTGGTGGAGTCCACAGAGCCCTGGTCGAGTCCACAGAGCCCTGGCTGAGTCCACAGAGCCCTGGCCACATCCACAGAGCCCTGGCCACATCCACAGAGTCCTGGCGGAGTCCACAGAGCCCTGGCAGAGTCCACAGAGCCCTGGCCACATCCACAGAGCCCTGGCGGAGTCCACAGAGCCCTGGCCGAGTCCACAGACCCCTGGCCCAGTCCACAGAGCCCTGGCGGAGTCCACAGAGCCCTGGCGGAGTCCACAGAGCCCTGGCAGACTTCACAGAGCCCTGGCCGAGTCCACAGAGCCCTGGCCACATCCACAGAGCCCTGGCCGAGTCCACAGAGCCCTGGCCGAGTCCACAGAGCCCTGGCAGAGTCCACAGAGCCCTGGCCGAGTCCACAGAGCCCTGGCTGAGTCCACAGAGCCCTGGAAGAGTCCACAGAGCCCTGGCCACATCCACAGAGCCCTGGCGGAATCCACAGAGCCCTGGCAGAGTTCACAGAGCCCTGGCAGAGTCCACAGAGCCCTGGCCGAGTCCACAGAGCCCTGGCCGAGTTCACAGAGCCCTGGCCGAGTCCACAGAGCCCTGGCCGAGTTCACAGAGCCCTGGCCAAGTCCACAGAGCCCTGGCAGAGTCCACAGAGCCCTGGCGGAGTCCACAGAGCCCTGGCCGAGTTCACAGAGCCCTGGCCAAGTCCACAGAGCCCTGGCAGAGTCCACAGAGCCCTGGCGGAGTCCACAGAGCCCTGGCAGAGTCCACAGAGCCCTGGCGGAGTCCACAGAGCCCTGGCCGAGTCCACAGAGCCCTGGCCGAGTTCACAGAGCCCTGGCGGAGTCCACAGAGCCCTGGCCGAGTCCACAGAGCCCTGGCCGAGTTCACAGAGCCCTGGCCACTTCCACAGAGCCCTGGCGGAGTCCACAGAGCCCTGGCCGAGTCCACAGAGCCCTGGCCGAGTCCACAGACCCCTGGCCCAGTCCACAGAGCCCTGGCAGAGTCCACAGAGCCCTGGCCGAGTCCACAGAGCCCTGGCCGAGTTCACAGAGCCCTGGCGGAGTCCACAGAGCCCTGGCGGAGTCCACAGAGCCCTGGCAGAGTTCACAGAGCCCTGGCCGAGTCCACAGAGCCCTGGCCGAGTCCACAGAGCCCTGGCAGAGTCCACAGAGCCCTGGCCGAGTTCACAGAGCCCTGGCGGAGTCCACAGAGCCCTGGTGGAGTCCACAGAGCCCTGGCCGAGTCCACAGAGCCCTGGCCGAGTCCACAGAGCCCTGGCCACATCCACAGAGCCCTGGCCACTTCCACAGAGCCCTGGCGGAGTCCACAGAGCCCTGGCCGAGTCCACAGAGCCCTGGCCGAGTCCACAGACCCCTGGCCCAGTCCACAGAGCCCTGGCAGAGTCCACAGAGCCCTGGCCGAGTCCACAGAGCCCTGGCCGAGTTCACAGAGCCCTGGCGGAGTCCACAGAGCCCTGGCGGAGTCCACAGAGCCCTGGCCGAGTTCACAGAGCCCTGGCCGAGTCCACAGAGCCCTGGCCGAGTTCACAGAGCCCTGGCCAAGTTCACAGAGCCCTGGCAGAGTCCACAGAGCCCTGGCCGAGTCCACAGAGCCCTGGCAGAGTCCACAGAGCCCTGGCCGAGTCCACAGAGCCCTGGCTGAGTCCACAGAGCCCTGGAAGAGTCCACAGAGCCCTGGCCACATCCACAGAGCCCTGGCGGAATCCACAGAGCCCTGGCAGAGTTCACAGATCCCTGGCAGAGTCCACAGAGCCCTGGCCGAGTCCACAGAGCCCTGGCCGAGTTCAGAGAGCCCTGGCGGAGTCCACAGAGCCCTGGCCGAGTTCACAGAGCCCTGGCCGAGTCCACAGAGCCCTGGCCGAGTTCAGAGAGCCCTGGCGGAGTCCACAGAGCCCTGGCCGAGTTCACAGAGCCCTGGCCAAGTCCACAGAGCCCTGGCCGAGTCCACAGAGCCCTGGCAGAGTCCACAGAGCCCTGGCCGAGTTCACAGAGCCCTGGCAGGGTTCACAGAGCCCTGGCGGAGTCCACAGAGCCCTGGCCGAGTCCACAGAGCCCTGGCCGAGTTCACAGAGCCCTGGCGGAGTCCACAGAGGCCTGGCAGAGTCCACAGAGCCCTGGCGGAGTCCACAGAGCCCTGGCCGAGTTCACAGAGCCCTGGCCACTTCCACAGAGCCCTGGCGGAGTCCACAGAGCCCTGGCCGAGTCCACAGAGCCCTGGCCGAGTCCACAGACCCCTGGCCCAGTCCACAGAGCCCTGGCCGAGTCCACAGAGCCCTGGCCGAGTTCACAGAGCCCTGGCCACTTCCACAGAGCCCTGGCGGAGTCCACAGAGCCCTGGCCGAGTCCACAGAGCCCTGGCCGAGTCCACAGACCCCTGGCCCAGTCCACAGAGCCCTGGCAGAGTCCACAGAGCCCTGGCCGAGTCCACAGAGCCCTGGCCGAGTTCACAGAGCCCTGGCGGAGTCCACAGAGCCCTGGCGGAGTCCACAGAGCCCTGGCAGAGTTCACAGAGCCCTGGCCGAGTCCACAGAGCCCTGGCCGAGTCCACAGAGCCCTGGCAGAGTCCACAGAGCCCTGGCCGAGTTCACAGAGCCCTGGCGGAGTCCACAGAGCCCTGGTGGAGTCCACAGAGCCCTGGCCGAGTCCACAGAGCCCTGGCCGAGTCCACAGAGCCCTGGCCACATCCACAGAGCCCTGGCCACTTCCACAGAGCCCTGGCGGAGTCCACAGAGCCCTGGCCGAGTCCACAGAGCCCTGGCCGAGTCCACAGACCCCTGGCCCAGTCCACAGAGCCCTGGCAGAGTCCACAGAGCCCTGGCCGAGTCCACAGAGCCCTGGCCGAGTTCACAGAGCCCTGGCGGAGTCCACAGAGCCCTGGCGGAGTCCACAGAGCCCTGGCCGAGTTCACAGAGCCCTGGCCGAGTCCACAGAGCCCTGGCCGAGTTCACAGAGCCCTGGCCAAGTTCACAGAGCCCTGGCAGAGTCCACAGAGCCCTGGCCGAGTCCACAGAGCCCTGGCAGAGTCCACAGAGCCCTGGCCGAGTCCACAGAGCCCTGGCGGAGTCCACAGAGCCCTGGAAGAGTCCACAGAGCCCTGGCCACATCCACAGAGCCCTGGCGGAATCCACAGAGCCCTGGCAGAGTTCACAGATCCCTGGCAGAGTCCACAGAGCCCTGGCCGAGTCCACAGAGCCCTGGCCGAGTTCAGAGAGCCCTGGCGGAGTCCACAGAGCCCTGGCCGAGTTCACAGAGCCCTGGCCGAGTCCACAGAGCCCTGGCCGAGTTCAGAGAGCCCTGGCGGAGTCCACAGAGCCCTGGCCGAGTTCACAGAGCCCTGGCCAAGTCCACAGAGCCCTGGCCGAGTCCACAGAGCCCTGGCAGAGTCCACAGAGCCCTGGCCGAGTTCACAGAGCCCTGGCAGGGTTCACAGAGCCCTGGCGGAGTCCACAGAGCCCTGGCGGAGTCCACAGAGCCCTGGCCGAGTTCACAGAGCCCTGGCGGAGTCCACAGAGGCCTGGCAGAGTCCACAGAGCCCTGGCGGAGTCCACAGAGCCCTGGCCGAGTTCACAGAGCCCTGGCCACTTCCACAGAGCCCTGGCGGAGTCCACAGAGCCCTGGCCGAGTCCACAGAGCCCTGGCCGAGTCCACAGACCCCTGGCCCAGTCCACAGAGCCCTGGCAGAGTCCACAGAGCCCTGGCGGAGTCCACAGAGCCCTGGCCGTGTTCACAGAGCCCTGGCGGAGTCCACAGAGCCCTGGCGGAGTCCACAGTGCCCTGGCAGAGTTCACAGAGCCCTGGCCGAGTCCACAGAGCCCTGGCCACATCCACAGAGCCCTGGCCGAGTCCACAGAGCCCTGGCAGAGTCCACAGAGCCCTGGCCGAGTCCACAGAGCCCTGGCTGAGTCCACAGAGCCCTGGAAGAGTCCACAGAGCCCTTGCGGATTCCACAGAGCCCTGGCAGAGTTCACAGAGCCCTGGCAGGGTTCACAGAGCCCTGGCCACATCCACAGAGCCCTGGCCGAGTCCACAGAGCCCTGGCCGAGACCACAGAGCCCTGGCGGAGTCCACAGAGCCCTGGCCGAGTCCACAGAGCCCTGGTGGAGTCCACAGAGCCCTGGCCGAGTCCACAGAGCCCTGGCAGAGTCCACAGAGCCCTGGCCGAGTCCACAGAGCCCTGGCTGAGTCCACAGAGCCCTGGAAGTGTCCACAGAGCCCTGGCCACATCCACAGAGCCCTGGCGGAATCCACAGAGCCCTGGCAGAGTTCACAGAGCCCTGGCAGAGTCCACAGAGCCCTGGCCGAGTCCACAGAGCCCTGGCCGAGTCCACAGAGCCCTGGCAGAGTCCACAGAGCCCTGGCCGAGTTCACAAAGCCCTGGCCGAGTCCACAGAGCCCTGGCGGAGTCCACAGAGCCCTGGCCGAGTCCACAGAGCCCTGGCAGAGTCCACAGAGCCCTGGCGGAGTCCACAGAGCCCTGGCGGAGTCCACAGAGCCCTGGCCGAGTCCACAGAGCCCTGGCGGAGTCCACAGAGCCCTGGCGGAATCCACAGAGCCCTGGCCGAGTCCACAGAGCCCTGGCCGAGTCCACAGAGCCCTGGCCGAGTCCACAGAGCCCTGGCAGAGTTCACAGAGCCCTGGCCGAGTCCACAGAGCCCTGGCGGAGTCCACAGAGCCCTGGCCGAGTCCACAGAGCCCTGGCGGAGTCCACAGAGCCCTGGCGGAGTCCACAGAGCCCTGGCCACATCCACAGAGCCCTGGCGGAGTCCACAGAGCCCTGGCAGAGCTCACAGAGCCCTGGCAGAGTCCACAGAGCCCTGACCGAGTTCACAGAGCCCTGGCGGAGTCCACAGAGCCCTGGCCGAGTCCACAGAGCCCTGGCCGAGTCCACAGAGCCCTGTCCAAGTCCACAGAGCCCTGGCAGAGTCCACAGAGCCCTGGCCGAGTCCACAGAGCCCTGGCAGAGTCCACAGAGCCCTGGCCGAGTTCACAGAGCCCTGGCAGAGTCCACAGAGCCCTGGCCGAGTCCACAGAGCCCTGGCAGAGTCCACAGAGCCCTGGCCGAGTTCACAGAGCCCTGGCCACTTCCACAGAGCCCTGGCGGAGTCCACAGAGCCCTGGCAGGGTTCACAGAGCCCTGGCCACATCCACAGAGCCCTGGCCGAGTCCACAGAGCCCTGGCCGAGACCACAGAGCCCTGGCCGAGTTCACAGAGCCCTGGCGGAGTCCACAGAGCCCTGGCCGAGTCCACAGAGCCCTGGCGGAGTCCACAGAGCCCTGGCGGAGTCCACAGAGCCCTGGCCGAGTTCACAGAGCCCTGGCCACATCCACAGAGCCCTGGCCGAGTCCACAGAGCCCTGGCCGAGTTCACAGAGCCCTGGCCGAGTCCACAGAGCCCTGGCTGAGTCCACAGAGCCCTGGAAGAGTCCACAGAGCCCTGGCCACATCCACAGAGCCCTGGCGGAATCCACAGAGCCCTGGCAGAGTTCACAGATCCCTGGCAGAGTCCACAAAGCCCTGGCCGAGTCCACAGAGCCCTGGCCGAGTTCAGAGAGCCCTGGCGGAGTCCACAGACCCCTGGCCGAGTTCACAGAGCCCTGGCCGAGTCCACAGAGCCCTGGCCGAGTTCAGAGAGCCCTGGCCGAGTCCACAGAGCCCTGGCCGAGTTCACAGAGCCCTGGCCAAGTCCACAGAGCCCTGGCCGAGTCCACAGAGCCCTGGCAGAGTCCACAGAGCCCTGGCCGAGTTCACAGAGCCCTGGCAGGGTTCACAGAGCCCTGGCGGAGTCCACAGAGCCCTGGCCGAGTCCACAGAGCCCTGGCCGAGTTCACAGAGCCCTGGCGGAGTCCACAGAGCCCTGGCAGAGTCCACAGAGCCCTGGCGGAGTCCACAGAGCCCTGGCCGAGTTCACAGAGCCCTGGCCACTTCCACAGAGCCCTGGCGGAGTCCACAGAGCCCTGGCCGAGTCCACAGAGCCCTGGCCGAGTCCACAGACCCCTGGCCCAGTCCACAGAGCCCTGGCAGAGTCCACAGAGCCCTGGCGGAGTCCACAGAGCCCTGGCCGTGTTCACAGAGCCCTGGCGGAGTCCACAGAGCCCTGGCGGAGTCCACAGAGCCCTGGCAGAGTTCACAGAGCCCTGGCCGAGTCCACAGAGCCCTGGCCACATCCACAGAGCCCTGGCCGAGTCCACAGAGCCCTGGCAGAGTCCACAGAGCCCTGGCCGAGTCCACAGAGCCCTGGCTGAGTCCACAGAGCCCTGGAAGAGTCCACAGAGCCCTGGCGGAGTCCACAGAGCCCTGGCAGAGTTCACAGAGCCCTGGCAGGGTTCACAGAGCCCTGGCCACATCCACAGAGCCCTGGCCGAGTCCACAGAGCCCTGGCAGAGACCACAGAGCCCTGGCCGAGTTCACAGAGCCCTGGCCACTTCCACAGAGCCCTGGCGGAGTCCACAGAGCCCTGGCGGAGTCCACAGAGCCCTGGCCGAGTCCACAGAGCCCTGGTGGAGTCCACAGAGCCCTGGCAGAGTCCACAGAGCCCTGGCCGAGTCCACAGAGCCCTGGCCGAGTCCACAGAGCCCTGGCCGAGTTCACAGAGCCCTGGCGGAGTCCACAGAGCCCTGGCCGAGTCCACATAGCCCTGGCCGAGTCCACAGAGCCCTGGCCACATCCACAGAGCCCTGGCGGAGTCCACAGAGCCCTGGCCGAGTCCACAGAGCCCTGGCAGAGTCCACAGAGCCCTGGCCGAGTCCACAGAGCCCTGGCTGAGTCCACAGAGCCCTGGAAGTGTCCACAGAGCCCTGGCCACATCCACAGAGCCCTGGCGGAGTCCACAGAGCCCTGGCCGAGTTCACAGAGCCCTGGCAGAGTCCACAGAGCCCTGGCCGAGTCCACAGAGCCCTGGCCGAGTCCACAGAGCCCTGGCAGAGTCCACAGAGCCCTGGCGGAGTCCACAGAGCCCTGGCGGAGTCCACAGAGCCCTGGCCGAGTTCACAGAGCCCTGGCCAAGTTCACAGAGCCCTGGCAGAGTCCACAGAGCCCTGGCCGAGTCCACAGAGCCCTGGCCGAGTTCACAGAGCCCTGGCGGAGTCTACAGAGCCCTGGCCGAGTCCACAGAGCCCTGGCTGAGTCCACAGAGCCCTGGCAGAGTCCACAGAGCCCTGGCCGAGTCCACAGAGCCCTGGCTGAGTCCACAGAGCCCTGGCCGAGTCCACAGAGCCCTGGCCACATCCACAGAGCCCTGGCGGAGTCCACAGAGCCCTGGCAGAGCTCACAGAGCCCTGGCAGAGTCCACAGAGCCCTGGCCGAGTTCACAGAGCCCTGGCGGAGTCCACAGAGCCCTGGCCGAGTCCACAGAGCCCTGGCCGAGTCCACAGAGCCCTGTCCAAGTCCACAGAGCCCTGGCAGAGTCCACAGAGCCCTGGCCGAGTCCACAGAGCCCTGGCAGAGTCCACAGAGCCCTGGCCGAGTTCACAGAGCCCTGGCCGAGTCCACAGAGCCCTGGCCGAGTCCACAGAGCCCTGGCCGAGACCACAGAGCCCTGGCCGAGTTCACAGAGCCCTGGCCACTTCCACAGAGCCCTGGCGGAGTCCACAGAGCCCTGGCCGAGTCCACAGAGCCCTGGCGGAGTCCACAGAGCCCTGGCCGAGTCCACAGAGCCCTGGCGGAGTCCACAGAGCCCTGGCGGAGTCCACAGAGCCCTGGCCGAGTTCACAGAGCCCTGGCCAAGTTCACAGAGCCCTGGCAGAGTCCACAGAGCCCTGGCCGAGTCCACAGAGCCCTGGCCGAGTTCACAGAGCCCTGGCGGAGTCCACAGAGCCCTGGCGCAGTCCACAGAGCCCTGGCCGAGTCCACAGATCCCTGGCCACATCCACAGAGCCCTGGCCGAGTCCACAGAGCCCTGGCAGAGTCCACAGAGCCCTGGCCGAGTCCACAGAGCCCTGGCCGAGTCCACAGAGCCCTGGCGGAGTCCACAGAGCCCTGGAAGAGTCCACAGAGCCCTGGCCACATCCACAGAGCCCTGGCGGAATCCACAGAGCCCTGGCAGAGTTCACAGATCCCTGGCAGAGTCCACAGAGCCCTGGCCGAGTCCACAGAGCCCTGGCCGAGTTCAGAGAGCCCTGGCGGAGTCCACAGAGCCCTGGCCGAGTTCACAGAGCCCTGGCCGAGTCCACAGAGCCCTGGCCGAGTTCAGAGAGCCCTGGCGGAGTCCACAGAGCCCTGGCCGAGTTCACAGAGCCCTGGCCAAGTCCACAGAGCCCTGGCCGAGTCCACAGAGCCCTGGCAGAGTCCACAGAGCCCTGGCCGAGTTCACAGAGCCCTGGCAGGGTTCACAGAGCCCTGGCGGAGTCCACAGAGCCCTGGCGGAGTCCACAGAGCCCTGGCCGAGTTCACAGAGCCCTGGCGGAGTCCACAGAGGCCTGGCAGAGTCCACAGAGCCCTGGCGGAGTCCACAGAGCCCTGGCCGAGTTCACAGAGCCCTGGCCACTTCCACAGAGCCCTGGCGGAGTCCACAGAGCCCTGGCCGAGTCCACAGAGCCCTGGCCGAGTCCACAGACCCCTGGCCCAGTCCACAGAGCCCTGGCAGAGTCCACAGAGCCCTGGCGGAGTCCACAGAGCCCTGGCCGTGTTCACAGAGCCCTGGCGGAGTCCACAGAGCCCTGGCGGAGTCCACAGTGCCCTGGCAGAGTTCACAGAGCCCTGGCCGAGTCCACAGAGCCCTGGCCACATCCACAGAGCCCTGGCCGAGTCCACAGAGCCCTGGCAGAGTCCACAGAGCCCTGGCCGAGTCCACAGAGCCCTGGCTGAGTCCACAGAGCCCTGGAAGAGTCCACAGAGCCCTGGCGGATTCCACAGAGCCCTGGCAGAGTTCACAGAGCCCTGGCAGGGTTCACAGAGCCCTGGCCACATCCACAGAGCCCTGGCCGAGTCCACAGAGCCCTGGCCGAGACCACAGAGCCCTGGCGGAGTCCACAGAGCCCTGGCCGAGTCCACAGAGCCCTGGTGGAGTCCACAGAGCCCTGGCCGAGTCCACAGAGCCCTGGCAGAGTCCACAGAGCCCTGGCCGAGTCCACAGAGCCCTGGCTGAGTCCACAGAGCCCTGGAAGTGTCCACAGAGCCCTGGCCACATCCACAGAGCCCTGGCGGAATCCACAGAGCCCTGGCAGAGTTCACAGAGCCCTGGCAGAGTCCACAGAGCCCTGGCCGAGTCCACAGAGCCCTGGCCGAGTCCACAGAGCCCTGGCAGAGTCCACAGAGCCCTGGCCGAGTTCACAGAGCCCTGGCCGAGTCCACAGAGCCCTGGCGGAGTCCACAGAGCCCTGGCCGAGTCCACAGAGCCCTGGCAGAGTCCACAGAGCCCTGGCGGAGTCCACAGAGCCCTGGCGGAGTCCACAGAGCCCTGGCCGAGTCCACAGAGCCCTGGCGGAGTCCACAGAGCCCTGGCGGAATCCACAGAGCCCTGGCCGAGTCCACAGAGCCCTGGCCGAGTCCACAGAGCCCTGGCCGAGTCCACAGAGCCCTGGCAGAGTTCACAGAGCCCTGGCCGAGTCCACAGAGCCCTGGCGGAGTCCACAGAGCCCTGGCCGAGTCCACAGAGCCCTGGCGGAGTCCACAGAGCCCTGGCGGAGTCCACAGAGCCCTGGCCACATCCACAGAGCCCTGGCGGAGTCCACAGAGCCCTGGCAGAGCTCACAGAGCCCTGGCAGAGTCCACAGAGCCCTGACCGAGTTCACAGAGCCCTGGCGGAGTCCACAGAGCCCTGGCCGAGTCCACAGAGCCCTGGCCGAGTCCACAGAGCCCTGTCCAAGTCCACAGAGCCCTGGCAGAGTCCACAGAGCCCTGGCCGAGTCCACAGAGCCCTGGCAGAGTCCACAGAGCCCTGGCCGAGTTCACAGAGCCCTGGCAGAGTCCACAGAGCCCTGGCCGAGTCCACAGAGCCCTGGCAGAGTCCACAGAGCCCTGGCCGAGTTCACAGAGCCCTGGCCACTTCCACAGAGCCCTGGCGGAGTCCACAGAGCCCTGGCAGGGTTCACAGAGCCCTGGCCACATCCACAGAGCCCTGGCCGAGTCCACAGAGCCCTGGCCGAGTCCACAGAGCCCTGGCCGAGTTCACAGAGCCCTGGCGGAGTCCACAGAGCCCTGGCCGAGTCCACAGAGCCCTGGCGGAGTCCACAGAGCCCTGGCGGAGTCCACAGAGCCCTGGCCGAGTTCACAGAGCCCTGGCCACATCCACAGAGCCCTGGCCGAGTCCACAGAGCCCTGGCCGAGTTCACAGAGCCCTGGCCGAGTCCACAGAGCCCTGGCTGAGTCCACAGAGCCCTGGAAGAGTCCACAGAGCCCTGGCCACATCCACAGAGCCCTGGCGGAATCCACAGAGCCCTGGCAGAGTTCACAGATCCCTGGCAGAGTCCACAGAGCCCTGGCCGAGTCCACAGAGCCCTGGCCGAGTTCAGAGAGCCCTGGCGGAGTCCACAGAGCCCTGGCCGAGTTCACAGAGCCCTGGCCGAGTCCACAGAGCCCTGGCCGAGTTCACAGAGCCCTGGCCGAGTCCACAGAGCCCTGGCCGAGTTCACAGAGCCCTGGCCGAGTCCACAGAGCCCTGGCCGAGTCCACAGAGCCCTGGCAGAGTCCACAGAGCCCTGGCCGAGTTCACAGAGCCCTGGCAGGGTTCACAGAGCCCTGGCGGAGTCCACAGAGCCCTGGCCGAGTCCACAGAGCCCTGGCCGAGTTCACAGAGCCCTGGCGGAGTCCACAGAGCCCTGGCAGAGTCCACAGAGCCCTGGCGGAGTCCACAGAGCCCTGGCCGAGTTCACAGAGCCCTGGCCACTTCCACAGAGCCCTGGCGGAGTCCACAGAGCCCTGGCCGAGTCCACAGAGCCCTGGCCGAGTCCACAGACCCCTGGCCCAGTCCACAGAGCCCTGGCAGAGTCCACAGAGCCCTGGCGGAGTCCACAGAGCCCTGGCCGTGTTCACAGAGCCCTGGCGGAGTCCACAGAGCCCTGGCGGAGTCCACAGAGCCCTGGCAGAGTTCACAGAGCCCTGGCCGAGTCCACAGAGCCCTGGCCACATCCACAGAGCCCTGGCCGAGTCCACAGAGCCCTGGCAGAGTCCACAGAGCCCTGGCCGAGTCCACAGAGCCCTGGCTGAGTCCACAGAGCCCTGGAAGAGTCCACAGAGCCCTGGCGGAGTCCACAGAGCCCTGGCAGAGTTCACAGAGCCCTGGCAGGGTTCACAGAGCCCTGGCCACATCCACAGAGCCCTGGCCGAGTCCACAGAGCCCTGGCAGAGACCACAGAGCCCTGGCCGAGTTCACAGAGCCCTGGCCACTTCCACAGAGCCCTGGCGGAGTCCACAGAGCCCTGGCGGAGTCCACAGAGCCCTGGCCGAGTCCACAGAGCCCTGGCGGAGTCCACAGAGCCCTGGCAGAGTCCACAGAGCCCTGGCCGAGTCCACAGAGCCCTGGCCGAGTCCACAGAGCCCTGGCCGAGTTCACAGAGCCCTGGCGGAGTCCACAGAGCCCTGGCCGAGTCCACATAGCCCTGGCCGAGTCCACAGAGCCCTGGCCACATCCACAGAGCCCTGGCGGAGTCCACAGAGCCCTGGCCGAGTCCACAGAGCCCTGGCAGAGTCCACAGAGCCCTGGCCGAGTCCACAGAGCCCTGGCTGAGTCCACAGAGCCCTGGAAGTGTCCACAGAGCCCTGGCCACATCCACAGAGCCCTGGCGGAGTCCACAGAGCCCTGGCCGAGTTCACAGAGCCCTGGCAGAGTCCACAGAGCCCTGGCCGAGTCCACAGAGCCCTGGCCGAGTCCACAGAGCCCTGGCAGAGTCCACAGAGCCCTGGCGGAGTCCACAGAGCCCTGGCGGAGTCCACAGAGCCCTGGCCGTGTTCACAGAGCCCTGGCCAAGTTCACAGAGCCCTGGCAGAGTCCACAGAGCCCTGGCCGAGTCCACAGAGCCCTGGCCGAGTTCACAGAGCCCTGGCGGAGTCTACAGAGCCCTGGCCGAGTCCACAGAGCCCTGGCTGAGTCCACAGAGCCCTGGAAGAGTCCACAGAGCCCTGGCCGAGTCCACAGAGCCCTGGCTGAGTCCACAGAGCCCTGGCCGAGTCCACAGAGCCCTGGCCACATCCACAGAGCCCTGGCGGAGTCCACAGAGCCCTGGCAGAGCTCACAGAGCCCTGGCAGAGTCCACAGAGCCCTGGCCGAGTTCACAGAGCCCTGGCGGAGTCCACAGAGCCCTGGCCGAGTCCACAGAGCCCTGGCCGAGTCCACAGAGCCCTGTCCAAGTCCACAGAGCCCTGGCAGAGTCCACAGAGCCCTGGCCGAGTCCACAGAGCCCTGGCAGAGTCCACAGAGCCCTGGCCGAGTTCACAGAGCCCTGGCCGAGTCCACAGAGCCCTGGCCGAGTCCACAGAGCCCTGGCCGAGACCACAGAGCCCTGGCCGAGTTCACAGAGCCCTGGCCACTTCCACAGAGCCCTGGCGGAGTCCACAGAGCCCTGGCCGAGTCCACAGAGCCCTGGCGGAGTCCACAGAGCCCTGGCCGAGTCCACAGAGCCCTGGCGGAGTCCACAGAGCCCTGGCGGAGTCCACAGAGCCCTGGCCGAGTTCACAGAGCCCTGGCCAAGTTCACAGAGCCCTGGCAGAGTCCACAGAGCCCTGGCCGAGTCCACAGAGCCCTGGCCGAGTTCACAGAGCCCTGGCGGAGTCCACAGAGCCCTGGCGCAGTCCACAGAGCCCTGGCCGAGTCCACAGATCCCTGGCCACATCCACAGAGCCCTGGCCGAGTCCACAGAGCCCTGGCAGAGTCCACAGAGCCCTGGCCGAGTCCACAGAGCCCTGGCTGAGTCCACAGAGCCCTGGAAGGGTCCACAGAGCCCTGGCCACATCCACAGAGCCCTGGCGGAATCCACAGAGCCCTGGCAGAGTTCACAGAGCCCTGGCAGAGTCCACAGAGCCCTGGCCGAGTCCACAGAGCCCTGGCCGAGTTCAGAGAGCCCTGGCGGAGTCCACAGAGCCCTGGCCGAGTTCACAGAGCCCTGGCCGAGTCCACAGAGCCCTGGCCGAGTTCAGAGAGCCCTGGCGGAGTCCACAGAGCCCTGGCCGAGTTCACAGAGCCCTGGCCAAGTCCACAGAGCCCTGGCCGAGTCCACAGAGCCCTGGCCGAGTCCACAGAGCCCTGGCCGAGTTCACAGAGCCCTGGCCAAGTTCACAGAGCCCTGGCAGAGTCCACAGAGCCCTGGCCGAGTCCACAGAGCCCTGGCAGAGTCCACAGAGCCCTGGCCGAGTCCACAGAGCCCTGGCTGAGTCCACAGAGCCCTGGAAGAGTCCACAGAGCCCTGGCCACATCCACAGAGCCCTGGCGGAATCCACAGAGCCCTGGCAGAGTTCACAGATCCCTGGCAGAGTCCACAGAGCCCTGGCCGAGTCCACAGAGCCCTGGCCGAGTTCAGAGAGCCCTGGCGGAGTCCACAGAGCCCTGGCCGAGTTCACAGAGCCCTGGCCGAGTCCACAGAGCCCTGGCCGAGTTCAGAGAGCCCTGGCGGAGTCCACAGAGCCCTGGCCGAGTTCACAGAGCCCTGGCCAAGTCCACAGAGCCCTGGCCGAGTCCACAGAGCCCTGGCAGAGTCCACAGAGCCCTGGCCGAGTTCACAGAGCCCTGGCAGGGTTCACAGAGCCCTGGCGGAGTCCACAGAGCCCTGGCCGAGTCCACAGAGCCCTGGCCGAGTTCACAGAGCCCTGGCGGAGTCCACAGAGGCCTGGCAGAGTCCACAGAGCCCTGGCGGAGTCCACAGAGCCCTGGCCGAGTTCACAGAGCCCTGGCCACTTCCACAGAGCCCTGGCGGAGTCCACAGAGCCCTGGCCGAGTCCACAGAGCCCTGGCCGAGTCCACAGAGCCCTGGCCCAGTCCACAGAGCCCTGGCAGAGTCCACAGAGCCCTGGCGGAGTCCACAGAGCCCTGGCCGTGTTCACAGAGCCCTGGCGGAGTCCACAGAGCCCTGGCGGAGTCCACAGAGCCCTGGCAGAGTTCACAGAGCCCTGGCCGAGTCCACAGAGCCCTGGCCACATCCACAGAGCCCTGGCCGAGTCCACAGAGCCCTGGCAGAGTCCACAGAGCCCTGGCCGAGTCCACAGAGCCCTGGCTGAGTCCACAGAGCCCTGGAAGAGTCCACAGAGCCCTGGCGGATTCCACAGAGGCCTGGCAGAGTTCACAGAGCCCTGGCAGGGTTCACAGAGCCCTGGCCACATCCACAGAGCCCTGGCCGAGTCCACAGAGCCCTGGCCGAGACCACAGAGCCCTGGCGGAGTCCACAGAGCCCTGGCCGAGTCCACAGAGCCCTGGTGGAGTCCACAGAGCCCTGGCCGAGTCCACAGAGCCCTGGCAGAGTCCACAGAGCCCTGGCCGAGTCCACAGAGCCCTGGCTGAGTCCACAGAGCCCTGGAAGTGTCCACAGAGCCCTGGCCACATCCACAGAGCCCTGGCGGAATCCACAGAGCCCTGGCAGAGTTCACAGAGCCCTGGCAGAGTCCACAGAGCCCTGGCCGAGTCCACAGAGCCCTGGCCGAGTCCACAGAGCCCTGGCAGAGTCCACAGAGCCCTGGCCGAGTTCACAGAGCCCTGGCCGAGTCCACAGAGCCCTGGGCCCTGGCGGAGTCCACAGAGCCCTGGCCGAGTCCACAGAGCCCTGGCAGAGTCCACAGAGCCCTGGCGGAGTCCACAGAGCCCTGGCGGAGTCCACAGAGCCCTGGCCGAGTCCACAGAGCCCTGGCGGAGTCCACAGAGCCCTGGCGGAATCCACAGAGCCCTGGCCGAGTCCACAGAGCCCTGGCCGAGTCCACAGAGCCCTGGCCGAGTCCACAGAGCCCTGGCAGAGTTCACAGAGCCCTGGCCGAGTCCACAGAGCCCTGGCGGAGTCCACAGAGCCCTGGCCGAGTCCACAGAGCCCTGGCTGAGTCCACAGAGCCCTGGCGGAGTCCACAGAGCCCTGGCCACATCCACAGAGCCCTGGCGGAGTCCACAGAGCCCTGGCAGAGCTCACAGAGCCCTGGCAGAGTCCACAGAGCCCTGACCGAGTTCACAGAGCCCTGGCGGAGTCCACAGAGCCCTGGCCGAGTCCACAGAGCCCTGGCCGAGTCCACAGAGCCCTGTCCAAGTCCACAGAGCCCTGGCAGAGTCCACAGAGCCCTGGCCGAGTCCACAGAGCCCTGGCAGAGTCCACAGAGCCCTGGCCGAGTTCACAGAGCCCTGGCAGAGTCCACAGAGCCCTGGCCGAGTTCACAGAGCCCTGGCCACTTCCACAGAGCCCTGGCGGAGTCCACAGAGCCCTGGCAGGGTTCACAGAGCCCTGGCCACATCCACAGAGCCCTGGCCGAGTCCACAGAGCCCTGGCCGAGACCACAGAGCCCTGGCCACTTCCACAGAGCCCTGGCGGAGTCCACAGAGCCCTGGCAGGGTTCACAGAGCCCTGGCCACATCCACAGAGCCCTGGCCGAGTCCACAGAGCCCTGGCCGAGACCACAGAGCCCTGGCCGAGTTCACAGAGCCCTGGCGGAGTCCACAGAGCCCTGGCCGAGTCCACAGAGCCCTGGCGGAGTCCACAGAGCCCTGGCGGAGTCCACAGAGCCCTGGCCGAGTTCACAGAGCCCTGGCCAAGTTCACAGAGCCCTGGCAGAGTCCACAGAGCCCTGGCAGAGTCCACAGAGCCCTGGCCGAGTCCACAGAGCCCTGGCCGAGTTCACAGAGCCCTGGCGGAGTCTACAGAGCCCTGGCCGAGTCCACAGAGCCCTGGCTGAGTCCACAGAGCCCTGGAAGAGTCCACAGAGCCCTGGCCGAGTCCACAGAGCCCTGGCTGAGTCCACAGAGCCCTGGCCGAGTCCACAGAGCCCTGGCCACATCCACAGAGCCCTGGCGGAGTCCACAGAGCCCTGGCAGAGCTCACAGAGCCCTGGCAGAGTCCACAGAGCCCTGGCCGAGTTCACAGAGCCCTGGCGGAGTCCACAGAGCCCTGGCCGAGTTCACAGAGCCCTGGCCGAGTCCACAGAGCCCTGGCCGAGTCCACAGAGCCCTGTCCAAGTCCACAGAGCCCTGGCAGAGTCCACAGAGCCCTGGCCGAGTCCACAGAGCCCTGGCAGAGTCCACAGAGCCCTGGCCGAGTTCACAGAGCCCTGGCCGAGTCCACAGAGCCCTGGCCGAGTCCACAGAGCCCTGGCCGAGACCACAGAGCCCTGGCCGAGTTCACAGAGCCCTGGCCACTTCCACAGAGCCCTGGCGGAGTCCACAGAGCCCTGGCCGAGTCCACAGAGCCCTGGCGGAGTCCACAGAGCCCTGGCCGAGTCCACAGAGCCCTGGCGGAGTCCACAGAGCCCTGGCGGAGTCCACAGAGCCCTGGCCGAGTTCACAGAGCCCTGGCCAAGTTCACAGAGCCCTGGCAGAGTCCACAGAGCCCTGGCCGAGTCCACAGAGCCCTGGCCGAGTTCACAGAGCCCTGGCGGAGTCCACAGAGCCCTGGCGCAGTCCACAGAGCCCTGGCCGAGTCCACAGATCCCTGGCCACATCCACAGAGCCCTGGCCGAGTCCACAGAGCCCTGGCAGAGTCCACAGAGCCCTGGCCGAGTCCACAGAGCCCTGGCTGAGTCCACAGAGCCCTGGAAGGGTCCACAGAGCCCTGGCCACATCCACAGAGCCCTGGCGGAATCCACAGAGCCCTGGCAGAGTTCACAGAGCCCTGGCAGAGTCCACAGAGCCCTGGCCGAGTCCACAGAGCCCTGGCCGAGTTCAGAGAGCCCTGGCGGAGTCCACAGACCCCTGGCCGAGTTCACAGAGCCCTGGCCGAGTCCACAGAGCCCTGGCCGAGTTCAGAGAGCCCTGGCGGAGTCCACAGAGCCCTGGCCGAGTTCACAGAGCCCTGGCCAAGTCCACAGAGCCCTGGCCGAGTCCACAGAGCCCTGGCCGAGTCCACAGAGCCCTGGCGGAGTCCACAGAGCCCTGGCAGGGTTCACAGAGCCCTGGCAGAGTCCACAGAGCCCTGGCCGAGTCCACAGAGCCCTGGCCGAGTTCACAGAGCCCTGGCGGAGTCCACAGAGCCCTGGCAGAGTCCACAGAGCCCTGGCCGAGTCCACAGAGCCCTGGCCGAGTTCACAGAGCCCTGGCCACTTCCACAGAGCCCTGGCGGAGTCCACAGAGCCCTGGCCGAGTCCACAGAGCCCTGGCAGAGTCCACAGACCCCTGGCCCAGTCCACAGAGCCCTGGCGGAGTCCACAGAGCCCTGGCCGAGTCCACAGACCCCTGGCCCAGTCCACAGAGCCCTGGCGGAGTCCACAGAGCCCTGGCGGAGTCCACAGAGCCCTGGCAGACTTCACAGAGCCCTGGCCGAGTCCACAGAGCCCTGGCCGAGTCCACAGAGCCCTGGCCGAGTCCACAGAGCCCTGGCCGAGTCCACAGAGCCCTGGCAGAGTCCACAGAGCCCTGGCCGAGTCCACAGAGCCCTGGCTGAGTCCACAGAGCCCTGGAAGAGTCCACAGAGCCCTGGCCACATCCACAGAGCCCTGGCGGAGTCCACAGAGCCCTGGCAGAGTTCACAGAGCCCTGGCAGAGTCCACAGAGCCCTGGCCGAGTCCACAGAGCCCTGGCCGAGTTCACAGAGCCCTGGCGGAGTCCACAGAGCCCTGGCCGAGTTCACAGAGCCCTGGCCAAGTCCACAGAGCCCTGGCAGAGTCCACAGAGCCCTGGCGGAGTCCACAGAGCCCTGGCAGGGTTCACAGAGCCCTGGCAGAGTCCACAGAGCCCTGGCCGAGTCCACAGAGCCCTGGCCGAGTTCACAGAGCCCTGGCGGAGTCCACAGAGCCCTGGCCGAGTCCACAGAGCCCTGGCCGAGTTCACAGAGCCCTGGCCACTTCCACAGAGCCCTGGCGGAGTCCACAGAGCCCTGGCCGAGTCCACAGAGCCCTGGCCGAGTCCACAGACCCCTGGCCCAGTCCACAGAGCCCTGGCAGAGTCCACAGAGCCCTGGCCGAGTCCACAGAGCCCTGGCCGAGTTCACAGAGCCCTGGCGGAGTCCACAGAGCCCTGGCGGAGTCCACAGAGCCCTGGCAGAGTTCACAGAGCCCTGGCCGAGTCCACAGAGCCCTGGCCGAGTCCACAGAGCCCTGGCAGAGTCCACAGAGCCCTGGCCGAGTTCACAGAGCCCTGGCGGAGTCCACAGAGCCCTGGTGGAGTCCACAGAGCCCTGGCCGAGTCCACAGAGCCCTGGCCGAGTCCACAGAGCCCTGGCCACATCCACAGAGTCCTGGCCACATCCACAGAGCCCTGGCGGAGTCCACAGAGCCCAGGCAGGGTTCACAGAGCCCTGGCGGAGTCCACAGAGCCCTGGCCGAGTCCACAGAGCCCTGACCGAGTTCACAGAGCCCTGGCGGAGTCCACAGAGCCCTGGCTGACTCCACAGAGCCCTGGCGGAGTTCACAGAGCCCTGGCCGAGTTCACAGAGCCCTGGCCACTTCCACAGAGCCCTGGCGGAGTCCACAGAGCCCTGGCCGAGTCCACAGAGCCCTGGCCGAGTTCACAGAGCCCTGGCAGAGTCCACAGAGCCCTGGCGGAGTCCACAGAGCCCTGGCCGAGTTCACAGAGCCCTGGCAGAGTCCACAGAGCCCTGGCCGAGTCCACAGAGCCCTGGCCGAGTTCACAGAGCCCTGGCGGAGTCTACAGAGCCCTGGCCGAGTCCACAGAGCCCTGGCTGAGTCCACAGAGCCCTGGAAGAGTCCACAGAGCCCTGGCCGAGTCCACAGAGCCCTGGCTGAGTCCACAGAGCCCTGGCCGAGTTCACAGAGCCCTGGCCGAGTCCACAGAGCCCTGGCCGAGTTCACAGAGCCCTGGCGGAGTCCACAGAGCCCTGGCCGAGTCCACAGAGCCCTGGCGGAGTCCACAGAGCCCTGGCCGAGTCCACAGAACCCTGGCCGAGTTCACAGAGCCCTGGCAGAGTCCACAGAGCCCTGGCCGAGTCCACAGAGCCCTGGCGGAGTCCACAGAGCCCTGGCCGAGTCCACAGAGCCCTGGCCGAGTTCACAGAGCCCTGGCGGAGTCCACAGAGCCCTGGCCGAGTCCACAGAGCCCTGGCAGAGTCCACAGAGCCCTGGCGCAGTCCACAGAGCCCTGGCCGAGTTCACAGAGCCCTGGCGGAGTCCACAGAGCCCTGGCCGAGTTCACAGAGCCCTGGCCGAGTCCACAGAGCCCTGGCGGAGTCCACAGAGCCCTGGCCGAGTCCACAGAGCCCTGGCAGAGTCCACAGAGCCCTGGCCGAGTTCAGAGACCCCTGGCGGAGTCCACAGAGCCCTGGCCGAGTCCACAGAGCCCTGGCAGAGTCCACAGAGCCCTGGCCGATTTCACAGAGCCCTGGCCACTTCCACAGAGCCCTGGCGGAGTCCACAGAGCCCTGGCAGGGTTCACAGAGCCCTGGCCACATCCACAGAGCCCTGGCCGAGTCCACAGAGCCCTGGCCGAGACCACAGAGCCCTGGCCGAGTTCACAGAGCCCTGGCCACTTCCACAGAGCCCTGGCGGAGTCCACAGAGCCCTGGCCGAGTCCACAGAGCCCTGGCAGAGTCCACAGACCCCTGGCCCAGTCCACAGAGCCCTGGCAGAGTCCACAGAGCCCTGGCGGAGTCCACAGAGCCCTGGCCGTGTTCACAGAGCCCTGGCGGAGTCCACAGAGCCCTGGCGGAGTCCACAGAGCCCTGGCAGACTTCACAGAGCCCTGGCCGACTCCACAGAGCCCTGGCCAAGTCCACAGAGCCCTGGCAGAGTCCACAGAGCCCTGGCCGAGTTCACAGAGCCCTGGCGGAGTCCACAGAGCCCTGGTGGAGTCCACAGAGCCCTGGTCGAGTCCACAGAGCCCTGGCTGAGTCCACAGAGCCCTGGCCACATCCACAGAGCCCTGGCCACATCCACAGAGTCCTGGCGGAGTCCACAGAGCCCTGGCAGAGTCCACAGAGCCCTGGCCACATCCACAGAGCCCTGGCGGAGTCCACAGAGCCCTGGCCGAGTCCACAGACCCCTGGCCCAGTCCACAGAGCCCTGGCGGAGTCCACAGAGCCCTGGCGGAGTCCACAGAGCCCTGGCAGACTTCACAGAGCCCTGGCCGAGTCCACAGAGCCCTGGCCACATCCACAGAGCCCTGGCCGAGTCCACAGAGCCCTGGCCGAGTCCACAGAGCCCTGGCAGAGTCCACAGAGCCCTGGCCGAGTCCACAGAGCCCTGGCTGAGTCCACAGAGCCCTGGAAGAGTCCACAGAGCCCTGGCCACATCCACAGAGCCCTGGCGGAATCCACAGAGCCCTGGCAGAGTTCACAGAGCCCTGGCAGAGTCCACAGAGCCCTGGCCGAGTCCACAGAGCCCTGGCCGAGTTCACAGAGCCCTGGCGGAGTCCACAGAGCCCTGGCCGAGTTCACAGAGCCCTGGCCAAGTCCACAGAGCCCTGGCAGAGTCCACAGAGCCCTGGCGGAGTCCACAGAGCCCTGGCGGAGTCCACAGAGCCCTGGCCGAGTCCACAGAGCCCTGGCCGAGTCCACAGAGCCCTGGCGGAGTCCACAGAGCCCTGGCCGAGTCCACAGAGCCCTGGCGGAGTCCACAGAGCCCTGGCGGAGTCCACAGAGCCCTGGCCGAGTTCACAGAGCCCTGGCCAAGTTCACAGAGCCCTGGCAGAGTCCACAGAGCCCTGGCCGAGTCCACAGAGCCCTGGCCGAGTTCACAGAGCCCTGGCGGAGTCCACAGAGCCCTGGCGCAGTCCACAGAGCCCTGGCCGAGTCCACAGATCCCTGGCCACATCCACAGAGCCCTGGCCGAGTCCACAGAGCCCTGGCAGAGTCCACAGAGCCCTGGCCGAGTCCACAGAGCCCTGGCTGAGTCCACAGAGCCCTGGAAGGGTCCACAGAGCCCTGGCCACATCCACAGAGCCCTGGCGGAGTCCACAGAGCCCTGGCAGAGTTCACAGAGCCCTGGCAGAGTCCACAGAGCCCTGGCCGAGTCCACAGAGCCCTGGCCGAGTTCAGAGAGCCCTGGCGGAGTCCACAGACCCCTGGCCGAGTTCACAGAGCCCTGGCCGAGTCCACAGAGCCCTGGCCGAGTTCAGAGAGCCCTGGCGGAGTCCACAGAGCCCTGGCCGAGTTCACAGAGCCCTGGCCAAGTCCACAGAGCCCTGGCCGAGTCCACAGAGCCCTGGCCGAGTCCACAGAGCCCTGGCGGAGTCCACAGAGCCCTGGCAGGGTTCACAGAGCCCTGGCAGAGTCCACAGAGCCCTGGCCGAGTCCACAGAGCCCTGGCCGAGTTCACAGAGCCCTGGCGGAGTCCACAGAGCCCTGGCAGAGTCCACAGAGCCCTGGCCGAGTCCACAGAGCCCTGGCCGAGTTCACAGAGCCCTGGCCACTTCCACAGAGCCCTGGCGGAGTCCACAGAGCCCTGGCCGAGTCCACAGAGCCCTGGCAGAGTCCACAGACCCCTGGCCCAGTCCACAGAGCCCTGGCAGAGTCCACAGAGCCCTGGCGGAGTCCACAGAGCCCTGGCCGTGTTCACAGAGCCCTGGCGGAGTCCACAGAGCCCTGGCGGAGTCCACAGAGCCCTGGCAGACTTCACAGAGCCCTGGCCGAGTCCACAGAGCCCTGGCCAAGTCCACAGAGCCCTGGCAGAGTCCACAGAGCCCTGGCCGAGTTCACAGAGCCCTGGCGGAGTCCACAGAGCCCTGGTGGAGTCCACAGAGCCCTGGTGGAGTCCACAGAGCCCTGGTCGAGTCCACAGAGCCCTGGCTGAGTCCACAGAGCCCTGGCCACATCCACAGAGCCCTGGCCACATCCACAGAGTCCTGGCGGAGTCCACAGAGCCCTGGCAGAGTCCACAGAGCCCTGGCCACATCCACAGAGCCCTGGCGGAGTCCACAGAGCCCTGGCCGAGTCCACAGACCCCTGGCCCAGTCCACAGAGCCCTGGCGGAGTCCACAGAGCCCTGGCGGAGTCCACAGAGCCCTGGCAGACTTCACAGAGCCCTGGCCGAGTCCACAGAGCCCTGGCCACATCCACAGAGCCCTGGCCGAGTCCACAGAGCCCTGGCCGAGTCCACAGAGCCCTGGCAGAGTCCACAGAGCCCTGGCCGAGTCCACAGAGCCCTGGCTGAGTCCACAGAGCCCTGGAAGAGTCCACAGAGCCCTGGCCACATCCACAGAGCCCTGGCGGAATCCACAGAGCCCTGGCAGAGTTCACAGAGCCCTGGCAGAGTCCACAGAGCCCTGGCCGAGTCCACAGAGCCCTGGCCGAGTTCACAGAGCCCTGGCGGAGTCCACAGAGCCCTGGCCGAGTTCACAGAGCCCTGGCCAAGTCCACAGAGCCCTGGCAGAGTCCACAGAGCACTGGCGGAGTCCACAGAGCCCTGGCAGGGTTCACAGAGCCCTGGCAGAGTCCACAGAGCCCTGGCCGAGTCCACAGAGCCCTGGCCGAGTTCACAGAGCCCTGGCGGAGTCCACAGAGCCCTGGCCGAGTCCACAGAGCCCTGGCCGAGTTCACAGAGCCCTGGCCACTTCCACAGAGCCCTGGCGGAGTCCACAGAGCCCTGGCCGAGTCCACAGAGCCCTGGCCGAGTCCACAGACCCCTGGCCCAGTCCACAGAGCCCTGGCAGAGTCCACAGAGCCCTGGCCGAGTCCACAGAGCCCTGGCCGAGTTCACAGAGCCCTGGCGGAGTCCACAGAGCCCTGGCGGAGTCCACAGAGCCCTGGCAGAGTTCACAGAGCCCTGGCCGAGTCCACAGAGCCCTGGCCGAGTCCACAGAGCCCTGGCAGAGTCCACAGAGCCCTGGCCGAGTTCACAGAGCCCTGGCGGAGTCCACAGAGCCCTGGTGGAGTCCACAGAGCCCTGGCCGAGTCCACAGAGCCCTGGCCGAGTCCACAGAGCCCTGGCCACATCCACAGAGTCCTGGCCACATCCACAGAGCCCTGGCGGAGTCCACAGAGCCCAGGCAGGGTTCACAGAGCCCTGGCGGAGTCCACAGAGCCCTGGCCGAGTCCACAGAGCCCTGACCGAGTTCACAGAGCCCTGGCGGAGTCCACAGAGCCCTGGCTGACTCCACAGAGCCCTGGCGTAGTTCACAGAGCCCTGGCCGAGTTCACAGAGCCCTGGCCACTTCCACAGAGCCCTGGCGGAGTCCACAGAGCCCTGGCCGAGTCCACAGAGCCCTGGCCGAGTTCACAGAGCCCTGGCAGAGTCCACAGAGCCCTGGCGGAGTCCACAGAGCCCTGGCCGAGTTCACAGAGCCCTGGCAGAGTCCACAGAGCCCTGGCCGAGTCCACAGAGCCCTGGCCGAGTTCACAGAGCCCTGGCGGAGTCTACAGAGCCCTGGCCGAGTCCACAGAGCCCTGGCTGAGTCCACAGAGCCCTGGAAGAGTCCACAGAGCCCTGGCCGAGTCCACAGAGCCCTGGCTGAGTCCACAGAGCCCTGGCCGAGTTCACAGAGCCCTGGCCGAGTCCACAGAGCCCTGGCCGAGTTCACAGAGCCCTGGCGGAGTCCACAGAGCCCTGGCCGAGTCCACAGAGCCCTGGCGGAGTCCACAGAGCCCTGGCCGAGTCCACAGAACCCTGGCCGAGTTCACAGAGCCCTGGCAGAGTCCACAGAGCCCTGGCCGAGTCCACAGAGCCCTGGCGGAGTCCACAGAGCCCTGGCCGAGTCCACAGAGCCCTGGCCGAGTTCACAGAGCCCTGGCCACATCCACAGAGCCCTGGCCGAGTCCACAGAGCCCTGGCAGAGTCCACAGAGCCCTGGCCGAGTCCACAGAGCCCTGGCCGAGTTCACAGAGCCCTGGCCACATCCACAGAGCCCTGGCCGAGTCCACAGAGCCCTGGCAGAGTCCACAGAGCCCTGGCGCAGTCCACAGAGCCCTGGCCGAGTTCACAGAGCCCTGGCGGAGTCCACAGAGCCCTGGCCGAGTTCACAGAGCCCTGGCCGAGTCCACAGAGCCCTGGCCGAGTCCACAGAGCCCTGGCAGAGTCCACAGAGCCCTGGCGGAGTCCACAGAGCCCTGGCAGGGTTCACAGAGCCCTGGCGGAGTCCACAGAGCCCTGGCCGAGTTCACAGAGCCCTGGCCGAGTCCACAGAGCCCTGTCCAAGTCCACAGAGCCCTGGCCGAGTCCACAGAGCCCTGGCAGAGTCCACAGAGCCCTGGCCGAGTTCAGAGACCCCTGGCGGAGTCCACAGAGCCCTGGCCGAGTCCACAGAGCCCTGGCAGAGTCCACAGAGCCCTGGCCGAGTTCACAGAGCCCTGGCCACTTCCACAGAGCCCTGGCGGAGTCCACAGAGCCCTGGCAGGGTTCACAGAGCCCTGGCCACATCCACAGAGCCCTGGCCGAGTCCACAGAGCCCTGGCCGAGACCACAGAGCCCTGGCCGAGTTCACAGAGCCCTAGCCACTTCCACAGAGCCCTGGCGGAGTCCACAGAGCCCTGGCCGAGTCCACAGAGCCCTGGCGGAGTCCACAGAGCCCTGGCCGAGTCCACAGAGCCCTGGCGGAGTCCACAGAGCCCTGGCAGAGTCCACAGAGCCCTGGCCGAGTTCACAGAGCCCTGGCCAAGTTCACAGAGCCCTGGCAGAGTCCACAGAGCCCTGGCCGAGTCCACAGAGCCCTGGCATAGTCCACAGAGCCCTGGCCGAGTCCACAGAGCCCTGGCCCAGTCCACAGAGCCCTGGCCGAGTTCACAGAGCCCTGGCCGAGTTCACAGAGCCCTGGCCGAGTCCACAGAGCCCTGGCCGAGTTCACAGAGCCCTGGCGGAGTCCACAGAGCCCTGGCGGAGTACACAGAGCCCTGGCGGAGTCCACAGAGCCCTGGCCGAGTTCACAGAGCCCTGGCCGAGTCCACAGAGCCCTGTCCAAGTCCACAGAGCCCTGGCCGAGTCCACAGAGCCCTGGCAGAGTCCACAGAGCCCTGGCCGAGTTCAGAGACCCCTGGCGGAGTCCACAGAGCCCTGGCCGAGTCCACAGAGCCCTGGCGGAGTCCACAGAGCCCTGGCCGAGTTCACAGAGCCCTGGCCACTTCCACAGAGCCCTGGCGGAGTCCACAGAGCCCTGGCAGGGTTCACAGAGCCCTGGCCTCATCCACAGAGCCCTGGCCGAGTCCACAGAGCCCTGGCCGAGACCACAGAGCCCTGGCCGAGTTCACAGAGCCCTAGCCACTTCCACAGAGCCCTGGCGGAGTCCACAGAGCCCTGGCCGAGTCCACAGAGCCCTGGCGGAGTCCACAGAGCCCTGGCCGAGTCCACAGAGCCCTGGCGGAGTCCACAGAGCCCTGGCAGAGTCCACAGAGCCCTGGCCGAGTTCACAGAGCCCTGGCCAAGTTCACAGAGCCCTGGCAGAGTCCACAGAGCCCTGGCCGAGTCCACAGAGCCCTGGCATAGTCCACAGAGCCCTGGCAGAGTCCACAGAGCCCTGGCCCAGTCCACAGAGCCCTGGCAGAGTCCACAGAGCCCTGGCCACATCCACAGAGCCCTGGCAGAGTCCACAGAGCCCAGGCAGGGTTCACAGAGCCCTGGCGGAGTCCACAGAGCCCTGGCCGAGTCCACAGAGCCCTGGCCGAGTTCACAGAGCCCTGGCCGAGTCCACAGAGCCCTGGCCGAGTCCACAGAGCCCTGGCCGAGTTCACAGAGCCCTGGCCACTTCCACAGAGCCCTGGCGGAGTCCACAGAGCCCTGGCGGATTCCACAGAGCCCTGGCCGAGTTCACAGAGCCCTGGCGGAGTCCACAGAGCCCTGGCGGAGTCCACAGAGCCCTGGCGGAGTCCACAGAGCCCTGGCCGAGTTCACAGAGCCCTGGCCAAGTTCACAGAGCCCTGGCAGAGTCCACAGAGCCCTGGCCGAGTCCACAGAGCCCTGGCCGAGTTCACAGAGCCCTGGCGGAGTCCACAGAGCCCTGGCGCAGTCCACAGAGCCCTGGCCGAGTCCACAGATCCCTGGCCACATCCACAGAGCCCTGGCCGAGTCCACAGAGCCCTGGCAGAGTCCACAGAGCCCTGGCCGAGTCCACAGAGCCCTGGCTGAGTCCACAGAGCCCTGGAAGGGTCCACAGAGCCCTGGCCACATCCACAGAGCCCTGGCGGAATCCACAGAGCCCTGGCAGAGTTCACAGAGCCCTGGCAGAGTCCACAGAGCCCTGGCCGAGTCCACAGAGCCCTGGCCGAGTTCAGAGAGCCCTGGCGGAGTCCACAGACCCCTGGCCGAGTTCACAGAGCCCTGGCCGAGTCCACAGAGCCCTGGCCGAGTTCAGAGAGCCCTGGCGGAGTCCACAGAGCCCTGGCCGAGTTCACAGAGCCCTGGCCAAGTCCACAGAGCCCTGGCCGAGTCCACAGAGCCCTGGCCGAGTCCACAGAGCCCTGGCGGAGTCCACAGAGCCCTGGCAGGGTTCACAGAGCCCTGGCAGAGTCCACAGAGCCCTGGCCGAGTCCACAGAGCCCTGGCCGAGTTCACAGAGCCCTGGCGGAGTCCACAGAGCCCTGGCAGAGTCCACAGAGCCCTGGCCGAGTCCACAGAGCCCTGGCCGAGTTCACAGAGCCCTGGCCACTTCCACAGAGCCCTGGCGGAGTCCACAGAGCCCTGGCCGAGTCCACAGAGCCCTGGCAGAGTCCACAGACCCCTGGCCCAGTCCACAGAGCCCTGGCAGAGTCCACAGAGCCCTGGCGGAGTCCACAGAGCCCTGGCCGTGTTCACAGAGCCCTGGCGGAGTCCACAGAGCCCTGGCGGAGTCCACAGAGCCCTGGCAGACTTCACAGAGCCCTGGCCGACTCCACAGAGCCCTGGCCAAGTCCACAGAGCCCTGGCAGAGTCCACAGAGCCCTGGCCGAGTTCACAGAGCCCTGGCGGAGTCCACAGAGCCCTGGTGGAGTCCACAGAGCCCTGGTCGAGTCCACAGAGCCCTGGCTGAGTCCACAGAGCCCTGGCCACATCCACAGAGCCCTGGCCACATCCACAGAGTCCTGGCGGAGTCCACAGAGCCCTGGCAGAGTCCACAGAGCCCTGGCCACATCCACAGAGCCCTGGCGGAGTCCACAGAGCCCTGGCCGAGTCCACAGACCCCTGGCCCAGTCCACAGAGCCCTGGCGGAGTCCACAGAGCCCTGGCGGAGTCCACAGAGCCCTGGCAGACTTCACAGAGCCCTGGCCGAGTCCACAGAGCCCTGGCCACATCCACAGAGCCCTGGCCGAGTCCACAGAGCCCTGGCCGAGTCCACAGAGCCCTGGCAGAGTCCACAGAGCCCTGGCCGAGTCCACAGAGCCCTGGCTGAGTCCACAGAGCCCTGGAAGAGTCCACAGAGCCCTGGCCACATCCACAGAGCCCTGGCGGAATCCACAGAGCCCTGGCAGAGTTCACAGAGCCCTGGCAGAGTCCACAGAGCCCTGGCCGAGTCCACAGAGCCCTGGCCGAGTTCACAGAGCCCTGGCGGAGTCCACAGAGCCCTGGCCGAGTTCACAGAGCCCTGGCCAAGTCCACAGAGCCCTGGCAGAGTCCACAGAGCCCTGGCGGAGTCCACAGAGCCCTGGCAGGGTTCACAGAGCCCTGGCGGAGTCCACAGAGCCCTGGCCGAGTCCACAGAGCCCTGGCCGAGTTCACAGAGCCCTGGCGGAGTCCACAGAGCCCTGGCCGAGTCCACAGAGCCCTGGCCGAGTTCACAGAGCCCTGGCCACTTCCACAGAGCCCTGGCGGAGTCCACAGAGCCCTGGCCGAGTCCACAGAGCCCTGGCCGAGACCACAGAGCCCTGGCCGAGTTCACAGAGCCCTAGCCACTTCCACAGAGCCCTGGCGGAGTCCACAGAGCCCTGGCCGAGTCCACAGAGCCCTGGCCGAGTTCACAGAGCCCTGGCGGAGTCCACAGAGCCCTGGCCGAGTCCACAGAGCCCTGGCCGAGTCCACAGAGCCCTGGCCGAGTTCACAGAGCCCTGGCGGAGTCCACAGAGCCCTGGCCGAGTCCACAGAGCCCTGGCCGAGTTCACAGAGCCCTAGCCACTTCCACAGAGCCCTGGCGGAGTCCACAGAGCCCTGGCCGAGTCCACAGAGCCCTGGCCGAGTTCACAGAGCCCTGGCGGAGTCCACAGAGCCCTGGCCGAGTCCACAGAGCCCTGGCCGAGTTCACAGAGCCCTGGCCACTTCCACAGAGCCCTGGCCTCATCCACAGAGCCCTGGCCGAGTCCACAGAGCCCTGGCCGAGACCACAGAGCCCTGGCCGAGTTCACAGAGCCCTAGCCACTTCCACAGAGCCCTGGCGGAGTCCACAGAGCCCTGGCCGAGTCCACAGAGCCCTGGCGGAGTCCACAGAGCCCTGGCCGAGTCCACAGAGCCCTGGCGGAGTCCACAGAGCCCTGGCAGAGTCCACAGAGCCCTGGCCGAGTTCACAGAGCCCTGGCCAAGTTCACAGAGCCCTGGCAGAGTCCACAGAGCCCTGGCCGAGTCCACAGAGCCCTGGCATAGTCCACAGAGCCCTGGCAGAGTCCACAGAGCCCTGGCCCAGTCCACAGAGCCCTGGCAGAGTCCACAGAGCCCTGGCCACATCCACAGAGCCCTGGCAGAGTCCACAGAGCCCAGGCAGGGTTCACAGAGCCCTGGCGGAGTCCACAGAGCCCTGGCCGAGTCCACAGAGCCCTGGCCGAGTTCACAGAGCCCTGGCCGAGTCCACAGAGCCCTGGCCGAGTCCACAGAGCCCTGGCCGAGTTCACAGAGCCCTGGCCACTTCCACAGAGCCCTGGCGGAGTCCACAGAGCCCTGGCGGATTCCACAGAGCCCTGGCCGAGTTCACAGAGCCCTGGCGGAGTCCACAGAGCCCTGGCGGAGTCCACAGAGCCCTGGCGGAGTCCACAGAGCCCTGGCCGAGTTCACAGAGCCCTGGCCAAGTTCACAGAGCCCTGGCAGAGTCCACAGAGCCCTGGCCGAGTCCACAGAGCCCTGGCCGAGTTCACAGAGCCCTGGCGGAGTCCACAGAGCCCTGGCGCAGTCCACAGAGCCCTGGCCGAGTCCACAGATCCCTGGCCACATCCACAGAGCCCTGGCCGAGTCCACAGAGCCCTGGCAGAGTCCACAGAGCCCTGGCCGAGTCCACAGAGCCCTGGCTGAGTCCACAGAGCCCTGGAAGGGTCCACAGAGCCCTGGCCACATCCACAGAGCCCTGGCGGAATCCACAGAGCCCTGGCAGAGTTCACAGAGCCCTGGCAGAGTCCACAGAGCCCTGGCCGAGTCCACAGAGCCCTGGCCGAGTTCAGAGAGCCCTGGCGGAGTCCACAGACCCCTGGCCGAGTTCACAGAGCCCTGGCCGAGTCCACAGAGCCCTGGCCGAGTTCAGAGAGCCCTGGCGGAGTCCACAGAGCCCTGGCCGAGTTCACAGAGCCCTGGCCAAGTCCACAGAGCCCTGGCCGAGTCCACAGAGCCCTGGCCGAGTCCACAGAGCCCTGGCGGAGTCCACAGAGCCCTGGCAGGGTTCACAGAGCCCTGGCCGAGTCCACAGAGCCCTGGCCGAGTCCACAGAGCCCTGGCCGAGTTCACAGAGCCCTGGCGGAGTCCACAGAGCCCTGGCAGAGTCCACAGAGCCCTGGCCGAGTCCACAGAGCCCTGGCCGAGTTCACAGAGCCCTGGCCACTTCCACAGAGCCCTGGCGGAGTCCACAGAGCCCTGGCCGAGTCCACAGAGCCCTGGCAGAGTCCACAGACCCCTGGCCCAGTCCACAGAGCCCTGGCAGAGTCCACAGAGCCCTGGCGGAGTCCACAGAGCCCTGGCCGTGTTCACAGAGCCCTGGCGGAGTCCACAGAGCCCTGGCGGAGTCCACAGAGCCCTGGCAGACTTCACAGAGCCCTGGCCGACTCCACAGAGCCCTGGCCAAGTCCACAGAGCCCTGGCAGAGTCCACAGAGCCCTGGCCGAGTTCACAGAGCCCTGGCGGAGTCCACAGAGCCCTGGTGGAGTCCACAGAGCCCTGGTCGAGTCCACAGAGCCCTGGCTGAGTCCACAGAGCCCTGGCCACATCCACAGAGCCCTGGCCACATCCACAGAGTCCTGGCGGAGTCCACAGAGCCCTGGCAGAGTCCACAGAGCCCTGGCCACATCCACAGAGCCCTGGCGGAGTCCACAGAGCCCTGGCCGAGTCCACAGACCCCTGGCCCAGTCCACAGAGCCCTGGCGGAGTCCACAGAGCCCTGGCGGAGTCCACAGAGCCCTGGCAGACTTCACAGAGCCCTGGCCGAGTCCACAGAGCCCTGGCCAAATCCACAGAGCCCTGGCCGAGTCCACAGAGCCCTGGCCGAGTCCACAGAGCCCTGGCAGAGTCCACAGAGCCCTGGCCGAGTCCACAGAGCCCTGGCTGAGTCCACAGAGCCCTGGAAGAGTCCACAGAGCCCTGGCCACATCCACAGAGCCCTGGCGGAATCCACAGAGCCCTGGCAGAGTTCACAGAGCCCTGGCAGAGTCCACAGAGCCCTGGCCGAGTCCACAGAGCCCTGGCCGAGTTCACAGAGCCCTGGCGGAGTCCACAGAGCCCTGGCCGAGTTCACAGAGCCCTGGCCAAGTCCACAGAGCCCTGGCAGAGTCCACAGAGCCCTGGCGGAGTCCACAGAGCCCTGGCAGGGTTCACAGAGCCCTGGCGGAGTCCACAGAGCCCTGGCCGAGTCCACAGAGCCCTGGCCGAGTTCACAGAGCCCTGGCGGAGTCCACAGAGCCCTGGCCGAGTCCACAGAGCCCTGGCGGAGTCCACAGAGCCCTGGCAGGGTTCACAGAGCCCTGGCAGAGTCCACAGAGCCCTGGCCGAGTCCACAGAGCCCTGGCCGAGTCCACAGAGCCCTGGCCGAGACCACAGAGCCCTGGCCGAGTTCACAGAGCCCTGGCCACTTCCACAGAGCCCTGGCGGAGTCCACAGAGCCCTGGCCGAGTCCACAGAGCCCTGGCGGAGTCCACAGAGCCCTGGCCGAGTCCACAGAGCCCTGGCGGAGTCCACAGAGCCCTGGCGGAGTCCACAGAGCCCTGGCCGAGTTCACAGAGCCCTGGCCAAGTTCACAGAGCCCTGGCAGAGTCCACAGAGCCCTGGCCGAGTCCACAGAGCCCTGGCCGAGTTCACAGAGCCCTGGCGGAGTCCACAGAGCCCTGGCGCAGTCCACAGAGCCCTGGCCGAGTCCACAGATCCCTGGCCACATCCACAGAGCCCTGGCCGAGTCCACAGAGCCCTGGCAGAGTCCACAGAGCCCTGGCCGAGTCCACAGAGCCCTGGCTGAGTCCACAGAGCCCTGGAAGGGTCCACAGAGCCCTGGCCACATCCACAGAGCCCTGGCGGAATCCACAGAGCCCTGGCAGAGTTCACAGAGCCCTGGCAGAGTCCACAGAGCCCTGGCCGAGTCCACAGAGCCCTGGCCGAGTTCAGAGAGCCCTGGCGGAGTCCACAGACCCCTGGCCGAGTTCACAGAGCCCTGGCCGAGTCCACAGAGCCCTGGCCGAGTTCAGAGAGCCCTGGCGGAGTCCACAGAGCCCTGGCCGAGTTCACAGAGCCCTGGCCAAGTCCACAGAGCCCTGGCCGAGTCCACAGAGCCCTGGCCGAGTCCACAGAGCCCTGGCGGAGTCCACAGAGCCCTGGCAGGGTTCACAGAGCCCTGGCAGAGTCCACAGAGCCCTGGCCGAGTCCACAGAGCCCTGGCCGAGTTCACAGAGCCCTGGCGGAGTCCACAGAGCCCTGGCAGAGTCCACAGAGCCCTGGCCGAGTCCACAGAGCCCTGGCCGAGTTCACAGAGCCCTGGCCACTTCCACAGAGCCCTGGCGGAGTCCACAGAGCCCTGGCCGAGTCCACAGAGCCCTGGCAGAGTCCACAGACCCCTGGCCCAGTCCACAGAGCCCTGGCAGAGTCCACAGAGCCCTGGCGGAGTCCACAGAGCCCTGGCGGAGTCCACAGAGCCCTGGCGGAGTCCACAGAGCCCTGGCGGAGTCCACAGAGCCCTGGCAGACTTCACAGAGCCCTGGCCGAGTCCACAGAGCCCTGGCCAAGTCCACAGAGCCCTGGCAGAGTCCACAGAGCCCTGGCCGAGTTCACAGAGCCCTGGCGGAGTCCACAGAGCCCTGGTGGAGTCCACAGAGCCCTGGTGGAGTCCACAGAGCCCTGGTCGAGTCCACAGAGCCCTGGCTGAGTCCACAGAGCCCTGGCCACATCCACAGAGCCCTGGCCACATCCACAGAGTCCTGGCGGAGTCCACAGAGCCCTGGCAGAGTCCACAGAGCCCTGGCCACATCCACAGAGCCCTGGCGGAGTCCACAGAGCCCTGGCCGAGTCCACAGACCCCTGGCCCAGTCCACAGAGCCCTGGCGGAGTCCACAGAGCCCTGGCGGAGTCCACAGAGCCCTGGCAGACTTCACAGAGCCCTGGCCGAGTCCACAGAGCCCTGGCCACATCCACAGAGCCCTGGCCGAGTCCACAGAGCCCTGGCCGAGTCCACAGAGCCCTGGCAGAGTCCACAGAGCCCTGGCCGAGTCCACAGAGCCCTGGCTGAGTCCACAGAGCCCTGGAAGAGTCCACAGAGCCCTGGCCACATCCACAGAGCCCTGGCGGAATCCACAGAGCCCTGGCAGAGTTCACAGAGCCCTGGCAGAGTCCACAGAGCCCTGGCCGAGTCCACAGAGCCCTGGCCGAGTTCACAGAGCCCTGGCGGAGTCCACAGAGCCCTGGCCGAGTTCACAGAGCCCTGGCCAAGTCCACAGAGCCCTGGCAGAGTCCACAGAGCCCTGGCGGAGTCCACAGAGCCCTGGCAGGGTTCACAGAGCCCTGGCAGAGTCCACAGAGCCCTGGCCGAGTCCACAGAGCCCTGGCCGAGTTCACAGAGCCCTGGCGGAGTCCACAGAGCCCTGGCCGAGTCCACAGAGCCCTGGCCGAGTTCACAGAGCCCTGGCCACTTCCACAGAGCCCTGGCGGAGTCCACAGAGCCCTGGCCGAGTCCACAGAGCCCTGGCCGAGTCCACAGACCCCTGGCCCAGTCCACAGAGCCCTGGCAGAGTCCACAGAGCCCTGGCCGAGTCCACAGAGCCCTGGCCGAGTTCACAGAGCCCTGGCGGAGTCCACAGAGCCCTGGCGGAGTCCACAGAGCCCTGGCAGAGTTCACAGAGCCCTGGCCGAGTCCACAGAGCCCTGGCCGAGTCCACAGAGCCCTGGCAGAGTCCACAGAGCCCTGGCCGAGTTCACAGAGCCCTGGCGGAGTCCACAGAGCCCTGGTGGAGTCCACAGAGCCCTGGCCGAGTCCACAGAGCCCTGGCCGAGTCCACAGAGCCCTGGCCACATCCACAGAGTCCTGGCCACATCCACAGAGCCCTGGCGGAGTCCACAGAGCCCAGGCAGGGTTCACAGAGCCCTGGCGGAGTCCACAGAGCCCTGGCCGATTCCACAGAGCCCTGACCGAGTTCACAGAGCCCTGGCGGAGTCCACAGAGCCCTGGCTGACTCCACAGAGCCCTGGCGGAGTTCACAGAGCCCTGGCCGAGTTCACAGAGCCCTGGCCACTTCCACAGAGCCCTGGCGGAGTCCACAGAGCCCTGGCCGAGTCCACAGAGCCCTGGCCGAGTCCACAGAGCCCTGGCAGAGTCCACAGAGCCCTGGCGGAGTCCACAGAGCCCTGGCCGAGTTCACAGAGCCCTGGCAGAGTCCACAGAGCCCTGGCCGAGTCCACAGAGCCCTGGCCGAGTTCACAGAGCCCTGGCGGAGTCTACAGAGCCCTGGCCGAGTCCACAGAGCCCTGGCTGAGTCCACAGAGCCCTGGAAGAGTCCACAGAGCCCTGGCCGAGTCCACAGAGCCCTGGCTGAGTCCACAGAGCCCTGGCCGAGTTCACAGAGCCCTGGCCGAGTCCACAGAGCCCTGGCCGAGTTCACAGAGCCCTGGCGGAGTCCACAGAGCCCTGGCCGAGTCCACAGAGCCCTGGCGGAGTCCACAGAGCCCTGGCCGAGTCCACAGAACCCTGGCCGAGTTCACAGAGCCCTGGCAGAGTCCACAGAGCCCTGGCCGAGTCCACAGAGCCCTGGCGGAGTCCACAGAGCCCTGGCCGAGTCCACAGAGCCCTGGCCGAGTTCACAGAGCCCTGGCGGAGTCCACAGAGCCCTGGCCGAGTCCACAGAGCCCTGGCAGAGTCCACAGAGCCCTGGCGCAGTCCACAGAGCCCTGGCCGAGTTCACAGAGCCCTGGCGGAGTCCACAGAGCCCTGGCCGAGTTCACAGAGCCCTGGCCGAGTCCACAGAGCCCTGGCCGAGTCCACAGAGCCCTGGCAGAGTCCACAGAGCCCTGGCGGAGTCCACAGAGCCCTGGCAGGGTTCACAGAGCCCTGGCGGAGTCCACAGAGCCCTGGCCGAGTTCACAGAGCCCTGGCCGAGTCCACAGAGCCCTGTCCAAGTCCACAGAGCCCTGGCCGAGTCCACAGAGCCCTGGCAGAGTCCACAGAGCCCTGGCCGAGTTCAGAGACCCCTGGCGGAGTCCACAGAGCCCTGGCCGAGTCCACAGAGCCCTGGCGGAGTCCACAGAGCCCTGGCCGAGTTCACAGAGCCCTGGCCACTTCCACAGAGCCCTGGCGGAGTCCACAGAGCCCTGGCAGGGTTCACAGAGCCCTGGCCACATCCACAGAGCCCTGGCCGAGTCCACAGAGCCCTGGCCGAGACCACAGAGCCCTGGCCGAGTTCACAGAGCCCTAGCCACTTCCACAGAGCCCTGGCGGAGTCCACAGAGCCCTGGCCGAGTCCACAGAGCCCTGGCGGAGTCCACAGAGCCCTGGCCGAGTCCACAGAGCCCTGGCGGAGTCCACAGAGCCCTGGCAGAGTCCACAGAGCCCTGGCCGAGTTCACAGAGCCCTGGCCAAGTTCACAGAGCCCTGGCAGAGTCCACAGAGCCCTGGCCGAGTCCACAGAGCCCTGGCATAGTCCACAGAGCCCTGGCCGAGTCCACAGAGCCCTGGCCCAGTCCACAGAGCCCTGGCCGAGTTCACAGAGCCCTGGCCGAGTTCACAGAGCCCTGGCCGAGTCCACAGAGCCCTGGCCGAGTTCACAGAGCCCTGGCGGAGTCCACAGAGCCCTGGCGGAGTACACAGAGCCCTGGCGGAGTCCACAGAGCCCTGGCCGAGTTCACAGAGCCCTGGCCGAGTCCACAGAGCCCTGTCCAAGTCCACAGAGCCCTGGCCGAGTCCACAGAGCCCTGGCAGAGTCCACAGAGCCCTGGCCGAGTTCAGAGACCCCTGGCGGAGTCCACAGAGCCCTGGCCGAGTCCACAGAGCCCTGGCGGAGTCCACAGAGCCCTGGCCGAGTTCACAGAGCCCTGGCCACTTCCACAGAGCCCTGGCGGAGTCCACAGAGCCCTGGCAGGGTTCACAGAGCCCTGGCCTCATCCACAGAGCCCTGGCCGAGTCCACAGAGCCCTGGCCGAGACCACAGAGCCCTGGCCGAGTTCACAGAGCCCTAGCCACTTCCACAGAGCCCTGGCGGAGTCCACAGAGCCCTGGCCGAGTCCACAGAGCCCTGGCGGAGTCCACAGAGCCCTGGCCGAGTCCACAGAGCCCTGGCGGAGTCCACAGAGCCCTGGCAGAGTCCACAGAGCCCTGGCCGAGTTCACAGAGCCCTGGCCAAGTTCACAGAGCCCTGGCAGAGTCCACAGAGCCCTGGCCGAGTCCACAGAGCCCTGGCATAGTCCACAGAGCCCTGGCAGAGTCCACAGAGCCCTGGCCCAGTCCACAGAGCCCTGGCAGAGTCCACAGAGCCCTGGCCACATCCACAGAGCCCTGGCAGAGTCCACAGAGCCCAGGCAGGGTTCACAGAGCCCTGGCGGAGTCCACAGAGCCCTGGCCGAGTCCACAGAGCCCTGGCCGAGTTCACAGAGCCCTGGCCGAGTCCACAGAGCCCTGGCCGAGTCCACAGAGCCCTGGCCGAGTTCACAGAGCCCTGGCCACTTCCACAGAGCCCTGGCGGAGTCCACAGAGCCCTGGCGGATTCCACAGAGCCCTGGCCGAGTTCACAGAGCCCTGGCGGAGTCCACAGAGCCCTGGCGGAGTCCACAGAGCCCTGGCGGAGTCCACAGAGCCCTGGCCGAGTTCACAGAGCCCTGGCCAAGTTCACAGAGCCCTGGCAGAGTCCACAGAGCCCTGGCCGAGTCCACAGAGCCCTGGCCGAGTTCACAGAGCCCTGGCGGAGTCCACAGAGCCCTGGCGCAGTCCACAGAGCCCTGGCCGAGTCCACAGATCCCTGGCCACATCCACAGAGCCCTGGCCGAGTCCACAGAGCCCTGGCAGAGTCCACAGAGCCCTGGCCGAGTCCACAGAGCCCTGGCTGAGTCCACAGAGCCCTGGAAGGGTCCACAGAGCCCTGGCCACATCCACAGAGCCCTGGCGGAATCCACAGAGCCCTGGCAGAGTTCACAGAGCCCTGGCAGAGTCCACAGAGCCCTGGCCGAGTCCACAGAGCCCTGGCCGAGTTCAGAGAGCCCTGGCGGAGTCCACAGACCCCTGGCCGAGTTCACAGAGCCCTGGCCGAGTCCACAGAGCCCTGGCCGAGTTCAGAGAGCCCTGGCGGAGTCCACAGAGCCCTGGCCGAGTTCACAGAGCCCTGGCCAAGTCCACAGAGCCCTGGCCGAGTCCACAGAGCCCTGGCCGAGTCCACAGAGCCCTGGCGGAGTCCACAGAGCCCTGGCAGGGTTCACAGAGCCCTGGCAGAGTCCACAGAGCCCTGGCCGAGTCCACAGAGCCCTGGCCGAGTTCACAGAGCCCTGGCGGAGTCCACAGAGCCCTGGCAGAGTCCACAGAGCCCTGGCCGAGTCCACAGAGCCCTGGCCGAGTTCACAGAGCCCTGGCCACTTCCACAGAGCCCTGGCGGAGTCCACAGAGCCCTGGCCGAGTCCACAGAGCCCTGGCAGAGTCCACAGACCCCTGGCCCAGTCCACAGAGCCCTGGCAGAGTCCACAGAGCCCTGGCGGAGTCCACAGAGCCCTGGCCGTGTTCACAGAGCCCTGGCGGAGTCCACAGAGCCCTGGCGGAGTCCACAGAGCCCTGGCAGACTTCACAGAGCCCTGGCCGACTCCACAGAGCCCTGGCCAAGTCCACAGAGCCCTGGCAGAGTCCACAGAGCCCTGGCCGAGTTCACAGAGCCCTGGCGGAGTCCACAGAGCCCTGGTGGAGTCCACAGAGCCCTGGTCGAGTCCACAGAGCCCTGGCTGAGTCCACAGAGCCCTGGCCACATCCACAGAGCCCTGGCCACATCCACAGAGTCCTGGCGGAGTCCACAGAGCCCTGGCAGAGTCCACAGAGCCCTGGCCACATCCACAGAGCCCTGGCGGAGTCCACAGAGCCCTGGCCGAGTCCACAGACCCCTGGCCCAGTCCACAGAGCCCTGGCGGAGTCCACAGAGCCCTGGCGGAGTCCACAGAGCCCTGGCAGACTTCACAGAGCCCTGGCCGAGTCCACAGAGCCCTGGCCACATCCACAGAGCCCTGGCCGAGTCCACAGAGCCCTGGCCGAGTCCACAGAGCCCTGGCAGAGTCCACAGAGCCCTGGCCGAGTCCACAGAGCCCTGGCAGAGTCCACAGAGCCCTGGAAGAGTCCACAGAGCCCTGGCCACATCCACAGAGCCCTGGCGGAATCCACAGAGCCCTGGCAGAGTTCACAGAGCCCTGGCAGAGTCCACAGAGCCCTGGCCGAGTCCACAGAGCCCTGGCCGAGTTCACAGAGCCCTGGCGGAGTCCACAGAGCCCTGGCCGAGTTCACAGAGCCCTGGCCAAGTCCACAGAGCCCTGGCAGAGTCCACAGAGCCCTGGCGGAGTCCACAGAGCCCTGGCAGGGTTCACAGAGCCCTGGCGGAGTCCACAGAGCCCTGGCCGAGTCCACAGAGCCCTGGCCGAGTTCACAGAGCCCTGGCGGAGTCCACAGAGCCCTGGCCGAGTCCACAGAGCCCTGGCCGTGTTCACAGAGCCCTGGCGGAGTCCACAGAGCCCTGGCGGAGTCCACAGAGCCCTGGCAGACTTCACAGAGCCCTGGCCGACTCCACAGAGCCCTGGCCAAGTCCACAGAGCCCTGGCAGAGTCCACAGAGCCCTGGCCGAGTTCACAGAGCCCTGGCGGAGTCCACAGAGCCCTGGTGGAGTCCACAGAGCCCTGGTCGAGTCCACAGAGCCCTGGCTGAGTCCACAGAGCCCTGGCCACATCCACAGAGCCCTGGCCACATCCACAGAGTCCTGGCGGAGTCCACAGAGCCCTGGCAGAGTCCACAGAGCCCTGGCCACATCCACAGAGCCCTGGCGGAGTCCACAGAGCCCTGGCCGAGTCCACAGACCCCTGGCCCAGTCCACAGAGCCCTGGCGGAGTCCACAGAGCCCTGGCGGAGTCCACAGAGCCCTGGCAGACTTCACAGAGCCCTGGCCGAGTCCACAGAGCCCTGGCCACATCCACAGAGCCCTGGCCGAGTCCACAGAGCCCTGGCCGAGTCCACAGAGCCCTGGCAGAGTCCACAGAGCCCTGGCCGAGTCCACAGAGCCCTGGCAGAGTCCACAGAGCCCTGGAAGAGTCCACAGAGCCCTGGCCACATCCACAGAGCCCTGGCGGAATCCACAGAGCCCTGGCAGAGTTCAAAGAGCCCTAGCCACTTCCACAGAGCCCTGGCGGAGTCCACAGAGCCCTGGCCGAGTCCACAGAGCCCTGGCGGAGTCCACAGAGCCCTGGCCGAGTCCACAGAGCCCTGGCGGAGTCCACAGAGCCCTGGCAGAGTCCACAGAGCCCTGGCCGAGTTCACAGAGCCCTGGCCAAGTTCACAGAGCCCTGGCAGAGTCCACAGAGCCCTGGCCGAGTCCACAGAGCCCTGGCATAGTCCACAGAGCCCTGGCAGAGTCCACAGAGCCCTGGCCCAGTCCACAGAGCCCTGGCAGAGTCCACAGAGCCCTGGCCACATCCACAGAGCCCTGGCAGAGTCCACAGAGCCCAGGCAGGGTTCACAGAGCCCTGGCGGAGTCCACAGAGCCCTGGCCGAGTCCACAGAGCCCTGGCCGAGTTCACAGAGCCCTGGCCGAGTCCACAGAGCCCTGGCCGAGTCCACAGAGCCCTGGCCGAGTTCACAGAGCCCTGGCCACTTCCACAGAGCCCTGGCGGAGTCCACAGAGCCCTGGCGGATTCCACAGAGCCCTGGCCGAGTTCACAGAGCCCTGGCGGAGTCCACAGAGCCCTGGCGGAGTCCACAGAGCCCTGGCGGAGTCCACAGAGCCCTGGCCGAGTTCACAGAGCCCTGGCCAAGTTCACAGAGCCCTGGCAGAGTCCACAGAGCCCTGGCCGAGTCCACAGAGCCCTGGCCGAGTTCACAGAGCCCTGGCGGAGTCCACAGAGCCCTGGCGCAGTCCACAGAGCCCTGGCCGAGTCCACAGATCCCTGGCCACATCCACAGAGCCCTGGCCGAGTCCACAGAGCCCTGGCAGAGTCCACAGAGCCCTGGCCGAGTCCACAGAGCCCTGGCTGAGTCCACAGAGCCCTGGAAGGGTCCACAGAGCCCTGGCCACATCCACAGAGCCCTGGCGGAATCCACAGAGCCCTGGCAGAGTTCACAGAGCCCTGGCAGAGTCCACAGAGCCCTGGCCGAGTCCACAGAGCCCTGGCCGAGTTCAGAGAGCCCTGGCGGAGTCCACAGACCCCTGGCCGAGTTCACAGAGCCCTGGCCGAGTCCACAGAGCCCTGGCCGAGTTCAGAGAGCCCTGGCGGAGTCCACAGAGCCCTGGCCGAGTTCACAGAGCCCTGGCCAAGTCCACAGAGCCCTGGCCGAGTCCACAGAGCCCTGGCCGAGTCCACAGAGCCCTGGCGGAGTCCACAGAGCCCTGGCAGGGTTCACAGAGCCCTGGCAGAGTCCACAGAGCCCTGGCCGAGTCCACAGAGCCCTGGCCGAGTTCACAGAGCCCTGGCGGAGTCCACAGAGCCCTGGCAGAGTCCACAGAGCCCTGGCCGAGTCCACAGAGCCCTGGCCGAGTTCACAGAGCCCTGGCCACTTCCACAGAGCCCTGGCGGAGTCCACAGAGCCCTGGCCGAGTCCACAGAGCCCTGGCAGAGTCCACAGACCCCTGGCCCAGTCCACAGAGCCCTGGCAGAGTCCACAGAGCCCTGGCGGAGTCCACAGAGCCCTGGCCGTGTTCACAGAGCCCTGGCGGAGTCCACAGAGCCCTGGCGGAGTCCACAGAGCCCTGGCAGACTTCACAGAGCCCTGGCCGACTCCACAGAGCCCTGGCCAAGTCCACAGAGCCCTGGCAGAGTCCACAGAGCCCTGGCCGAGTTCACAGAGCCCTGGCGGAGTCCACAGAGCCCTGGTGGAGTCCACAGAGCCCTGGTCGAGTCCACAGAGCCCTGGCTGAGTCCACAGAGCCCTGGCCACATCCACAGAGCCCTGGCCACATCCACAGAGTCCTGGCGGAGTCCACAGAGCCCTGGCAGAGTCCACAGAGCCCTGGCCACATCCACAGAGCCCTGGCGGAGTCCACAGAGCCCTGGCCGAGTCCACAGACCCCTGGCCCAGTCCACAGAGCCCTGGCGGAGTCCACAGAGCCCTGGCGGAGTCCACAGAGCCCTGGCAGACTTCACAGAGCCCTGGCCGAGTCCACAGAGCCCTGGCCACATCCACAGAGCCCTGGCCGAGTCCACAGAGCCCTGGCCGAGTCCACAGAGCCCTGGCAGAGTCCACAGAGCCCTGGCCGAGTCCACAGAGCCCTGGCAGAGTCCACAGAGCCCTGGAAGAGTCCACAGAGCCCTGGCCACATCCACAGAGCCCTGGCGGAATCCACAGAGCCCTGGCAGAGTTCACAGAGCCCTGGCAGAGTCCACAGAGCCCTGGCCGAGTCCACAGAGCCCTGGCCGAGTTCACAGAGCCCTGGCGGAGTCCACAGAGCCCTGGCCGAGTTCACAGAGCCCTGGCCAAGTCCACAGAGCCCTGGCAGAGTCCACAGAGCCCTGGCGGAGTCCACAGAGCCCTGGCAGGGTTCACAGAGCCCTGGCGGAGTCCACAGAGCCCTGGCCGAGTCCACAGAGCCCTGGCCGAGTTCACAGAGCCCTGGCGGAGTCCACAGAGCCCTGGCCGAGTCCACAGAGCCCTGGCCGTGTTCACAGAGCCCTGGCGGAGTCCACAGAGCCCTGGCGGAGTCCACAGAGCCCTGGCAGACTTCACAGAGCCCTGGCCGACTCCACAGAGCCCTGGCCAAGTCCACAGAGCCCTGGCAGAGTCCACAGAGCCCTGGCCGAGTTCACAGAGCCCTGGCGGAGTCCACAGAGCCCTGGTGGAGTCCACAGAGCCCTGGTCGAGTCCACAGAGCCCTGGCTGAGTCCACAGAGCCCTGGCCACATCCACAGAGCCCTGGCCACATCCACAGAGTCCTGGCGGAGTCCACAGAGCCCTGGCAGAGTCCACAGAGCCCTGGCCACATCCACAGAGCCCTGGCGGAGTCCACAGAGCCCTGGCCGAGTCCACAGACCCCTGGCCCAGTCCACAGAGCCCTGGCGGAGTCCACAGAGCCCTGGCGGAGTCCACAGAGCCCTGGCAGACTTCACAGAGCCCTGGCCGAGTCCACAGAGCCCTGGCCACATCCACAGAGCCCTGGCCGAGTCCACAGAGCCCTGGCCGAGTCCACAGAGCCCTGGCAGAGTCCACAGAGCCCTGGCCGAGTCCACAGAGCCCTGGCAGAGTCCACAGAGCCCTGGAAGAGTCCACAGAGCCCTGGCCACATCCACAGAGCCCTGGCGGAATCCACAGAGCCCTGGCAGAGTTCACAGAGCCCTGGCAGAGTCCACAGAGCCCTGGCCGAGTCCACAGAGCCCTGGCCGAGTTCACAGAGCCCTGGCGGAGTCCACAGAGCCCTGGCCGAGTTCACAGAGCCCTGGCCAAGTCCACAGAGCCCTGGCAGAGTCCACAGAGCCCTGGCGGAGTCCACAGAGCCCTGGCAGGGTTCACAGAGCCCTGGCGGAGTCCACAGAGCCCTGGCCGAGTCCACAGAGCCCTGGCCGAGTTCACAGAGCCCTGGCGGAGTCCACAGAGCCCTGGCCGAGTCCACAGAGCCCTGGCCGAGTTCACAGAGCCCTGGCCACTTCCACAGAGCCCTGGCGGAGTCCACAGAGCCCTGGCCGAGTCCACAGAGCCCTGGCCGAGTCCACAGACCCCTGGCCCAGTCCACAGAGCCCTGGCAGAGTCCACAGAGCCCTGGCCGAGTCCACAGAGCCCTGGCCGAGTCCACAGAGCCCTGGCGGAGTCCACAGAGCCCTGGCAGGGTTCACAGAGCCCTGGCAGAGTCCACAGAGCCCTGGCCGAGTCCACAGAGCCCTGGCCGAGTTCACAGAGCCCTGGCGGAGTCCACAGAGCCCTGGCAGAGTCCACAGAGCCCTGGCCGAGTCCACAGAGCCCTGGCCGAGTTCACAGAGCCCTGGCCACTTCCACAGAGCCCTGGCGGAGTCCACAGAGCCCTGGCCGAGTCCACAGAGCCCTGGCAGAGTCCACAGAGCCCTGGCCCAGTCCACAGAGCCCTGGCAGAGTCCACAGAGCCCTGGCGGAGTCCACAGAGCCCTGGCCGTGTTCACAGAGCCCTGGCGGAGTCCACAGAGCCCTGGCGGAGTCCACAGAGCCCTGGCAGACTTCACAGAGCCCTGGCCGACTCCACAGAGCCCTGGCCAAGTCCACAGAGCCCTGGCAGAGTCCACAGAGCCCTGGCCGAGTTCACAGAGCCCTGGCGGAGTCCACAGAGCCCTGGTGGAGTCCACAGAGCCCTGGTCGAGTCCACAGAGCCCTGGCTGAGTCCACAGAGCCCTGGCCACATCCACAGAGCCCTGGCCACATCCACAGAGTCCTGGGGGAGTCCACAGAGCCCTGGCAGAGTCCACAGAGCCCTGGCCACATCCACAGAGCCCTGGCGGAGTCCACAGAGCCCTGGCCGAGTCCACAGACCCCTGGCCCAGTCCACAGAGCCCTGGCGGAGTCCACAGAGCCCTGGCGGAGTCCACAGAGCCCTGGCAGACTTCACAGAGCCCTGGCCGAGTCCACAGAGCCCTGGCCACATCCACAGAGCCCTGGCCGAGTCCACAGAGCCCTGGCCGAGTCCACAGAGCCCTGGCAGAGTCCACAGAGCCCTGGCCGAGTCCACAGAGCCCTGGCAGAGTCCACAGAGCCCTGGAAGAGTCCACAGAGCCCTGGCCACATCCACAGAGCCCTGGCGGAATCCACAGAGCCCTGGCAGAGTTCACAGAGCCCTGGCAGAGTCCACAGAGCCCTGGCCGAGTCCACAGAGCCCTGGCCGAGTTCACAGAGCCCTGGCGGAGTCCACAGAGCCCTGGCCGAGTCCACAGAGCCCTGGCTGAGTCCACAGAGCCCTGGAAGAGTCCACAGAGCCCTGGCGGAGTCCACAGAGCCCTGGCAGGGTTCACAGAGCCCTGGCGGAGTCCACAGAGCCCTGGCCGAGTCCACAGAGCCCTGGCCGAGTTCACAGAGCCCTGGCGGAGTCCACAGAGCCCTGGCCGAGTCCACAGAGCCCTGGCCGAGTTCACAGAGCCCTGGCCACTTCCACAGAGCCCTGGCGGAGTCCACAGAGCCCTGGCCGAGTCCACAGAGCCCTGGCCGAGTCCACAGACCCCTGGCCCAGTCCACAGAGCCCTGGCAGAGTCCACAGAGCCCTGGCCGAGTCCACAGAGCCCTGGCCGAGTTCACAGAGCCCTGGCGGAGTCCACAGAGCCCTGGCGGAGTCCACAGAGCCCTGGCAGAGTTCACAGAGCCCTGGCCGAGTCCACAGAGCCCTGGCCGAGTCCACAGAGCCCTGGCAGAGTCCACAGAGCCCTGGCCGAGTTCACAGAGCCCTGGCGGAGTCCACAGAGCCCTGGTGGAGTCCACAGAGCCCTGGCCGAGTCCACAGAGCCCTGGCCGAGTCCACAGAGCCCTGGCCACATCCACAGAGTCCTGGCCACATCCACAGAGCCCTGGCGGAGTCCACAGAGCCCAGGCAGGGTTCACAGAGCCCTGGCGGAGTCCACAGAGCCCTGGCCGAGTCCACAGAGCCCTGGCCGAGTTCACAGAGCCCTGGCGGAGTCCACAGAGCCCTGGCTGACTCCACAGAGCCCTGGCGGAGTTCACAGAGCCCTGGCCGAGTTCACAGAGCCCTGGCCACTTCCACAGAGCCCTGGCGGAGTCCACAGAGCCCTGGCCGAGTCCACAGAGCCCTGGCCGAGTTCACAGAGCCCTGGCAGAGTCCACAGAGCCCTGGCGGAGTCCACAGAGCCCTGGCCGAGTTCACAGAGCCCTGGCAGAGTCCACAGAGCCCTGGCCGAGTCCACAGAGCCCTGGCCGAGTTCACAGAGCCCTGGCGGAGTCTACAGAGCCCTGGCCGAGTCCACAGAGCCCTGGCTGAGTCCACAGAGCCCTGGAAGAGTCCACAGAGCCCTGGCCGAGTCCACAGAGCCCTGGCTGAGTCCACAGAGCCCTGGCCGAGTTCACAGAGCCCTGGCCGAGTCCACAGAGCCCTGGCCGAGTTCACAGAGCCCTGGCGGAGTCCACAGAGCCCTGGCCGAGTCCACAGAGCCCTGGCGGAGTCCACAGAGCCCTGGCAGAGTCCACAGAGCCCTGGCCGAGTTCACAGAGCCCTGGCAGAGTCCACAGAGCCCTGGCCGAGTCCACAGAGCCCTGGCGGAGTCCACAGAGCCCTGGCCGAGTCCACAGAGCCCTGGCCCAGTTCACAGAGCCCTGGCGGAGTCCACAGAGCCCTGGCCGAGTCCACAGAGCCCTGGCAGAGTCCACAGAGCCCTGGCGCAGTCCACAGAGCCCTGGCCGAGTTCACAGAGCCCTGGCGGAGTCCACAGAGCCCTGGCCGAGTTCACAGAGCCCTGGCCGAGTCCACAGAGCCCTGGCCGAGTCCACAGAGCCCTGGCAGAGTCCACAGAGCCCTGGCGGAGTCCACAGAGCCCTGGCAGGGTTCACAGAGCCCTGGCGGAGTCCACAGAGCCCTGGCCGAGTTCACAGAGCCCTGGCCGAGTCCACAGAGCCCTGTCCAAGTCCACAGAGCCCTGGCCGAGTCCACAGAGCCCTGGCAGAGTCCACAGAGCCCTGGCCGAGTTCACAGAGCCCTGGCGGAGTCCACAGAGCCCTGGCCGAGTCCACAGAGCCCTGGCGGAGTCCACAGAGCCCTGGCCGAGTTCACAGAGCCCTGGCCGACTTCCACAGAGCCCTGGCGGAGTCCACAGAGCCCTGGCAGGGTCCACAGAGCCCTGGCCACATCCACAGAGCCCTGGCCGAGTCCACAGAGCCCTGGCCGAGTCCACAGAGCCCTGGCCGAGTTCACAGAGCCCTAGCCACTTCCACAGAGCCCTGGCGGAGTCCACAGAGCCCTGGCCGAGTCCACAGAGCCCTGGCGGAGTCCACAGAGCCCTGGCCGAGTCCACAGAGCCCTGGCGGAGTCCACAGAGCCCTGGCAGAGTCCACAGAGCCCTGGCCGAGTTCACAGAGCCCTGGCCAAGTTCACAGAGCCCTGGCAGAGTCCACAGAGCCCTGGCCGAGTCCACAGAGCCCTGGCCAAGTCCACAGAGCCCTGGCCGAGTCCACAGAGCCCTGGCCGAGTCCACAGAGCCCTGGCCGAGTTCACAGAGCCCTGGCCGAGTCCACAGAGCCCTGGCCGAGTCCACAGAGCCCTGGCCGAGTTCACAGAGCCCTGGCGGAGTCCACAGAGCCCTGGCGGAGTCCACAGAGCCCTGGCGGAGTCCACAGAGCCCTGGCCGAGTTCACAGAGCCCTGGCCGAGTCCACAGAGCCCTGTCCAAGTCCACAGAGCCCTGGCCGAGTCCACAGAGCCCTGGCAGAGTCCACAGAGCCCTGGCCGAGTTCAGAGAGCCCTGGCGGAGTCCACAGAGCCCTGGCCGAGTCCACAGAGCCCTGGCGGAGTCCACAGAGCCCTGGCCGAGTTCACAGAGCCCTGGCCGACTTCCACAGAGCCCTGGCGGAGTCCACAGAGCCCTGGCAGAGTTCACAGAGCCCTGGCCTGAGTCCACAGAGCCCTGGCCGAGTCCACAGAGCCCTGGCCGAGTCCACAGAGCCCTGGCCGAGTTCACAGAGCCCTGGCCGACGTCCACAGAGCCCTGGCGGAGTCCACAGAGCCCTGGCCGAGTCCACAGAGCCCTGGCGGAGTCCACAGAGCCCTGGCCGAGTCCACAGAGCCCTGGCGGAGTCCACAGAGCCCTGGCAGAGTCCACAGAGCCCTGGCCGAGTTCACAGAGCCCTGGCCGAGTTCACAGAGCCCTGGCAGAGTCCACAGAGCCCTGGCCGAGTCCACAGAGCCCTGGCATAGTCCACAGAGCCCTGGCAGAGTCCACAGAGCCCTGGCCGAGTCCACAGAGCCCTGGCAGAGTCCACAGAGCCCTGGCCACATCCACAGAGCCCTGGCAGAGTCCACAGAGCCCTGGCAGAGTTCACAGAGCCCTGGCGGAGTCCACAGAGCCCTGGCCGAGTCCACAGAGCCCTGGCCGAGTTCACAGAGCCCTGGCCGAGTCCACAGAGCCCTGGCCGAGTCCACAGAGCCCTGGCCGAGTTCACAGAGCCCTGGCCGATTCCACAGAGCCCTGGCGGAGTCCACAGAGCCCTGGCGGAGTCCACAGAGCCCTGGCCGAGTTCACAGAGCCCTGGCGGAGTCCACAGAGCCCTGGCAGAGTCCACAGAGCCCTGGCGGAGTCCACAGAGCCCTGGCAGAGTTCACAGAGCCCTGGCGGAGTCCACAGAGCCCTGGCCGAGTCCACAGAGCCCTGGCCGAGACCACAGAGCCCTGGCCGAGTTCACAGAGCCCTGGCCGACTTCCACAGAGCCCTGGCAGAGTCCACAGAGCCCTGGCCGAGTCCACAGAGCCCTGGCCGAGTTCACAGAGCCCTGGCGGAGTCCACAGAGCCCTGGCCGAGTCCACAGAGCCCTGGCCGAGTTCACAGAGCCCTGGCAGAGTCCACAGAGCCCTGGCGGAGTCCACAGAGCCCTGGCCGAGTTCACAGAGCCCTGGCGGAGTCCACAGAGCCCTGGCCGAGTCCACAGAGCCCTGGCCGAGTCCACAGAGCCCTGGCAGAGACCACAGAGCCCTGGCAGAGTCCACAGAGCCCTGGCAGAGTCCACAGAGCCCTGGCCAGAGTCCACAGAGCCCTGGCCGAGTCCACAGAGCCCTGGCGGAGTCCACAGAGCCCTGGCGGAGTCCACAGAGCCCTGGCCGAGTCCACAGAGCCCTGGCCGAGTCCACAGAGCCCTGGCCGAGTCCACAGAGCCCTGGCAGAGTCCACAGAGCCCTGGCCGAGTTCACAGAGCCCTGGCGGAGTCCACAGAGCCCTGGCCGAGTCCACAGAGCCCTGGCGGAGTCCACAGAGCCCTGGCCGAGTCCACAGAGCCCTGGCCGAGTCCACAGAGCCCTGGCGGAGTCCACAGAGCCCTGGCAGAGTTCACAGAGCCCTGGCCTGAGTCCACAGAGCCCTGGCCGAGTCCACAGAGCCCTGGCCGAGTCCACAGAGCCCTGGCCGAGTTCACAGAGCCCTGGCCGAGTCCACAGAGCCCTGGCGGAGTCCACAGAGCCCTGGCCGAGTCCACAGAGCCCTGGCGGAGTCCACAGAGCCCTGGCCGAGTCCACAGAGCCCTGGCGGAGTCCACAGAGCCCTGGCAGAGTCCACAGAGCCCTGGCCGAGTCCACAGAGCCCTGGCCGAGTTCACAGAGCCCTGGCAGAGTCCACAGAGCCCTGGCCGAGTCCACAGAGCCCTGGCAGAGTCCACAGAGCCCTGGCAGAGTCCACAGAGCCCTGGCCGAGTCCACAGAGCCCTGGCAGAGTCCACAGAGCCCTGGCCGCAGTCCACAGAGCCCTGGCAGAGTCCACAGAGCCCTGGCAGAGTTCACAGAGCCCTGGCGGAGTCCACAGAGCCCTGGCCGAGTCCACAGAGCCCTGGCCGAGTTCACAGAGCCCTGGCCGAGTCCACAGAGCCCTGGCCGAGTCCACAGAGCCCTGGCCGAGTTCACAGAGCCCTGGCCACTTCCACAGAGCCCTGGCGGAGTCCACAGAGCCCTGGCGGAGTCCACAGAGCCCTGGCCGAGTCCACAGAGCCCTGGCGGAGTCCACAGAGCCCTGGCAGAGTCCACAGAGCCCTGGCGGAGTCCACAGAGCCCTGGCAGGGTTCACAGAGCCCTGGCGGAGTCCACAGAGCCCTGGCCGAGTCCACAGAGCCCTGGCCGAGTCCACAGAGCCCTGGCCGAGTTCACAGAGCCCTGGCCGACTTCCACAGAGCCCTGGCAGAGTCCACAGAGCCCTGGCCGAGTCCACAGAGCCCTGGCCGAGTTCACAGAGCCCTGGCGGAGTCCACAGAGCCCTGGCCGAGTCCACAGAGCCCTGGCCGAGTTCACAGAGCCCTGGCAGAGTCCACAGAGCCCTGGCGGAGTCCACAGAGCCCTGGCCGAGTTCACAGAGCCCTGGCGGAGTCCACAGAGCCCTGGCCGAGTCCACAGAGCCCTGGCCGAGTCCACAGAGCCCTGGCAGAGACCACAGAGCCCTGGCAGAGTCCACAGAGCCCTGGCAGAGTCCACAGAGCCCTGGCCACAGTCCACAGAGCCCTGGCCGAGTCCACAGAGCCCTGGCGGAGTCCACAGAGCCCTGGCCGAGTCCACAGAGCCCTGGCAGAGTCCACAGAGCCCTGGCGGAGTCCACAGAGCCCTGGCTGAGTCCACAGAGCCCTGGCAGAGTCCACAGAGCCCTGGCCGACATCCACAGAGCCCTGGCTGAGTCCACAGAGCCCTGGCAGAGTCCACAGAGCCCTGGCCGAGTCCACAGAGCCCTGGCAGAGTCCACAGAGCCCTGGCGGAGTCCACAGAGCCCTGGCCGAGTTCACAGAGCCCTGGCCGAGTCCACAGAGCCCTGGCAGAGTCCACAGAGCCCTGGCGGAGTCCACAGAGCCCTGGCAGAGTTCACAGAGCCCTGGCGGAGTCCACAGAGCCCTGGCCGAGTCCACAGAGCCCTGGCCGAGACCACAGAGCCCTGGCCGAGTTCACAGAGCCCTGGCCACTTCCACAGAGCCCTGGCGGAGTCCACAGAGCCCTGGCCGAGTCCACAGAGCCCTGGCCGAGTCCACAGAGCCCTGGCCGAGTCCACAGAGCCCTGGCCGAATTCACAGAGCCCTGGCCGACTTCCACAGAGCCCTGGCCGAGTCCACAGAGCCCTGGCCGAGTCCACAGAGCCCTGGCCGAGTCCACAGAGCCCTGGCCGAGTTCACAGAGCCCTGGCGGAGTCCACAGAGCCCTGGCCGAGTTCACAGAGCCCTGGCCGAGTCCACAGAGCCCTGGCCGAGTCCACAGAGCCCTGGCAGAGTCCACAGAGCCCTGGCGGAGTCCACAGAGCCCTGGCAGAGTTCACAGAGCCCTGGCGGAGTCCACAGAGCCCTGGCCGAGTCCACAGAGCCCTGGCCAAGTCCACAGAGCCCTGGCCGAGTTCACAGAGCCCTGGCCGAGTTCACAGAGCCCTGGCCGAGTCCACAGAGCCCTGGCCGAGTTCACAGAGCCCTGGCGGAGTCCACAGAGCCCTGGCGGAGTACACAGAGCCCTGGCGGAGTCCACAGAGCCCTGGCCGAGTTCACAGAGCCCTGGCGGAGTCCACAGAGCCCTGGCCAAGTCCACAGAGCCCTGGCCGAGTCCACAGAGCCCTGGCAGAGTCCACAGAGCCCTGGCCGAGTTCACAGAGCCCTGGCGGAGTCCACAGAGCCCTGGCCGAGTCCACAGAGCCCTGGCCGAGTCCACAGAGCCCTGGCCACATCCACAGAGCCCTGGCCGAGTTCACAGAGCCCTGGCCGAGTCCACAGAGCCCTGGCGGAGTCCACAGAGCCCTGGCCGAGTCCACAGAGCCCTGGCAGAGTCCACAGAGCCCTGGCCGAGTTCACAGAGCCCTGGCGGAGTCCACAGAGCCCTGGCCGAGTCCACAGAGCCCTGGCGGAGTCCACAGAGCCCTGGCCGAGTCCACAGAGCCCTGGCAGAGTCCACAGAGCCCTGGCCGAGTTCACAGAGCCCTGGCGGAGTCCACAGAGCCCTGGCCGAGTTCACAGAGCCCTGGCCGAGTCCACAGAGCCCTGGCAGAGTCCACAGAGCCCTGGCCGAGTCCACAGAGCCCTGGCCACATCCACAGAGCCCTGGCGGAGTCCACAGAGCCCTGGCCGAGTCCACAGAGCCCTGGCCGAGTCCACAGAGCCCTGGCAGAGTCCACAGAGCCCTGGCGGAGTCCACAGAGCCCTGGCCGAGTCCACAGAGCCCTGGCAGAGTCCACAGAGCCCTGGCAGAGTTCACAGAGCCCTGGCCGAGTCCACAGAGCCCTGGCCGAGTCCACAGAGCCCTGGCCGAGTCCACAGAGCCCTGGCAGAGTCCACAGAGCCCTGGCCGAGTCCACAGAGCCCTGGCCACAGTCCACAGAGCCCTGGCGGAGTCCACAGAGCCCTGGCCGAGTTCACAGAGCCCTGGCAGAGTCCACAGAGCCCTGGCCGAGTCCACAGAGCCCTGGCGGAGTCCACAGAGCCCTGGCCGAGTCCACAGAGCCCTGGCCGAGTCCACAGAGCCCTGGCCGAGTCCACAGAGCCCTGGCCGAGTCCACAGAGCCCTGGCCGAGTCCACAGAGCCCTGGCCGAGTCCACAGAGCCCTGGCCAGAGTCCACAGAGCCCTGGCGGAGTCCACAGAGCCCTGGCCGAGTCCACAGAGCCCTGGCCGAGTCCACAGAGCCCTGGCGGAGTCCACAGAGCCCTGGCTGAGTCCACAGAGCCCTGGCAGAGTCCACAGAGCCCTGGCCAGAGTCCACAGAGCCCTGGCGGAGTCCACAGAGCCCTGGCAGAGTCCACAGAGCCCTGGCCGAGTTCACAGAGCCCTGGCAGAGTCCACAGAGCCCTGGCCGAGTTCACAGAGCCCTGGCCGAGTCCACAGAGCCCTGGCCGAGTCCACAGAGCCCTGGCCGAGTTCACAGAGCCCTGGCGGAGTCCACAGAGCCCTGGCCGAGTCCACAGAGCCCTGGCCGAGTCCACAGAGCCCTGGCCGAGTCCACAGAGCCCTGGCCGAGTTCACAGAGCCCTGGCCGACGTCCACAGAGCCCTGGCGGAGTCCACAGAGCCCTGGCCGACGTCCACAGAGCCCTGGCCGAGTCCACAGAGCCCTGGCCGAGTCCACAGAGCCCTGGCAGAGTCCACAGAGCCCTGGCCGAGTCCACAGAGCCCTGGCCGAGTCCACAGAGCCCTGGCCGAGTCCACAGAGCCCTGGCCGAGTCCACAGAGCCCTGGCCGAGTCCACAGAGCCCTGGCCGAGTTCACAGAGCCCTGGCCGACGTCCACAGAGCCCTGGCGGAGTCCACAGAGCCCTGGCCGAGTCCACAGAGCCCTGGCCGAGTTCACAGAGCCCTGGCAGAGTCCACAGAGCCCTGGCGGAGTCCACAGAGCCCTGGCCGAGTTCACAGAGCCCTGGCCGAGTCCACAGAGCCCTGGCGGAGTCCACAGAGCCCTGGCCGAGTTCACAGAGCCCTGGCAGAGTCCACAGAGCCCTGGCGGAGTCCACAGAGCCCTGGCCGAGTCCACAGAGCCCTGGCAGAGTCCACAGAGCCCTGGCGGAGTCCACAGAGCCCTGGCAGAGTTCACAGAGCCCTGGCGGAGTCCACAGAGCCCTGGCCGAGTCCACAGAGCCCTGGCCGAGTCCACAGAGCCCTGGCCGAGTTCACAGAGCCCTGGCCAGAGTCCACAGAGCCCTGGCGGAGTCCACAGAGCCCTGGCCGAGTCCACAGAGCCCTGGCCGAGTCCACAGAGCCCTGGCCGAGTCCACAGAGCCCTGGCCGAGTCCACAGAGCCCTGGCCACGTCCACAGAGCCCTGGCGGAGTCCACAGAGCCCTGGCCGAGTCCACAGAGCCCTGGCCGAGTTCACAGAGCCCTGGCAGAGTCCACAGAGCCCTGGCGGAGTCCACAGAGCCCTGGCCGAGTTCACAGAGCCCTGGCAGAGTCCACAGAGCCCTGGCGGAGTCCACAGAGCCCTGGCCGAGTTCACAGAGCCCTGGCAGAGTCCACAGAGCCCTGGCCGAGTCCACAGAGCCCTGGCCGAGTCCACAGAGCCCTGGCCGAGTCCACAGAGCCCTGGCAGAGTCCACAGAGCCCTGGCCGAGTCCACAGAGCCCTGGCCGAGTCCACAGAGCCCTGGCCGAGTCCACAGAGCCCTGGCAGAGTCCACAGAGCCCTGGCAGAGTCCACAGAGCCCTGGCCAGAGTCCACAGAGCCCTGGCCGAGTCCACAGAGCCCTGGCCGAGTTCACAGAGCCCTGGCCGAGTCCACAGAGCCCTGGCCGAGTCCACAGAGCCCTGGCGGAGTCCACAGAGCCCTGGCCGAGTCCACAGAGCCCTGGCAGAGTCCACAGAGCCCTGGCCGAGTCCACAGAGCCCTGGCCGAGTCCACAGAGCCCTGGCCGAGTCCACAGAGCCCTGGCCGAGTCCACAGAGCCCTGGCGGAGTCCACAGAGCCCTGGCCGAGTCCACAGAGCCCTGGCAGAGTTCACAGAGCCCTGGCCGAGTTCACAGAGCCCTGGCCGAGTCCACAGAGCCCTGGCCGAGTCCACAGAGCCCTGGCGGAGTCCACAGAGCCCTGGCCGAGTCCACAGAGCCCTGGCCGAGTCCACAGAGCCCTGGCCGAGTCCACAGAGCCCTGGCCGAGTCCACAGAGCCCTGGCCGAGTCCACAGAGCCCTGGCCGAGTCCACAGAGCCCTGGCCGAGTCCACAGAGCCCTGGCCGAGTCCACAGAGCCCTGGCAGAGTCCACAGAGCCCTGGCAGAGTCCACAGAGCCCTGGCGGAGTCCACAGAGCCCTGGCCGAGTCCACAGAGCCCTGGCCGAGTTCACAGAGCCCTGGCGGAGTCCACAGAGCCCTGGCCGAGTCCACAGAGCCCTGGCCGAGTCCACAGAGCCCTGGCCGAGTCCACAGAGCCCTGGCCACGTCCACAGAGCCCTGGCGGAGTCCACAGAGCCCTGGCCGAGTCCACAGAGCCCTGGCCGAGTTCACAGAGCCCTGGCAGAGTCCACAGAGCCCTGGCCGAGTCCACAGAGCCCTGGCCGAGTCCACAGAGCCCTGGCCGAGTCCACAGAGCCCTGGCGGAGTCCACAGAGCCCTGGCCGAGTTCACAGAGCCCTGGCAGAGTCCACAGAGCCCTGGCCGAGTCCACAGAGCCCTGGCCGAGTCCACAGAGCCCTGGCCACGTCCACAGAGCCCTGGCCGACGTCCACAGAGCCCTGGCAGAGTCCACAGAGCCCTGGCCGAGTCCACAGAGCCCTGGCGGAGTCCACAGAGCCCTGGCCGAGTCCACAGAGCCCTGGCCGAGTCCACAGAGCCCTGGCCAAGTCCACAGAGCCCTGGCCGAGTTCACAGAGCCCTGGCCGAGTCCACAGAGCCCTGGCGGAGTCCACAGAGCCCTGGCCGAGTCCACAGAGCCCTGGCAGAGTCCACAGAGCCCTGGCCGAGTTCACAGAGCCCTGGCGGAGTCCACAGAGCCCTGGCCGAGTCCACAGAGCCCTGGCCGAGTCCACAGAGCCCTGGCCGAGTCCACAGAGCCCTGGCAGAGTCCACAGAGCCCTGGCCGAGTCCACAGAGCCCTGGCGGAGTCCACAGAGCCCTGGCCGAGTCCACAGAGCCCTGGCCGAGTCCACAGAGCCCTGGCCGAGTCCACAGAGCCCTGGCCGAGTCCACAGAGCCCTGGCCACATCCACAGAGCCCTGGCGGAGTCCACAGAGCCCTGGCCGAGTTCACAGAGCCCTGGCCGAGTCCACAGAGCCCTGGCAGAGTCCACAGAGCCCTGGCGGAGTCCACAGAGCCCTGGCCGAGTTCACAGAGCCCTGGCAGAGTCCACAGAGCCCTGGCAGAGTTCACAGAGCCCTGGCCGAGTCCACAGAGCCCTGGCCGAGTTCACAGAGCCCTGGCCGAGTCCACAGAGCCCTGGCAGAGTCCACAGAGCCCTGGCCGAGTCCACAGAGCCCTGGCCACATCCACAGAGCCCTGGCGGAGTCCACAGAGCCCTGGCCGAGTTCACAGAGCCCTGGCAGAGTCCACAGAGCCCTGGTCGAGTCCACAGAGCCCTGGCGGAGTCCACAGAGCCCTGGCCGAGTCCACAGAGCCCTGGCCGAGTCCACAGAGCCCTGGCAGAGTCCACAGAGCCCTGGCCACATCCACAGAGCCCTGGCCGAGTCCACAGAGCCCTGGCCGAGTCCACAGAGCCCTGGCCACATCCACAGAGCCCTGGCGGAGTCCACAGAGCCCTGGCCGAGTCCACAGAGCCCTGGCCGAGTTCACAGAGCCCTGGCGGAGTCCACAGAGCCCTGGCTGAGTCCACAGAGCCCTGGCAGAGTCCACAGAGCCCTGGCCACATCCACAGAGCCCTGGCGGAGTCCACAGAGCCCTGGCAGAGTCCACAGAGCCCTGGCCGAGTTCACAGAGCCCTGGCAGAGTCCACAGAGCCCTGGCCGAGTTCACAGAGCCCTGGCCGAGTCCACAGAGCCCTGGCCGAGTCCACAGAGCCCTGGCCGAGTTCACAGAGCCCTGGCGGAGCCCACAGAGCCCTGGCCCAGTCCACAGAGCCCTGGCCGAGTCCACAGAGCCCTGGCCGAGTCAACAGAGCCCTGGCCGAGTTCACAGAGCCCTGGCCACTTCCACAGAGCCCTGGCGGAGTCCACGGAGCCCTGGCCACATCCACACAGCCCTGGCCGAGTCCACAGAGCCCTGGCCGAGTCCACAGAGCCCTGGCATAGTCCACAGAGCCCTGGCCGAGTCCACAGAGCCCTGGCCCAGTCCACAGAGCCCTGGCAGAGTCCACAGAGCCCTGGCCACATCCACAGAGCCCTGGCAGAGTCCACAGAGCCCAGGCAGGGTTCACAGAGCCCTGGCGGAGTCCACAGAGCCCTGGCCGAGTCCACAGAGCCCTGGCCGAGTTCACAGAGCCCTGGCGGAGTCCACAGAGCCCTGGCCCAGTCCACAGAGCCCTGGCCGAGTCCACAGAGCCCTGGCCGAGTTCACAGAGCCCTGGCCACTTCCACAGAGCCCTGGCGGAGTCCACAGTGCCCATGCCGAGTCCACAGAGCCCTGGCCGAGTTCACAGAGCCCTGGCAGAGTCCACAGAGCCCTGGCGGAGTCCACAGAGCCCTGGCCGAGTTCACAGAGCCCTGGCCGAGTCCACAGAGCCCTCGCGGAGTCCACAGAGCCCTGACCGAGTTCACAGAGCCCTGGCAGAGTCCACAGAGCCCTGGCGGAGTCCACAGAGCCCTGGCCGAGTCCACAGAGCCCTGGCAGAGTCCACAGAGCCCTGGCGGAGTCCACAGAGCCCTGGCAGGGTTCACAGAGCCCTGGCGGAGTCCACAGAGCCCTGGCCGAGTCCACAGAGCCCTGGCCGAGACCACAGAGCCCTGGCCGAGTTCACAGAGCCCTGGCCACTTCCACAGAGCCCTGGCGGAGTCCACAGAGCCCTGGCCGAGTCCACAGAGCCCTGGCCGAGTCCACAGAGCCCTGGCCGAGACCACAGAGCCCTGGCCGAATTCACAGAGCCCTGGCCACTTCCACAGAGCCCTGGCGGAGTCCACAGAGCCCTGGCCGAGTCCACAGAGCCCTGGCCGAGTTCACAGAGCCCTGGCAGAGTCCACAGAGCCCTGGCGGAGTCCACAGAGCCCTGGCCGAGTTCACAGAGCCCTGGCAGAGTCCACAGAGCCCTGGCGGAGTCCACAGAGCCCTGGCCGAGTTCACAGAGCCCTGGCAGAGTCCACAGAGCCCTGGCCGAGTCCACAGAGCCCTGGCCGAGTCCACAGAGCCCTGGCCACATCCACAGAGCCCTGGCAGAGTCCACAGAGCCCTGTCCGAGTCCACAGAGCCCTGGCGGAGTCCACAGAGCCCTGGCCGAGTCCACAGAGCCCTGGCAGAGTCCACAGAGCCCTGGAAGACTCCACAGAGCCCTGGCCACATCCACAGAGCCCTGGCCGAGTCCACAGAGCCCTGGCCGAGTTCACAGAGCCCTGGCAGAGTCCACAGAGCCCTGGCCGAGTCCACAGAGCCCTGGCGGAGTCCACATAGCCCTGGCCGAGTCCACAGAGCCCTGGCAGAGTCCACAGAGCCCTGTCCGAGTCCACAGAGCCCTGGCCGAGTTCACAGAGCCCTGGCCGAGTCCACAGAGCCCTGGCCGATTTCACAGAGCCCTGGCGGAGTCCACTGAGCCCTGGCCGAGTCCACAGAGCCCTGGCAGAGTTCACAGAGCCCTGGCCGAGTTCACAGAGCCCTGGCCGAGTCCACAGAGCCCTGGCAGAGTCCACAGAGCCCTGGCGGAGTCCACAGAGCCCTGGCCGAGTCCACACAGCCCTGGCCGAGTCCACAGAGCCCTGGCCGAGTCCACAGAGCCCTGGCATAGTCCACAGAGCCCTGGCCGAGTCCACAGAGCCCTGGCCCAGTCCACAGAGCCCTGGCAGAGTCCACAGAGCCCTGGCCACATCCACAGAGCCCTGGCAGAGTCCACAGAGCCCAGGCAGGGTTCACAGAGCCCTGGCGGAGTCCACAGAGCCCTGGCCGAGTCCACAGAGCCCTGGCCGAGTTCACAGAGCCCTGGCGGAGTCCACAGAGCCCTGGCCCAGTCCACAGAGCCCTGGCCGAGTCCACAGAGCCCTGGCCGAGTTCACAGAGCCCTGGCCACTTCCACAGAGCCCTGGCGGAGTCCACAGTGCCCATGCCGAGTCCACAGAGCCCTGGCCGAGTTCACAGAGCCCTGGCAGAGTCCACAGAGCCCTGGCGGAGTCCACAGAGCCCTGGCCGAGTTCACAGAGCCCTGGCCGAGTCCACAGAGCCCTCGCGGAGTCCACAGAGCCCTGACCGAGTTCACAGAGCCCTGGCAGAGTCCACAGAGCCCTGGCGGAGTCCACAGAGCCCTGGCCGAGTCCACAGAGCCCTGGCCACGTCCACAGAGCCCTGGCCACGTCCACAGAGCCCTGGCCGAATCCACAGAGCCCTGGCCACATCCACAGAGCCCTGGCGGAGTCCACAGAGCCCTGGCCGAGTTCACAAAGCCCTGGCCGAGTCCACAGAGCCCTGGAAGAGTCCACAGAGCCCTGGCGGAGTCCACAGAGCCCTGGCCGAGTTCACAGAGCCCTGGCAGAGTCCACAGAGCCCTGGCCGTGTCCACAGAGCCCTGGCGGAGTCCACAGAGCCCTGGCCGAGTCCACAGAGCCCTGGCCGAGTTCACAGAGCCCTGGCGGAGTCCACTGAGCCCTGGCAGAGTCCACAGAGCCCTGGACACATCCACAGAGCCCTGGCGGAGTCCACAGAGCCCTGGCCGAGTCCACAGAGCCCTGGCCGAGTTCACAGAGCCCTGGCGGAGTCCACAGAGCCCTGGCCGAGTCCACAGAGCCCTGGCGGATTCCACAGAGCCCTGGCCGAGTTCACAGAGCCCTGGCAGAGTCCACAGAGCCCTGGCCGAGTTTACAGAGCCCTGGCGGAGTCCACAGAGCCCTGGCCGAGTTCACAGAGCCCTGGCCGAGTCCACAGAGCCCTGGCAGAGTCCACAGAGCCCTGGCCGAGTCCACAGAGCCCTGGCCACATCCACAGAGCCCTGGCGGAGTCCACAGAGCCCTGGCGGAGTCCACAGAGCCCTGGCCGAGTTCACAGAGCCCTGGCAGAGTCCACAGAGCCCTGGTCGAGTCCACAGAGCCCTGGCCGAGTTCACAGAGCCCTGGCGGAGTCCACAGAGCCCTGGCCGAGTCCACAGAGCCCTGGCAGAGTCCACAGAGCCCTGGCAGAGTCCACAGAGCCCTGGCCACATCCACAGAGCCCTGGCCGAGTCCACAGAGCCCTGGCCGAGTCCACAGAGCCCTGGCCGAGTCCACAGAGCCCTGGCCACATCCACAGAGCCCTGGCCGAGTCCACAGAGCCCTGGCCGAGTCCACAGAGCCCTGGCCGAGTTCACAGAGCCCTGGCGGAGTCCACAGAGCCCTGGCCGAGTCCACAGAGCCCTGGCGGTGTCCACAGAGCCCTGGCGGAGTCCACAGAGCCCTGGCCGAGTTCACAGAGCCCTGGCAGAGTCCACAGAGCCCTGGCAGAGTCCACAGAGCCCTGGCCGAGTTCACAGAGCCCTGGCAGAGTCCACAGAGCCCTGGCCGAGTTCACAGAGCCCTGGCCGAGTTCACAGAGCCCTGGCAGAGTCCACAGAGCCCTGGCGGAGTCCACAGAGCCCTGGCGGAGTCCACAGAGCCCTGGCCGAGTTCACAGAGCCCTGGCGGAGTCCACAGAGCCCTGGCCGAGTCCACAGAGCCCTGGCCGAATTCACAGAGCCCTGGCAGAGTCCACAGAGCCCTGGCCGAGTTCACAGAGCCCTGGCCGAGTTCACAGAGCCCTGGCAGAGTCCACAGAGCCCTGGCGGAGTCCACAGAGCCCTGGCCACATCCACAGAGCCCTGGCGGAGTCCACAGAGCCCTGGCCGAGTCCACAGAGCCCTGGCCGAGTCCACAGAGCCCTGGCCAAGTTCACAGAGCCCTGGCGGATTCCACAGAGCCCTGGCCGAGTCCACAGAGCCCTGGCCGAGTCCACAGAGCCCTGGCGGAGTCCACAGAGCCCTGGCGGAGTCCACAGAGCCCTGGCCGAGTTCACAGAGCCCTGGCAGAGTCCACAGAGCCCTGGCCGAGTCCACAGAGCCCTGGCCGAGTTCACAGAGCCCTGGCCGAGTCCACAGAGCCCTGGCAGAGTCCACAGAGCCCTGGCCGAGTTCACAGAGCCCTGGCGGATTCCACAGAGCCCTGGCCGAGTTCACAGAGCCCTGGCCGACTCCACAGAGCCCTGGCAGAGTCCACAGAGCCCTGGCGGAGTCCACAGAGCCCTGGCAGGGTTCACAGAGCCCTGGCGGAGTCCACAGAGCCCTGGCCGAGTCCACAGAGCCCTGGCCGAGACCACAGAGCCCTGGCCGAGTTCACAGAGCCCTGGCCACTTCCACAGAGCCCTGGCGGAGTCCACAGAGCCCTGGCCGAGTCCACAGAGCCCTGGCCGAGTCCACAGAGCCCTGGCCGAGACCACAGAGCCCTGGCCGAATTCACAGAGCCCTGGCCACTTCCACAGAGCCCTGGCGGAGTCCACAGAGCCCTGGCCGAGTCCACAGAGCCCTGGCCGAGTTCACAGAGCCCTGGCAGAGTCCACAGAGCCCTGGCGGAGTCCACAGAGCCCTGGCCGAGTTCACAGAGCCCTGGCAGAGTCCACAGAGCCCTGGCGGAGTCCACAGAGCCCTGGCCGAGTTCACAGAGCCCTGGCAGAGTCCACAGAGCCCTGGCGGAGTCCACAGAGCCCTGGCCGAGTTCACAGAGCCCTGGCAGAGTCCACAGAGCCCTGGCCGAGTCCACAGAGCCCTGGCCGAGTCCACAGAGCCCTGGCCACATCCACAGAGCCCTGGCAGAGTCCACAGAGCCCTGTCCGAGTCCACAGAGCCCTGGCGGAGTCCACAGAGCCCTGGCCGAGTCCACAGAGCCCTGGCAGAGTCCACAGAGCCCTGGAAGACTCCACAGAGCCCTGGCCACATCCACAGAGCCCTGGCCGAGTCCACAGAGCCCTGGCCGAGTTCACAGAGCCCTGGCAGAGTCCACAGAGCCCTGGCCGAGTCCACAGAGCCCTGGCGGAGTCCACATAGCCCTGGCCGAGTCCACAGAGCCCTGGCAGAGTCCACAGAGCCCTGTCCGAGTCCACAGAGCCCTGGCCGAGTTCACAGAGCCCTGGCCGAGTCCACAGAGCCCTGGCCGATTTCACAGAGCCCTGGCGGAGTCCACTGAGCCCTGGCCGAGTCCACAGAGCCCTGGCAGAGTTCACAGAGCCCTGGCCGAGTTCACAGAGCCCTGGCCGAGTCCACAGAGCCCTGGCAGAGTCCACAGAGCCCTGGCGGAGTCCACAGAGCCCTGGCCGAGTCCACACAGCCCTGGCCGAGTCCACAGAGCCCTGGCCGAGTCCACAGAGCCCTGGCATAGTCCACAGAGCCCTGGCCGAGTCCACAGAGCCCTGGCCCAGTCCACAGAGCCCTGGCAGAGTCCACAGAGCCCTGGCCACATCCACAGAGCCCTGGCAGAGTCCACAGAGCCCAGGCAGGGTTCACAGAGCCCTGGCGGAGTCCACAGAGCCCTGGCCGAGTCCACAGAGCCCTGGCCGAGTTCACAGAGCCCTGGCGGAGTCCACAGAGCCCTGGCCCAGTCCACAGAGCCCTGGCCGAGTCCACAGAGCCCTGGCCGAGTTCACAGAGCCCTGGCCACTTCCACAGAGCCCTGGCGGAGTCCACAGTGCCCATGCCGAGTCCACAGAGCCCTGGCCGAGTTCACAGAGCCCTGGCAGAGTCCACAGAGCCCTGGCGGAGTCCACAGAGCCCTGGCCGAGTTCACAGAGCCCTGGCCGAGTCCACAGAGCCCTCGCGGAGTCCACAGAGCCCTGACCGAGTTCACAGAGCCCTGGCAGAGTCCACAGAGCCCTGGCGGAGTCCACAGAGCCCTGGCCGAGTCCACAGAGCCCTGGCCACGTCCACAGAGCCCTGGCCACGTCCACAGAGCCCTGGCCGAATCCACAGAGCCCTGGCCACATCCACAGAGCCCTGGCGGAGTCCACAGAGCCCTGGCCGAGTTCACAAAGCCCTGGCCGAGTCCACAGAGCCCTGGAAGAGTCCACAGAGCCCTGGCGGAGTCCACAGAGCCCTGGCCGAGTTCACAGAGCCCTGGCAGAGTCCACAGAGCCCTGGCCGTGTCCACAGAGCCCTGGCGGAGTCCACAGAGCCCTGGCCGAGTCCACAGAGCCCTGGCCGAGTTCACAGAGCCCTGGCGGAGTCCACTGAGCCCTGGCAGAGTCCACAGAGCCCTGGACACATCCACAGAGCCCTGGCGGAGTCCACAGAGCCCTGGCCGAGTCCACAGAGCCCTGGCCGAGTTCACAGAGCCCTGGCGGAGTCCACAGAGCCCTGGCCGAGTCCACAGAGCCCTGGCGGATTCCACAGAGCCCTGGCCGAGTTCACAGAGCCCTGGCAGAGTCCACAGAGCCCTGGCCGAGTTTACAGAGCCCTGGCGGAGTCCACAGAGCCCTGGCCGAGTTCACAGAGCCCTGGCCGAGTTCACAGAGCCCTGGCCGAGTCCACAGAGCCCTGGCAGAGTCCACAGAGCCCTGGCCGAGTCCACAGAGCCCTGGCCACATCCACAGAGCCCTGGCGGAGTCCACAGAGCCCTGGCGGAGTCCACAGAGCCCTGGCCGAGTTCACAGAGCCCTGGCAGAGTCCACAGAGCCCTGGTCGAGTCCACAGAGCCCTGGCCGAGTTCACAGAGCCCTGGCGGAGTCCACAGAGCCCTGGCCGAGTCCACAGAGCCCTGGCAGAGTCCACAGAGCCCTGGCAGAGTCCACAGAGCCCTGGCCGAGTTCACAGAGCCCTGGCAGAGTCCACAGAGCCCTGGCAGAGTTCACAGAGCCCTGGCCGAGTCCACAGAGCCCTGGCCGAGTTCACAGAGCCCTGGCCGAGTCCACAGAGCCCTGGCAGAGTCCACAGAGCCCTGGCCGAGTCCACAGAGCCCTGGCCACATCCACAGAGCCCTGGCGGAGTCCACAGAGCCCTGGCCGAGTTCACAGAGCCCTGGCAGAGTCCACAGAGCCCTGGTCGAGTCCACAGAGCCCTGGCGGAGTCCACAGAGCCCTGGCCGAGTCCACAGAGCCCTGGCCGAGTCCACAGAGCCCTGGCAGAGTCCACAGAGCCCTGGCCACATCCACAGAGCCCTGGCCGAGTCCACAGAGCCCTGGCCGAGTCCACAGAGCCCTGGCCACATCCACAGAGCCCTGGCGGAGTCCACAGAGCCCTGGCCGAGTCCACAGAGCCCTGGCCGAGTTCACAGAGCCCTGGCGGAGTCCACAGAGCCCTGGCTGAGTCCACAGAGCCCTGGCAGAGTCCACAGAGCCCTGGCCACATCCACAGAGCCCTGGCGGAGTCCACAGAGCCCTGGCAGAGTCCACAGAGCCCTGGCCGAGTTCACAGAGCCCTGGCAGAGTCCACAGAGCCCTGGCCGAGTTCACAGAGCCCTGGCCGAGTCCACAGAGCCCTGGCCGAGTCCACAGAGCCCTGGCCGAGTTCACAGAGCCCTGGCGGAGCCCACAGAGCCCTGGCCGAGTCCACAGAGCCCTGGCCGAGTCCACAGAGCCCTGGCCGAGTCAACAGAGCCCTGGCCGAGTTCACAGAGCCCTGGCCACTTCCACAGAGCCCTGGCGGAGTCCACGGAGCCCTGGCCACATCCACACAGCCCTGGCCGAGTCCACAGAGCCCTGGCCGAGTCCACAGAGCCCTGGCATAGTCCACAGAGCCCTGGCCGAGTCCACAGAGCCCTGGCCCAGTCCACAGAGCCCTGGCAGAGTCCACAGAGCCCTGGCCACATCCACAGAGCCCTGGCAGAGTCCACAGAGCCCAGGCAGGGTTCACAGAGCCCTGGCGGAGTCCACAGAGCCCTGGCCGAGTCCACAGAGCCCTGGCCGAGTTCACAGAGCCCTGGCGGAGTCCACAGAGCCCTGGCCCAGTCCACAGAGCCCTGGCCGAGTCCACAGAGCCCTGGCCGAGTTCACAGAGCCCTGGCCACTTCCACAGAGCCCTGGCGGAGTCCACAGTGCCCATGCCGAGTCCACAGAGCCCTGGCCGAGTTCACAGAGCCCTGGCAGAGTCCACAGAGCCCTGGCGGAGTCCACAGAGCCCTGGCCGAGTTCACAGAGCCCTGGCCGAGTCCACAGAGCCCTCGCGGAGTCCACAGAGCCCTGACCGAGTTCACAGAGCCCTGGCAGAGTCCACAGAGCCCTGGCGGAGTCCACAGAGCCCTGGCCGAGTCCACAGAGCCCTGGCAGAGTCCACAGAGCCCTGGCGGAGTCCACAGAGCCCTGGCAGGGTTCACAGAGCCCTGGCGGAGTCCACAGAGCCCTGGCCGAGTCCACAGAGCCCTGGCCGAGACCACAGAGCCCTGGCCGAGTTCACAGAGCCCTGGCCACTTCCACAGAGCCCTGGCGGAGTCCACAGAGCCCTGGCCGAGTCCACAGAGCCCTGGCCGAGTCCACAGAGCCCTGGCCGAGACCACAGAGCCCTGGCCGAATTCACAGAGCCCTGGCCGACTTCCACAGAGCCCTGGCGGAGTCCACAGAGCCCTGGCCGAGTCCACAGAGCCCTGGCCGAGTTCACAGAGCCCTGGCAGAGTCCACAGAGCCCTGGCCGAGTCCACAGAGCCCTGGCCGAGTTCACAGAGCCCTGGCAGAGTCCACAGAGCCCTGGCGGAGTCCACAGAGCCCTGGCCGAGTTCACAGAGCCCTGGCAGAGTCCACAGAGCCCTGGCCGAGTCCACAGAGCCCTGGCCGAGTCCACAGAGCCCTGGCCACATCCACAGAGCCCTGGCAGAGTCCACAGAGCCCTGTCCGAGTCCACAGAGCCCTGGCGGAGTCCACAGAGCCCTGGCCGAGTCCACAGAGCCCTGGCAGAGTCCACAGAGCCCTGGAAGACTCCACAGAGCCCTGGCCACATCCACAGAGCCCTGGCCGAGTCCACAGAGCCCTGGCCGAGTTCACAGAGCCCTGGCAGAGTCCACAGAGCCCTGGCCGAGTCCACAGAGCCCTGGCGGAGTCCACATAGCCCTGGCCGAGTCCACAGAGCCCTGGCAGAGTCCACAGAGCCCTGTCCGAGTCCACAGAGCCCTGGCCGAGTTCACAGAGCCCTGGCCGAGTCCACAGAGCCCTGGCCGATTTCACAGAGCCCTGGCGGAGTCCACTGAGCCCTGGCCGAGTCCACAGAGCCCTGGCAGAGTTCACAGAGCCCTGGCCGAGTTCACAGAGCCCTGGCCGAGTCCACAGAGCCCTGGCAGAGTCCACAGAGCCCTGGCGGAGTCCACAGAGCCCTGGCCGAGTCCACACAGCCCTGGCCGAGTCCACAGAGCCCTGGCCGAGTCCACAGAGCCCTGGCATAGTCCACAGAGCCCTGGCCGAGTCCACAGAGCCCTGGCCCAGTCCACAGAGCCCTGGCAGAGTCCACAGAGCCCTGGCCACATCCACAGAGCCCTGGCAGAGTCCACAGAGCCCAGGCAGGGTTCACAGAGCCCTGGCGGAGTCCACAGAGCCCTGGCCGAGTCCACAGAGCCCTGGCCGAGTTCACAGAGCCCTGGCGGAGTCCACAGAGCCCTGGCCCAGTCCACAGAGCCCTGGCCGAGTCCACAGAGCCCTGGCCGAGTTCACAGAGCCCTGGCCACTTCCACAGAGCCCTGGCGGAGTCCACAGTGCCCATGCCGAGTCCACAGAGCCCTGGCCGAGTTCACAGAGCCCTGGCAGAGTCCACAGAGCCCTGGCGGAGTCCACAGAGCCCTGGCCGAGTTCACAGAGCCCTGGCCGAGTCCACAGAGCCCTCGCGGAGTCCACAGAGCCCTGACCGAGTTCACAGAGCCCTGGCAGAGTCCACAGAGCCCTGGCGGAGTCCACAGAGCCCTGGCCGAGTCCACAGAGCCCTGGCCACGTCCACAGAGCCCTGGCCACGTCCACAGAGCCCTGGCCGAATCCACAGAGCCCTGGCCACATCCACAGAGCCCTGGCGGAGTCCACAGAGCCCTGGCCGAGTTCACAAAGCCCTGGCCGAGTCCACAGAGCCCTGGAAGAGTCCACAGAGCCCTGGCGGAGTCCACAGAGCCCTGGCCGAGTTCACAGAGCCCTGGCAGAGTCCACAGAGCCCTGGCCGTGTCCACAGAGCCCTGGCGGAGTCCACAGAGCCCTGGCCGAGTCCACAGAGCCCTGGCCGAGTTCACAGAGCCCTGGCGGAGTCCACTGAGCCCTGGCAGAGTCCACAGAGCCCTGGACACATCCACAGAGCCCTGGCGGAGTCCACAGAGCCCTGGCCGAGTCCACAGAGCCCTGGCCGAGTTCACAGAGCCCTGGCGGAGTCCACAGAGCCCTGGCCGAGTCCACAGAGCCCTGGCGGATTCCACAGAGCCCTGGCCGAGTTCACAGAGCCCTGGCAGAGTCCACAGAGCCCTGGCCGAGTTTACAGAGCCCTGGCGGAGTCCACAGAGCCCTGGCCGAGTTCACAGAGCCCTGGCCGAGTTCACAGAGCCCTGGCCGAGTCCACAGAGCCCTGGCAGAGTCCACAGAGCCCTGGCCGAGTCCACAGAGCCCTGGCCACATCCACAGAGCCCTGGCGGAGTCCACAGAGCCCTGGCGGAGTCCACAGAGCCCTGGCCGAGTTCACAGAGCCCTGGCAGAGTCCACAGAGCCCTGGTCGAGTCCACAGAGCCCTGGCCGAGTTCACAGAGCCCTGGCGGAGTCCACAGAGCCCTGGCCGAGTCCACAGAGCCCTGGCAGAGTCCACAGAGCCCTGGCAGAGTCCACAGAGCCCTGGCCACATCCACAGAGCCCTGGCCGAGTCCACAGAGCCCTGGCCGAGTCCACAGAGCCCTGGCCGAGTCCACAGAGCCCTGGCCACATCCACAGAGCCCTGGCCGAGTCCACAGAGCCCTGGCCGAGTCCACAGAGCCCTGGCCGAGTTCACAGAGCCCTGGCGGAGTCCACAGAGCCCTGGCCGAGTCCACAGAGCCCTGGCGGTGTCCACAGAGCCCTGGCGGAGTCCACAGAGCCCTGGCCGAGTTCACAGAGCCCTGGCAGAGTCCACAGAGCCCTGGCAGAGTCCACAGAGCCCTGGCCGAGTTCACAGAGCCCTGGCAGAGTCCACAGAGCCCTGGCCGAGTTCACAGAGCCCTGGCCGAGTTCACAGAGCCCTGGCAGAGTCCACAGAGCCCTGGCGGAGTCCACAGAGCCCTGGCGGAGTCCACAGAGCCCTGGCCGAGTTCACAGAGCCCTGGCGGAGTCCACAGAGCCCTGGCCGAGTCCACAGAGCCCTGGCCGAATTCACAGAGCCCTGGCAGAGTCCACAGAGCCCTGGCCGAGTTCACAGAGCCCTGGCCGAGTTCACAGAGCCCTGGCAGAGTCCACAGAGCCCTGGCGGAGTCCACAGAGCCCTGGCCACATCCACAGAGCCCTGGCGGAGTCCACAGAGCCCTGGCCGAGTCCACAGAGCCCTGGCCGAGTCCACAGAGCCCTGGCCAAGTTCACAGAGCCCTGGCGGATTCCACAGAGCCCTGGCCGAGTCCACAGAGCCCTGGCCGAGTCCACAGAGCCCTGGCGGAGTCCACAGAGCCCTGGCGGAGTCCACAGAGCCCTGGCCGAGTTCACAGAGCCCTGGCGGAGTCCACAGAGCCCTGGCCGAGTCCACAGAGCCCTGGCCGAGTTCACAGAGCCCTGGCCGAGTCCACAGAGCCCTGGCAGAGTCCACAGAGCCCTGGCCGAGTTCACAGAGCCCTGGCGGATTCCACAGAGCCCTGGCCGAGTTCACAGAGCCCTGGCCGAGTCCACAGAGCCCTGGCAGAGTCCACAGAGCCCTGGCGGAGTCCACAGAGCCCTGGCAGGGTTCACAGAGCCCTGGCGGAGTCCACAGAGCCCTGGCCGAGTCCACAGAGCCCTGGCCGAGACCACAGAGCCCTGGCCGAGTTCACAGAGCCCTGGCCACTTCCACAGAGCCCTGGCGGAGTCCACAGAGCCCTGGCCGAGTCCACAGAGCCCTGGCCGAGTCCACAGAGCCCTGGCCGAGACCACAGAGCCCTGGCCGAATTCACAGAGCCCTGGCCACTTCCACAGAGCCCTGGCGGAGTCCACAGAGCCCTGGCCGAGTCCACAGAGCCCTGGCCGAGTTCACAGAGCCCTGGCAGAGTCCACAGAGCCCTGGCGGAGTCCACAGAGCCCTGGCCGAGTTCACAGAGCCCTGGCAGAGTCCACAGAGCCCTGGCGGAGTCCACAGAGCCCTGGCCGAGTTCACAGAGCCCTGGCAGAGTCCACAGAGCCCTGGCCGAGTCCACAGAGCCCTGGCCGAGTCCACAGAGCCCTGGCCACATCCACAGAGCCCTGGCAGAGTCCACAGAGCCCTGTCCGAGTCCACAGAGCCCTGGCGGAGTCCACAGAGCCCTGGCCGAGTCCACAGAGCCCTGGCAGAGTCCACAGAGCCCTGGAAGACTCCACAGAGCCCTGGCCACATCCACAGAGCCCTGGCCGAGTCCACAGAGCCCTGGCCGAGTTCACAGAGCCCTGGCAGAGTCCACAGAGCCCTGGCCGAGTCCACAGAGCCCTGGCGGAGTCCACATAGCCCTGGCCGAGTCCACAGAGCCCTGGCAGAGTCCACAGAGCCCTGTCCGAGTCCACAGAGCCCTGGCCGAGTTCACAGAGCCCTGGCCGAGTCCACAGAGCCCTGGCCGATTTCACAGAGCCCTGGCGGAGTCCACTGAGCCCTGGCCGAGTCCACAGAGCCCTGGCAGAGTTCACAGAGCCCTGGCCGAGTTCACAGAGCCCTGGCCGAGTCCACAGAGCCCTGGCAGAGTCCACAGAGCCCTGGCGGAGTCCACAGAGCCCTGGCCGAGTCCACACAGCCCTGGCCGAGTCCACAGAGCCCTGGCCGAGTCCACAGAGCCCTGGCATAGTCCACAGAGCCCTGGCCGAGTCCACAGAGCCCTGGCCCAGTCCACAGAGCCCTGGCAGAGTCCACAGAGCCCTGGCCACATCCACAGAGCCCTGGCAGAGTCCACAGAGCCCAGGCAGAGTTCACAGAGCCCTGGCGGAGTCCACAGAGCCCTGGCCGAGTCCACAGAGCCCTGGCCGAGTTCACAGAGCCCTGGCGGAGTCCACAGAGCCCTGGCCCAGTCCACAGAGCCCTGGCCGAGTCCACAGAGCCCTGGCCGAGTTCACAGAGCCCTGGCCACTTCCACAGAGCCCTGGCGGAGTCCACAGTGCCCATGCCGAGTCCACAGAGCCCTGGCCGAGTTCACAGAGCCCTGGCAGAGTCCACAGAGCCCTGGCGGAGTCCACAGAGCCCTGGCCGAGTTCACAGAGCCCTGGCCGAGTCCACAGAGCCCTGGCGGAGTCCACAGAGCCCTGACCGAGTTCACAGAGCCCTGGCAGAGTCCACAGAGCCCTGGCGGAGTCCACAGAGCCCTGGCCGAGTCCACAGAGCCCTGGCCACGTCCACAGAGCCCTGGCCACGTCCACAGAGCCCTGGCCGAATCCACAGAGCCCTGGCCACATCCACAGAGCCCTGGCGGAGTCCACAGAGCCCTGGCCGAGTTCACAAAGCCCTGGCCGAGTCCACAGAGCCCTGGAAGAGTCCACAGAGCCCTGGCGGAGTCCACAGAGCCCTGGCCGAGTTCACAGAGCCCTGGCAGAGTCCACAGAGCCCTGGCCGTGTCCACAGAGCCCTGGCGGAGTCCACAGAGCCCTGGCCGAGTCCACAGAGCCCTGGCCGAGTTCACAGAGCCCTGGCGGAGTCCACTGAGCCCTGGCAGAGTCCACAGAGCCCTGGACACATCCACAGAGCCCTGGCGGAGTCCACAGAGCCCTGGCCGAGTCCACAGAGCCCTGGCCGAGTTCACAGAGCCCTGGCGGAGTCCACAGAGCCCTGGCCGAGTCCACAGAGCCCTGGCGGAGTCCACAGAGCCCTGGCCGAGTTCACAGAGCCCTGGCAGAGTCCACAGAGCCCTGGCCGAGTTTACAGAGCCCTGGCGGAGTCCACAGAGCCCTGGCCGAGTTCACAGAGCCCTGGCCGAGTTCACAGAGCCCTGGCCGAGTCCACAGAGCCCTGGCAGAGTCCACAGAGCCCTGGCCGAGTCCACAGAGCCCTGGCCACATCCACAGAGCCCTGGCGGAGTCCACAGAGCCCTGGCGGAGTCCACAGAGCCCTGGCCGAGTTCACAGAGCCCTGGCAGAGTCCACAGAGCCCTGGTCGAGTCCACAGAGCCCTGGCCGAGTTCACAGAGCCCTGGCGGAGTCCACAGAGCCCTGGCCGAGTCCACAGAGCCCTGGCAGAGTCCACAGAGCCCTGGCAGAGTCCACAGAGCCCTGGCCACATCCACAGAGCCCTGGCCGAGTCCACAGAGCCCTGGCCGAGTCCACAGAGCCCTGGCCGAGTCCACAGAGCCCTGGCCACATCCACAGAGCCCTGGCCGAGTCCACAGAGCCCTGGCCGAGTTCACAGAGCCCTGGCCGAGTCCACAGAGCCCTGGCCGAGTCCACAGAGCCCTGGCGGAGTCCACAGAGCCCTGGCCGAGTCCACAGAGCCCTGGCAGAGTCCACAGAGCCCTGGCCGAGTTCACAGAGCCCTGGCCGAGTCCACAGAGCCCTGGCCGAGTCCACAGAGCCCTGGCCGAGTTCACAGAGCCCTGGCGGAGTCCACAGAGCCCTGGCCGAGTCCACAGAGCCCTGGCCGAGTTCACAGAGCCCTGGCCGAGTCCACAGAGCCCTGGCCGAGTCCACAGAGCCCTGGCGGAGTCCACAGAGCCCTGGCGGAGTCCACAGAGCCCTGGCCGAGTCCACAGAGCCCTGGCCGAGTCCACAGAGCCCTGGCCGAGTCCACAGAGCCCTGGCAGAGTCCACAGAGCCCTGGCCGAGTCCACAGAGCCCTGGCCGAGTCCACAGAGCCCTGGCAGAGTCCACAGAGCCCTGGCCAGAGTCCACAGAGCCCTGGCAGAGTCCACAGAGCCCTGGCAGAGTCCACAGAGCCCTGGCCGAGTCCACAGAGCCCTGGCCGAGTCCACAGAGCCCTGGCCGAGTCCACAGAGCCCTGGCGGAGTCCACAGAGCCCTGGCCGAGTCCACAGAGCCCTGGCCGAGTCCACAGAGCCCTGGCGGAGTCCACAGAGCCCTGGCCGAGTCCACAGAGCCCTGGCGGAGTCCACAGAGCCCTGGCCGAGTCCACAGAGCCCTGGCCGAGTCCACAGAGCCCTGGCCGAGTCCACAGAGCCCTGGCGGAGTCCACAGAGCCCTGGCCGAGTCCACAGAGCCCTGGCCGAGTCCACAGAGCCCTGGCGGAGTCCACAGAGCCCTGGCCGAGTCCACAGAGCCCTGGCAGAGTCCACAGAGCCCTGGCGGAGTCCACAGAGCCCTGGCCGAGTCCACAGAGCCCTGGCCAAGTCCACAGAGCCCTGGCCGAGTCCACAGAGCCCTGGCCGAGTCCACAGAGCCCTGGCCGAATCCACAGAGCCCTGGCGGAGTCCACAGAGCCCTGGCCGAGTTCACAGAGCCCTGGCCGAGTCCACAGAGCCCTGGCAGAGTCCACAGAGCCCTGGCGGAGTCCACAGAGCCCTGGCCGAGTCCACAGAGCCCTGGCAGAGTCCACAGAGCCCTGGCGGAGTCCACAGAGCCCTGGCGGAGTCCACAGAGCCCTGGCCGAGTCCACAGAGCCCTGGCCGAGTTCACAGAGCCCTGGCAGAGTCCACAGAGCCCTGGCCGAGTCCACAGAGCCCTGGCCACATCCACAGAGCCCTGGCGGAGTCCACAGAGCCCTGGCCGAGTCCACAGAGCCCTGGCCGAGTCCACAGAGCCCTGGCGGAGTCCACAGAGCCCTGGCCGAGTTCACAGAGCCCTGGCGGATTCCACAGAGCCCTGGCCGAGTCCACAGAGCCCTGGCCGAGTCCACAGAGCCCTGGCCGAGTTCACAGAGCCCTGGCCGAGTCCACAGAGCCCTGGCCGAGTCCACAGAGCCCTGGCCGAGTCCACAGAGCCCTGGCCGAGTCCACAGAGCCCTGGCCGAGTCCACAGAGCCCTGGCCGAGTTCACAGAGCCCTGGCGGAGTCCACAGAGCCCTGGCCGAGTCCACAGAGCCCTGGCCGAGTCCACAGAGCCCTGGCCGAGTCCACAGAGCCCTGGCGGAGTCCACAGAGCCCTGGCCGAGTCCACAGAGCCCTGGCGGAGTCCACAGAGCCCTGGCCGAGTCCACAGAGCCCTGGCCGAGTCCACAGAGCCCTGGCGGAGTCCACAGAGCCCTGGCAGAGTCCACAGAGCCCTGGCCACATCCACAGAGCCCTGGCCGAGTCCACAGAGCCCTGGCCGAGTCCACAGAGCCCTGGCCGAGTTCACAGAGCCCTGGCCACTTCCACAGAGCCCTGGCGGAGTCCACAGAGCCCTGGCCGAGTCCACAGAGCCCTGGCCGAGTCCACAGAGCCCTGGCCGAGTCCACAGAGCCCTGGCCGAGTCCACAGAGCCCTGGCGGAGTCCACAGAGCCCTGGCCGAGTCCACAGAGCCCTGGCGGAGTCCACAGAGCCCTGGCAGAGTCCACAGAGCCCTGGCGGAGTTCACAGAGCCCTGGCCAAGTTCACAGAGCCCTGGCCGAGTCCACAGAGCCCTGGCCGAGTTCACAGAGCCCTGGCCGACTTCCACAGAGCCCTGGCGGAGTCCACAGAGCCCTGGCCGAGTCCACAGAGCCCTGGCCGAGTTCACAGAGCCCTGGCGGAGTCCACAGAGCCCTGGCGGAGTCCACAGAGCCCTGGCCGAGTCCACAGAGCCCTGGCGGAGTCCACAGAGCCCTGGCCGAGTCCACAGAGCCCTGGCCGAGTCCACAGAGCCCTGGCCGAGTTCACAGAGCCCTGGCCAGAGTCCACAGAGCCCTGGCGGAGTCCACAGAGCCCTGGCCGAGTTCACAGAGCCCTGGCAGAGTCCACAGAGCCCTGGCCGAGTCCACAGAGCCCTGGCAGAGTCCACAGAGCCCTGGCCGAGTCCACAGAGCCCTGGCCAAGTTCACAGAGCCCTGGCCGAGTCCACAGAGCCCTGGCCGAGTCCACAGAGCCCTGGCGGAGTCCACAGAGCCCTGGCCGAGTCCACAGAGCCCTGGCGGAGTCCACAGAGCCCTGGCCGAGTCCACAGAGCCCTGGCAGAGTCCACAGAGCCCTGGCCGAGTCCACAGAGCCCTGGCCGTGTCCACAGAGCCCTGGCCGAGTCCACAGAGCCCTGGCCGAGTCCACAGAGCCCTGGCCGAGTTCACAGAGCCCTGGCGGAGTCCACAGAGCCCTGGCCGAGTCCACAGAGCCCTGGCCGAGTCCACAGAGCCCTGGCCGAGTTCACAGAGCCCTGGCCGAGTCCACAGAGCCCTGGCCGAGTTCACAGAGCCCTGGCGGAGTCCACAGAGCCCTGGCCGAGTCCACAGAGCCCTGGCCGAGTCCACAGAGCCCTGGCCGAGTCCACAGAGCCCTGGCCGAGTCCACAGAGCCCTGGCCGAGTCCACAGAGCCCTGGCCGAGTCCACAGAGCCCTGGCCGACTTCCACAGAGCCCTGGCGGAGTCCACAGAGCCCTGGCAGAGTTCACAGAGCCCTGGCCACATCCACAGAGCCCTGGCCGAGTCCACAGAGCCCTGGCCGAGTCCACAGAGCCCTGGCCGAGTCCACAGAGCCCTGGCCGAGTCCACAGAGCCCTGGCAGAGTCCACAGAGCCCTGGCGGAGTCCACAGAGCCCTGGCCGAGTTCACAGAGCCCTGGCGGAGTCCACAGAGCCCTGGCCGAGTCCACAGAGCCCTGGCAGAGTCCACAGAGCCCTGGCCGAGTCCACAGAGCCCTGGCCGAGTCCACAGAGCCCTGGCCGAGTTCACAGAGCCCTGGCGGAGTCCACAGAGCCCTGGCCGAGTCCACAGAGCCCTGGCCGAGTTCACAGAGCCCTGGCCGAGTCCACAGAGCCCTGGCAGAGTCCACAGAGCCCTGGCGGAGTCCACAGAGCCCTGGCCGAGTCCACAGAGCCCTGGCCAGATCCACAGAGCCCTGGCCCAGTCCACAGAGCCCTGGCGGAGTCCACAGAGCCCTGGCCGAGTCCACAGAGCCCTGGCCGAGTCCACAGAGCCCTGGCAGAGTCCACAGAGCCCTGGCCGAGTTCACAGAGCCCTGGCGGAGTCCACAGAGCCCTGGCCGAGTCCACAGAGCCCTGGCGGAGTCCACAGAGCCCTGGCGGAGTCCACAGAGCCCTGGCCACATCCACAGAGCCCTGGCGGAGTCCACAGAGCCCTGGCCGAGTCCACAGAGCCCTGGCCGAGTCCACAGAGCCCTGGCCGAGTTCACAGAGCCCTGGCAGAGTCCACAGAGCCCTGGCGGAGTCCACAGAGCCCTGGCGGACTCCACAGAGCCCTGGCCGAGTTCACAGAGCCCTGGCAGAGTTCACAGAGCCCTGGCAGAGTCCACAGAGCCGTGGCGGAGTCCACAGAGCCCTGGCCGAGTTCACAGAGCCCTGGCGGTGTCCACAGAGCCCTGGCCGAGTCCACAGAGCCCTGGCCGAGTCCACAGAGCCCTGGCAGAGTCCACAGAGCCCTGGCCACATCCACAGAGCCCTGGCGGAGTCCACAGAGCCCTGGCCGAGTCCACAGAGCCCTGGCCGAGTTCACAGAGCCCTGGCGGAGTCCACAGAGCCCTGGCCGAGTCCACAGAGCCCTGGCCGAGTCCACAGAGCCCTGGCCGAGTCCACAGAGCCCTGGCCGAGTTCACAGAGCCCTGGCGGAGTCCACAGAGCCCTAGCCGAGTCCACAGAGCCCTGGCCGAGTCCACAGAGCCCTGGCCGAGTCCACAGAGCCCTGGCGGAGTCCACAGAGCCCTGGCCGAGTCCACAGAGCCCTGGCGGAGTCCACAGAGCCCTGGCCGAGACCACAGAGCCCTGGCCACTTCCACAGAGCCCTGGCGGAGTCCACAGAGCCCTGGCAGGGTTCACAGAGCCCTGGACAGAGTCCACAGAGCCCTGGCCGAGTCCACAGAGCCCTGGCCGAGTCCACAGAGCCCTGGCCGAGTTCACAGAGCCCTGGCCACTTCCACAGAGCCCTGGCGGAGTCCACAGAGCCCTGGCCGAGTCCACAGAGCCCTGGCCGAGTCCACAGAGCCCTGGCCGAGTTCACAGAGCCCTGGCAGAGTCCACAGAGCCCTGGCGGAGTCCACAGAGCCCTGGCCGAGTCCACAGAGCCCTGGCGGAGTCCACAGAGCCCTGGCGGAGTCCACAGAGCCCTGGCGGAGTCCAGAGAGCCCTGGCCGAGTCCACAGAGCCCTGGCCGAGACCACAGAGCCCTGGCCGAGTTCACAGAGCCCTGGCCACTTCAACAGAGCCCTGGCGGAGTCCACAGAGCCCTGGCCGAGTCCACAGAGCCCTGGCGGAGTCCACAGAGCCCTGGTCGAGTTCACAGAGCCCTGGCAGAGTCCACAGAGCCCTGGCCGAGTCCACAGAGCCCTGGCCGAGTTCACAGAGCCCTGGCGGAGTCCACAGAGCCCTGGCGGAGTCCACAGAGCCCTGGCAGAGTCCACAGAGCCCTGGCGGAGTTCACAAAGCCCTGGCCAAGTTCACAGAGCCCTGGCGGAGTCCACAGAGCCCTGGCGGAGTCCACAGAGCCCTGGCCGAGTCCACAGAGCCCTGGCGGAGTCCACAGAGCCCTGGCCGAGTCCACAGAGCCCTGGCGGAGTCCACAGAGCCCTGGCCGAGTTCACAGAGCCCTGGCGGAGTCCACAGAGCCCTGGCCGAGTTCACAGAGCCCTGGCCAAGTTCACAGAGCCCTGGCAGAGTCCACAGAGCCCTGGCCGAGTCCACAGAGCCCTGGCCGAGTTCACAGAGCCCTGGCGGAGTCCACAGAGCCCTAGCCGAGTCCACAGAGCCCTGGCGGAGTCCACAGAGCCCTGGCCGAGTTCACAGAGCCCTGGCGGAGTCCACAGAGCCCTGGCCGAGTCCACAGAGCCCTGGCCGAGACCACAGAGCCCTGGCCGAGTCCACAGAGCCCTGGCCGAGTCCACAGAGCCCTGGCCGAGACCACAGAGCCCTGGCCGAGTCCACAGAGCCCTGGCCACTTCCACAGAGCCCTGGCGGACTCCACAGAGCCCTGGCCGAGTCCACAGAGCCCTGGCCGAGTCCACAGAGCCCTGGTCGAGTTCACAGAGCCCTGGCAGAGTCCACAGAGCCCTGGCGGAGTCCACAGAGCCCTGGCCGAGTTCACAGAGCCCTGGCGGAGTCCACAGAGCCCTGGCCGAGTCCACAGAGCCCTGGCCGAGTTCACAGAGCCCTGGCGGAGTCCACAGAGCCCTGGCCGAGTTCACAGAGCCCTGGTGGAGTCCACAGAGCCCTGGCCGAGTCCACAGAGCCCTGGCCGAGTTCACAGAGCCCTGGCCGAGTCCACAGAGCCCTGGCAGAGTCCACAGAGCCCTGGCGGAGTCCACAGAGCCCTGGCCGAGTCCACTGAGCCCTGGCAGATTCCACAGAGCCCTGGCCACATCCACAGAGCCCTGGCGGAGTCCACAGAGCCCTGGCCCAGTCCACAGAGCCCTGGCCGAGTCCACAGAGCCCTGGCAGAGTCCACAGAGCCCTGGCCGAGTTCACAGAGCCCTGGCGGAGTCCACAGAGCCCTGGCCGAGTTCACAGAGCCCTGGCAGAGTTCACAGAGCCCTGGCGGAGTCCACAGAGCCCTGGCCACATCCACAGAGCCCTGGTGGAGTCCACAGAGCCCTGGCCGAGTCCACAGAGCCCTGGCCGAGTCCACAGAGCCCTGGCCGAGTTCACAGAGCCCTGGCAGAGTCCACAGAGCCCTGGCGGAGTCCACAGAGCCCTGGCGGAGTCCACAGAGCCCTGGCCGAGTTCACAGAGCCCTGGCAGAGTTCACAGAGCCCTGGCAGAGTCCACAGAGCCGTGGCGGAGTCCACAGAGCCCTGGCCGAGTTCACAGAGCCCTGGCGGTGTCCACAGAGCCCTGGCCGAGTCCACAGAGCCCTGGCCGAGTCCACAGAGCCCTGGCAGAGTCCACAGAGCCCTGGCCACATCCACAGAGCCCTGGCGGAGTCCACAGAGCCCTGGCCGAGTCCACAGAGCCCTGGCCGAGTTCACAGAGCCCTGGCGGAGTCCACAGAGCCCTGGCCGAGTCCACAGAGCCCTGGCCGAGTCCACAGAGCCCTGGCCGAGTCCACAGAGCCCTGGCCGAGTTCACAGAGCCCTGGCGGAGTCAACAGAGCCCTAGCCGAGTCCACAGAGCCCTGGCCGAGTCCACAGAGCCCTGGCCGAGTCCACAGAGCCCTGGCGGAGTCCACAGAGCCCTGGCCGAGTCCACAGAGCCCTGGTGGAGTCCACAGAGCCCTGGCCGAGACCACAGAGCCCTGGCCACTTCCAAAGAGCCCTGGCGGAGTCCACAGAGCCCTGGCAGGGTTCACAGAGCCCTGGACACATCCACAGAGCCCTGGCCGAGTCCACAGAGCCCTGGCCGAGACCACAGAGCCCTGGCCGAGTTCACAGAGCCCTGGCCACTTCCACAGAGCCCTGGCGGAGTCCACAGAGCCCTGGCCGAGTCCACAGAGCCCTGGCCGAGTCCACAGAGCCCTGGCCGAGTTCACAGAGCCCTGGCAGAGTCCACAGAGCCCTGGCGGAGTCCACAGAGCCCTGGCCGAGTCCACAGAGCCCTGGCGGAGTCCACAGAGCCCTGGCGGAGTCCACAGAGCCCTGGCGGAGTCCAGAGAGCCCTGGCCGAGTCCACAGAGCCCTGGCCGAGACCACAGAGCCCTGGCCGAGTTCACAGAGCCCTGGCCACTTCAACAGAGCCCTGGCGGAGTCCACAGAGCCCTGGCCGAGTCCACAGAGCCCTGGCGGAGTCCACAGAGCCCTGGTCGAGTTCACAGAGCCCTGGCAGAGTCCACAGAGCCCTGGCCGAGTCCACAGAGCCCTGGCCGAGTTCACAGAGCCCTGGCGGAGTCCACAGAGCCCTGGCGGAGTCCACAGAGCCCTGGCAGAGTCCACAGAGCCCTGGCGGAGTTCACAAAGCCCTGGCCAAGTTCACAGAGCCCTGGCGGAGTCCACAGAGCCCTGGCGGAGTCCACAGAGCCCTGGCCGAGTCCACAGAGCCCTGGCGGAGTCCACAGAGCCCTGGCCGAGTCCACAGAGCCCTGGCGGAGTCCACAGAGCCCTGGCCGAGTTCACAGAGCCCTGGCGGAGTCCACAGAGCCCTGGCCGAGTTCACAGAGCCCTGGCCAAGTTCACAGAGCCCTGGCAGAGTCCACAGAGCCCTGGCCGAGTCCACAGAGCCCTGGCCGAGTTCACAGAGCCCTGGCGGAGTCCACAGAGCCCTAGCCGAGTCCACAGAGCCCTGGCGGAGTCCACAGAGCCCTGGCCGAGTTCACAGAGCCCTGGCGGAGTCCACAGAGCCCTGGCCGAGTCCACAGAGCCCTGGCCGAGACCACAGAGCCCTGGCCGAGTCCACAGAGCCCTGGCCGAGTCCACAGAGCCCTGGCCGAGACCACAGAGCCCTGGCCGAGTACACAGAGCCCTGGCCACTTCCACAGAGCCCTGGCGGACTCCACAGAGCCCTGGCCGAGTCCACAGAGCCCTGGCCGAGTCCACAGAGCCCTGGTCGAGTTCACAGAGCCCTGGCAGAGTCCACAGAGCCCTGGCGGAGTCCACAGAGCCCTGGCCGAGTTCACAGAGCCCTGGCGGAGTCCACAGAGCCCTGGCCGAGTCCACAGAGCCCTGGCCGAGTTCACAGAGCCCTGGCGGAGTCCACAGAGCCCTGGCCGAGTTCACAGAGCCCTGGTGGAGTCCACAGAGCCCTGGCCGAGTCCACAGAGCCCTGGCCGAGTTCACAGAGCCCTGGCCGAGTCCACAGAGCCCTGGCAGAGTCCACAGAGCCCTGGCGGAGTCCACAGAGCCCTGGCCGAGTCCACTGAGCCCTGGCAGATTCCACAGAGCCCTGGCCACATCCACAGAGCCCTGGCGGAGTCCACAGAGCCCTGGCCCAGTCCACAGAGCCCTGGCCGAGACCACAGAGCCCTGGCAGAGTCCACAGAGCCCTGGCCGAGTTCACAGAGCCCTGGCGGAGTCCACAGAGCCCTGGCCGAGTTCACAGAGCCCTGGCAGAGTTCACAGAGCCCTGGCGGAGTCCACAGAGCCCTGGCCACATCCACAGAGCCCTGGTGGAGTCCACAGAGCCCTGGCCGAGTCCACAGAGCCCTGGCCGAGTCCACAGAGCCCTGGCCGAGTTCACAGAGCCCTGGCAGAGTCCACAGAGCCCTGGCGGAGTCCACAGAGCCCTGGCGGACTCCACAGAGCCCTGGCCGAGTTCACAGAGCCCTGGCAGAGTTCACAGAGCCCTGGCAGAGTCCACAGAGCCGTGGCGGAGTCCACAGAGCCCTGGCCGAGTTCACAGAGCCCTGGCGGTGTCCACAGAGCCCTGGCCGAGTCCACAGAGCCCTGGCCGAGTCCACAGAGCCCTGGCAGAGTCCACAGAGCCCTGGCCACATCCACAGAGCCCTGGCGGAGTCCACAGAGCCCTGGCCGAGTCCACAGAGCCCTGGCCGAGTTCACAGAGCCCTGGCGGAGTCCACAGAGCCCTGGCCGAGTCCACAGAGCCCTGGCCGAGTCCACAGAGCCCTGGCCGAGTCCACAGAGCCCTGGCCGAGTTCACAGAGCCCTGGCGGAGTCAACAGAGCCCTAGCCGAGTCCACAGAGCCCTGGCCGAGTCCACAGAGCCCTGGCCGAGTCCACAGAGCCCTGGCGGAGTCCACAGAGCCCTGGCCGAGTCCACAGAGCCCTGGTGGAGTCCACAGAGCCCTGGCCGAGACCACAGAGCCCTGGCCACTTCCAAAGAGCCCTGGCGGAGTCCACAGAGCCCTGGCAGGGTTCACAGAGCCCTGGACACATCCACAGAGCCCTGGCCGAGTCCACAGAGCCCTGGCCGAGACCACAGAGCCCTGGCCGAGTTCACAGAGCCCTGGCCACTTCCACAGAGCCCTGGCGGAGTCCACAGAGCCCTGGCCGAGTCCACAGAGCCCTGGCCGAGTCCACAGAGCCCTGGCCGAGTTCACAGAGCCCTGGCAGAGTCCACAGAGCCCTGGCGGAGTCCACAGAGCCCTGGCCGAGTCCACAGAGCCCTGGCGGAGTCCACAGAGCCCTGGCGGAGTCCACAGAGCCCTGGCGGAGTCCAGAGAGCCCTGGCCGAGTCCACAGAGCCCTGGCCGAGACCACAGAGCCCTGGCCGAGTTCACAGAGCCCTGGCCACTTCAACAGAGCCCTGGCGGAGTCCACAGAGCCCTGGCCGAGTCCACAGAGCCCTGGCGGAGTCCACAGAGCCCTGGTCGAGTTCACAGAGCCCTGGCAGAGTCCACAGAGCCCTGGCCGAGTCCACAGAGCCCTGGCCGAGTTCACAGAGCCCTGGCGGAGTCCACAGAGCCCTGGCGGAGTCCACAGAGCCCTGGCAGAGTCCACAGAGCCCTGGCGGAGTTCACAGAGCCCTGGCCAAGTTCACAGAGCCCTGGCGGAGTCCACAGAGCCCTGGCGGAGTCCACAGAGCCCTGGCCGAGTCCACAGAGCCCTGGCGGAGTCCACAGAGCCCTGGCCGAGTCCACAGAGCCCTGGCGGAGTCCACAGAGCCCTGGCCGAGTTCACAGAGCCCTGGCGGAGTCCACAGAGCCCTGGCCGAGTTCACAGAGCCCTGGCCAAGTTCACAGAGCCCTGGCAGAGTCCACAGAGCCCTGGCCGAGTCCACAGAGCCCTGGCCGAGTTCACAGAGCCCTGGCGGAGTCCACAGAGCCCTGGCCGAGTCCACAGAGCCCTGGCGGAGTCCACAGAGCCCTGGCCGAGTTCACAGAGCCCTGGCGGAGTCCACAGAGCCCTGGCCGAGTCCACAGAGCCCTGGCCGAGTCCACAGAGCCCTGGCCGAGTCCACAGAGCCCTGGCCGAGTCCACAGAGCCCTGGCCGAGACCACAGAGCCCTGGCCGAGTACACAGAGCCCTGGCCACTTCCACAGAGCCCTGGCGGAGTCCACAGAGCCCTGGCCGAGTCCACAGAGCCCTGGCCGAGTCCACAGAGCCCTGGTCGAGTTCACAGAGCCCTGGCAGAGTCCACAGAGCCCTGGCGGAGTCCACAGAGCCCTGGCCGAGTTCACAGAGCCCTGGCGGAGTCCACAGAGCCCTGGCCGAGTCCACAGAGCCCTGGCAGAGTCCACAGAGCCCTGGCGAAGTTCACAGAGCCCTGGCCGAGTTCACAGAGCCCTGGCGGAGTCCACAGAGCCCTGGCCGAGTCCACAGAGCCCTGGCCGAGCTCACAGAGCCCTGGCGGAGTCCACAGAGCCCTGGCCGTGTCCACAGAGCCCTGGCCACATCCACAGAGCCCTGGCAGAGTCCACAGAGCCCTGGCCGAGTTCACAGAGCCCTGGCGGAGTCCACAGAGCCCTGGCCGAGTTCACAGAGCCCTGGCCGAGTCCACAGAGCCCTGGCCGAGTCCACAGAGCCCTGGCAGGGTTCACAGAGCCCTGGCGGAGTCCACAGAGCCCTGGCCGAGTCCACAGAGCCCTGGCCGAGTTCACAGAGCCCTGGCCACTTCCACAGAGCCCTGGCGGAGTCCACAGAGCCCTGGCCGAGTCCACAGAGCCCTGGCCGAGTTCACAGAGCCCTGGCGGAGTCCACAGAGCCCTGGCCGAGTCCACAGAGCCCTGGCCGAGTTCACAGAGCCCTGGCGGAGTCCACAGAGCCCTGGCCGAGTCCACAGAGCCCTGGCCGAGACCACAGAGCCCTGGCCGAGTTCACAGAGCCCTGGCCAATTCCACAGAGCCCTGGCGGAGTCCACAGAGCCCTGGCCGAGTTCACAGAGCCCTGGCAGAGTCCACAGAGCCCTGGTCGAGTTCACAGAGCCCTGGCAGAGTCCACAGAGCCCTGGCCGAGTTCACAGAGCCCTGGCCAAGTTCACAGAGCCCTGGCCGAGTCCACAGAGCCCTGGCCGAGTCCACAGAGCCCTGGCGGAGTCCACAGAGCCCTGGCCGAGTTCACAGAGCCCTGGCGGAGTCCACAGAGCCCTGGCAGAGTCCACAGAGCCCTGGCAGAGTCCACAGAGCCCTGGCCGAGTTCACAGAGCCCTGGCCGTGTCCACAGAGCCCTGGCCGAGTCCACAGAGCCCTGGCCGAGTCCACAGAGCCCTGGCGGAGTCCACAGAGCCCTGGCCGAGTCCACAGAGCCCTGGCCGAGTCCACAGAGCCCTGGCCGAGTTCACAGAGCCCTGGCCGAGTCCACAGAGCCCTGGCCGAGTTCACAGAGCCCTGGCGGAGTCCACAGAGCCCTGGCCGAGTCCACAGAGCCCTGGCCGAGTCCACAGAGCCCTGGCCACGTCCACAGAGCCCTGGCCGAGTCCACAGAGCCCTGGCCGAGTCCACAGAGCCCTGGCCGAGTCCACAGAGCCCTGGCCACTTCCACAGAGCCCTGGCGGAGTCCACAGAGCCCTGGCAGGGTTCACAGAGCCCTGGCCACATCCACAGAGCCCTGGCCGAGTCCACAGAGCCCTGGCCGAGTCCACAGAGCCCTGGCGGAGTCCACAGAGCCCTGGCCGAGTCCACAGAGCCCTGGCAGAGTTCACAGAGCCCTGGCGGAGTCCACAGAGCCCTGGCCGAGTTCACAGAGCCCTGGTGGAGTCCACACAGCCCTGGCCGAGTCCACAGAGCCCTGGCAGAGTCCACAGAGCCCTGGCCGAGTCCACAGAGCCCTGGCAGAGTCCACAGAGCCCTGGCCGAGTTCACAGAGCCCTGGCCGAGTCCACAGAGCCCTGGCCGAGTCCACAGAGCCCTGGCCGAGTTCACAGAGCCCTGGCCGAGTCCACAGAGCCCTGGCAGAGTCCACAGAGCCCTGGCGGAGTCCACAGAGCCCTGGCCGAGTCCACAGAGCCCTGGCAGATTCCACAGAGCCCTGGCCACATCCACAGAGCCCTGGCGGAGTCCACAGAGCCCTGGCCGAGTCCACAGAGCCCTGGCCGAGTCCACAGAGCCCTGGCAGAGTCCACAGAGCCCTGGCCGAGTTCACAGAGCCCTGGCAGAGTCCACAGAGCCCTGGCGGAGTCCACAGAGCCCTGGCCACATCCACAGAGCCCTGGTGGAGTCCACAGAGCCCTGGCCGAGTCCACAGAGCCCTGGCCGAGTCCACAGAGCCCTGGCCGAGTTCACAGAGCCCTGGCAGAGTCCACAGAGCCCTGGCGGAGTCCACAGAGCCCTGGGGGAGTCCACAGAGCCCTGGCTGAGTTCACAGAGCCCTGGCAGAGTTCACAGAGCCCTGGCAGAGTCCACAGAGCCGTGGCGGAGTCCACAGAGCCCTGGCCGAGTTCACAGAGCCCTGGCGGAGTCCACAGAGCCCTGGCCGAGTCCACAGAGCCCTGGCCGAGTCCACAGAGCCCTGGCAGAGTCCACAGAGCCCTGGCCACGTCCACAGAGCCCTGGCGGAGTCCACAGAGCCCTGGCCGAGTCCACAGAGCCCTGGCCTAGTCCACAGAGCCCTGGCGGAGTCCACAGAGCCCTGGCCGAGTCCACAGAGCCCTGGCTGAGTCCACAGAGCCCTGGCCACATCCACAGAGCCCTGGCGGAGTCCACAGAGCCCTGGCAGAGTCCACAGAGCCCTGGCGAAGTTCACAGAGCCCTGGCCAAGTTCACAGAGCCCTGGCGGAGTCCACAGAGCCCTGGCCGAGTCCACAGAGCCCTGGCCGAGTTCACAGAGCCCTGGCGGAGTCCACAGAGCCCTGGCAGAGTCCACAGAGCCCTGGCCAGAGTCCACAGAGCCCTCGCAGAGTCCACAGAGCCCTGGCCGAGTTCACAGAGCCCTGGCGGAGTCCACAGAGCCCTGGCCGAGTCCACAGAGCCCTGGCCGAGTCCACAGAGCCCTGGCAGGGTTCACAGAGCCCTGGCGGAGTCCACAGAGCCCTGGCCGAGTCCACAGAGCCCTGGCAGAGTTCACAGAGCCCTGGCCACTTCCACAGAGCCCTGGCGGAGTCCACAGAGCCCTGGCCGAGTCCACAGAGCCCTGGCCGAGTTCACAGAGCCCTGGCAGAGTCCACAGAGCCCTGGCCGAGTCCACAGAGCCCTGGCCGAGTTCACAGAGCCCTGGCGGAGTCCACAGAGCCCTGGCCGAGTCCACAGAGCCCTGGCGGAGTCCACAGAGCCCTGGCCGAGTCCACAGAGCCCTGGCCGAGTCCACAGAGCCCTGGTGGAGTCCACAGAGCCCTGACCGAGTTCACAGAGCCCTGGCGGAGTCCACAGAGCCCTGGCCGAGTCCACAGAGCCCTGGCTGAGTCCACAGAGCCCTGGCAGAGTCCACAGAGCCCTGGCCACATCCACAGAGCCCTGGCGGAGTCCACAGAGCCCTGGCAGAGTTCACAGAGCCCTGGCCGAGTCCACAGAGCCCTGGCCGAGTCCACAGAGCCCTGGCCGAGTTCACAGAGCCCTGGCGGAGTCCACAGAGCCCTGGCCGAGTCCACAGAGCCCTGGCCGAGTTCACAGAGCCCTGGCCACATCCACAGAGCCCTGGCCGAGTCCACAGAGCCCTGGCCGAGTCCACAGAGCCCTGGCCGAGTCCACAGAGCCCTGGCAGAGTTCACAGAGCCCTGGCAGAGTCCACAGAGCCCTGGCAGAGTCCACAGAGCCCTGGCCGAGACCACAGAGCCCTGGCCGAGTTCACAGAGCCCTGGCCAATTCCACAGAGCCCTGGCGGAGTCCACAGAGCCCTGGCCGAGTCCACAGAGCCCTGGCCGAGTCCACAGAGCCCTGGTCGAGTTCACAGAGCCCTGGCAGAGTCCACAGAGCCCTGGCCGAGTTCACAGAGCCCTGGCCGAGTCCACAGAGCCCTGGCCGAGTCCACAGAGCCCTGGCCGAGTCCACAGAGCCCTGGCAGAGTCCACAGAGCCCTGGCAGAGTCCACAGAGCCCTGGCCGAGTTCACAGAGCCCTGGCAGAGTCCACAGAGCCCTGGCCGTGTCCACAGAGCCCTGGCCGAGTTCACAGAGCCCTGGCCGAGTCCACAGAGCCCTGGCCGAGTTCACAGAGCCCTGGCCGAGTCCACAGAGCCCTGGCCGAGTCCACAGAGCCCTGGCCGAGTCCACAGAGCCCTGGCCGAGTCCACAGAGCCCTGGCCGAGTTCACAGAGCCCTGGCCGAGTCCACAGAGCCCTGGCCGAGTTCACAGAGCCCTGGCGGAGTCCACAGAGCCCTGGCCGAGTCCACAGAGCCCTGGCCGAGTCCACAGAGCCCTGGCCACGTCCACAGAGCCCTGGCCGAGTCCACAGAGCCCTGGCCGAGTCCACAGAGCCCTGGCCGAGTCCACAGAGCCCTGGCCACTTCCACAGAGCCCTGGCGGAGTCCACAGAGCCCTGGCAGGGTTCACAGAGCCCTGGCCACATCCACAGAGCCCTGGCCGAGTCCACAGAGCCCTGGCCGAGTCCACAGAGCCCTGGCCAAGTTCACAGAGCCCTGGCCGAGTCCACAGAGCCCTGGCGGAGTCCACAGAGCCCTGGCCGAGTCCACAGAGCCCTGGCCGAGTTCACAGAGCCCTGGCGGAGTCCACAGAGCCCTGGCGGAGTCCACAGAGCCCTGGCCGAGTCCACAGAGCCCTGGCAGAGTCCACAGAGCCCTGGCCGAGTTCACAGAGCCCTGGTGGAGTCCACAGAGCCCTGGCCGAGTCCACAGAGCCCTGGCCGAGTTCACAGAGCCCTGGCCGAGTCCACAGAGCCCTGGCAGAGTCCACAGAGCCCTGGCCGAGTCCACAGAGCCCTGGCCGAGTCCACAGAGCCCTGTCAGAGTCCACAGAGCCCTGGCGGAGTCCACAGAGCCCTGGCCGAGTCCACAGAGCCCTGGCAGAGTCCACAGAGCCCTGGCGGAGTCCACAGAGCCCTGGCCGAGTTCACAGAGCCCTGGCAGAGTCCACAGAGCCCTGGCCGAGTCCACAGAGCCCTGGCCGAGTTCACAGAGCCCTGGCGGAGTCCACAGAGCCCTGGCCGAGTCCACAGAGCCCTGGCGGAGTCCACAGAGCCCTGGCAGAGTCCACAGAGCCCTGGCCACATCCACAGAGCCCTGACGGAGTCCACAGAGCCCTGGCAGAGTCCACAGAGCCCTGGCGGAGTCCACAGAGCCCTGGCGGAGTCCACAGAGCCCTGGCCGAGTCCACAGAGCCCTGGCAGAGTCCACAGAGCCCTGGCAGAGTCCACAGAGCCCTGGCGGAGTCCACAGAGCCCTGGCCGAGTCCACAGAGCCCTGGCCGAGTCCACAGAGCCCTGGCCGAGTCCACAGAGCCCTGGTGGAGTCCACAGAGCCCTGGCAGAGTCCACAGAGCTCTGGCCACATCCACAGAGCCCTGGCGGAGTCCACAGAGCCCTGGCCGAGTCCACAGAGCCCTGGCCGAGTCCACAGAGCCCTGGCGGAGTCCACAGAGCCCTGGCCGAGTCCACAGAGCCCTGGCTGAGTCCACAGAGCCCTGGCCACATCCACAGAGCCCTGGTGGAGTCCACAGAGCCCTGGCCGAGTCCACAGAGCCCTGGCGGAGTCCACAGAGCCCTGGCAGAGTCCACAGAGCCCTGGCCGAGTCCACAGAGCCCTGGCCGAGTCCACAGAGCCCTGGCGGAGTCCACAGAGCCCTGGCGGAGTCCACAGAGCCCTGGCCGAGTCCACAGAGCCCTGGCAGAGTCCACAGAGCCCTGGCAGAGTCCACAGAGCCCTGGCAGAGTTCACAGAGCCCTGGCAGAGTCCACAGAGCCCTGGCCGAGTCCACAGAGCCCTGGCCGAGTTCACAGAGCCCTGGCAGAGTCCACAGAGCCCTGGCCGATTTCACAGAGCCCTGGCGGAGTCCACAGAGCCCTGGCCGAGTCCACAGAGCCCTGGCCGAGTTCACAGAGCCCTGGCGGAGTCCACAGAGCCCTGGCCGAGTCCACAGAGCCCTGGCCGAGTTCACAGAGCCCTGGCCACTTCCACAGAGCCCTGGCGGAGTCCACAGAGCCCTGGCAGAGTTCACAGAGCCCTGGCCACATCCACAGAGCCCTGGCCGAGTCCACAGAGCCCTGGCCGAGTCCACAGAGCCCTGGCCGAGTTCACAGAGCCCTGGCCACTTCCACAGAGCCCTGGCGGAGTCCACAGAGCCCTGGCAGAGTCCACAGAGCCCTGGCGGAGTCCACAGAGCCCTGGCCGAGTTCACAGAGCCCTGGCAGAGTCCACAGAGCCCTGGCGGAGTCCACAGAGCCCTGGCCGAGTTCACAGAGCCCTGGCAGAGTCCACAGAGCCCTGGCCGAGTTCACAGAGCCCTGGCGGAGTCCACAGAGCCCTGGCCGAGTCCACAGAGCCCTGGCCGAGTCCACAGAGCCCTGGCCGAGTTCACAGAGCCCTGGCCACATCCACAGAGCCCTGGCAGAGTCCACAGAGCCCTGGCCGAGTCCACAGAGCCCTGGCCGAGTCCACAGAGCCCTGGCAGAGTTCACAGAGCCCTGGCAGAGTCCACAGAGCCCTGGCAGAGTCCACAGAGCCCTGGCCGAGTCCACAGAGCCCTGGCCGAGTTCACAGAGCCCTGGCCAAGTCCACAGAGCCCTGGCGGAGTCCACAGAGCCCTGGCCGAGTCCACAGAGCCCTGGCCGAGTCCACAGAGCCCTGGCCGAGTTCACAGAGCCCTGGCAGAGTCCACAGAGCCCTGGCCGAGTTCACAGAGCCCTGGCCGAGTCCACAGAGCCCTGGCCGAGTCCACAGAGCCCTGGCCGAGTCCACAGAGCCCTGGCCGAGTCCACAGAGCCCTGGCGGAGTCCACAGAGCCCTGGCAGAGTCCACAGAGCCCTGGCAGAGTCCACAGAGCCCTGGCCGAGTTCACAGAGCCCTGGCAGAGTCCACAGAGCCCTGGCCGAGTCCACAGAGCCCTGGCCGAGTCCACAGAGCCCTGGCAGAGTCCACAGAGCCCTGGCCGAGTTCACAGAGCCCTGGCCGAGTCCACAGAGCCCTGGCGGAGTCCACAGAGCCCTGGCCGAGTCCACAGAGCCCTGGCCGAGTCCACAGAGCCCTGGCCGAGTTCACAGAGCCCTGGCCGAGTCCACAGAGCCCTGGCCAAGTCCACAGAGCCCTGGCGGAGTCCACAGAGCCCTGGCCGAGGCCACAGAGCCCTGGCCGAGTCCACAGAGCCCTGGCCGAGTTCACAGAGCCCTGGCAGAGTCCACAGAGCCCTGGCCGAGTTCACAGAGCCCTGGCCGAGTCCACAGAGCCCTGGCCGAGTCCACAGAGCCCTGGCCGAGTCCACAGAGCCCTGGCAGAGTCCACAGAGCCCTGGCAGAGTCCACAGAGCCCTGGCCGAGTTCACAGAGCCCTGGCCGAGTCCACAGAGCCCTGGCCGTGTCCACAGAGCCCTGGCCGAGTTCACAGAGCCCTGGCCGAGTCCACAGAGCCCTGGCCGAGTTCACAGAGCCCTGGCCGAGTCCACAGAGCCCTGGCCGAGTCCACAGAGCCCTGGCCGAGTCCACAGAGCCCTGGCCGAGTTCACAGAGCCCTGGCCGAGTCCACAGAGCCCTGGCCGAGTTCACAGAGCCCTGGCGGAGTCCACAGAGCCCTGGCCAAGTCCACAGAGCCCTGGCCGAGTCCACAGAGCCCTGGCCACGTCCACAGAGCCCTGGCCGAGTCCACAGAGACCTGGCCGAGTCCACAGAGCCCTGGCCGAGTCCACAGAGCCCTGGCCACTTCCACAGAGCCCTGGCGGAGTCCACAGAGCCCTGGCAGGGTTCACAGAGCCCTGGCCAGAGTCCACAGAGCCCTGGCCGAGTCCACAGAGCCCTGGCCGAGTCCACAGAGCCCTGGCCAAGTTCACAGAGCCCTGGCCGAGTCCACAGAGCCCTGGCGGAGTCCACAGAGCCCTGGCCGAGTCCACAGAGCCCTGGCCGAGTTCACAGAGCCCTGGCGGAGTCCACAGAGCCCTGGCGGAGTCCACAGAGCCCTGGCCGAGTCCACAGAGCCCTGGCAGAGTCCACAGAGCCCTGGCCGAGTTCACAGAGCCCTGGCGGAGTCCACAGAGCCCTGGCCGAGTCCACAGAGCCCTGGCCGAGTTCACAGAGCCCTGGCCGAGTCCACAGAGCCCTGGCAGAGTCCACAGAGCCCTGGCCGAGTCCACAGAGCCCTGGCCGAGTCCACAGAGCCCTGGCAGAGTCCACAGAGCCCTGGCGGAGTCCACAGAGCCCTGGCCGAGTCACAGAGCCCTGGCAGAGTCCACAGAGCCCTGGCGGAGTCCACAGAGCCCTGGCCGAGTTCACAGAGCCCTGGCAGAGTCCACAGAGCCCTGGCCGAGTCCACAGAGCCCTGGCCGAGTTCACAGAGCCCTGGCGGAGTCCACAGAGCCCTGGCCGAGTCCACAGAGCCCTGGCGGAGTCCACAGAGCCCTGGCAGAGTCCACAGAGCCCTGGCCAAATCCACAGAGCCCTGGCGGAGTCCACAGAGCCCTGGCCGAGTCCACAGAGCCCTGGCGGAGTCCACAGAGCCCTGGCGGAGTCCACAGAGCCCTGGCCGAGTTCACAGAGCCCTGGCAGAGTCCACAGAGCCCTGGCAGAGTCCACAGAGCCCTGGCGGAGTCCACAGAGCCCTGGCCGAGTTCACAGAGCCCTGGCCGAGTCCACAGAGCCCTGGCCGAGTCCACAGAGCCCTGGCGGAGTCCACAGAGCCCTGGCAGAGTCCACAGAGCCCTGGCCACATCCACAGAGCCCTGGCGGAGTCCACAGAGCCCTGGCCGAGTCCACAGAGCCCTGGCCGAGTCCACAGAGCCCTGGCGGAGTCCACAGAGCCCTGGCCGAGTCCACAGAGCCCTGGCTGAGTCCACAGAGCCCTGGCCACATCCACAGAGCCCTGGCGGAGTCCACAGAGCCCTGGCCGAGTCCACAGAGCCCTGGCGGAGTCCACAGAGCCCTGGCAGAGTCCACAGAGCCCTGGCCGAGTCCACAGAGCCCTGGCCGAGTCCACAGAGCCCTGGCGGAGTCCACAGAGCCCTGGCCGAGTTCACAGAGCCCTGGCCGAGTCCACAGAGCCCTGGCCGAGTCCACAGAGCCCTGGCCGAGTCCACAGAGCCCTGGCAGAGTCCACAGAGCCCTGGCAGAGTCCACAGAGCCCTGGCCGAGTCCACAGAGCCCTGGCCGAGTCCACAGAGCCCTGGCCGAGTCCACAGAGCCCTGGCAGAGTCCACAGAGCCCTGGCCGAGTCCACAGAGCCCTGGCGGAGTCCACAGAGCCCTGGCCGAGTCCACAGAGCCCTGGCCGAGTTCACAGAGCCCTGGCGGAGTCCACAGAGCCCTGGCCGAGTCCACAGAGCCCTGGCCGAGTTCACAGAGCCCTGGCCGACTTCCACAGAGCCCTGGCGGAGTCCACAGAGCCCTGGCAGAGTCCACAGAGCCCTGGCCGAGTCCACAGAGCCCTGGCCGAGTCCACAGAGCCCTGGCCGAGTCCACAGAGCCCTGGCCGAGTTCACAGAGCCCTGGCCGACTTCCACAGAGCCCTGGCGGAGTCCACAGAGCCCTGGCAGAGTCCACAGAGCCCTGGCGGAGTCCACAGAGCCCTGGCCGAGTCCACAGAGCCCTGGCAGAGTCCACAGAGCCCTGGCGGAGTCCACAGAGCCCTGGCCGAGTTCACAGAGCCCTGGCAGAGTCCACAGAGCCCTGGCCGAGTTCACAGAGCCCTGGCGGAGTCCACAGAGCCCTGGCCGAGTCCACAGAGCCCTGGCCGAGTCCACAGAGCCCTGGCCGAGTCCACAGAGCCCTGGCCACATCCACAGAGCCCTGGCGGAGTCCACAGAGCCCTGGCCGAGTCCACAGAGCCCTGGCCGAGTCCACAGAGCCCTGGCAGGGTTCACAGAGCCCTGGCAGAGTCCACAGAGCCCTGGCGGAGTCCACAGAGCCCTGGCCGAGTCCACAGAGCCCTGGCCGAGTTCACAGAGCCCTGGCCAAGTCCACAGAGCCCTGGCGGAGTCCACAGAGCCCTGGCCGAGTCCACAGAGCCCTGGCCGAGTCCACAGAGCCCTGGCCGAGTCCACAGAGCCCTGGCAGAGTCCACAGAGCCCTGGCCGAGTTCACAGAGCCCTGGCCAAGTTCACAGAGCCCTGGCCGAGTCCACAGAGCCCTGGCCGAGTCCACAGAGCCCTGGCCGAGTCCACAGAGCCCTGGCGGAGTCCACAGAGCCCTGGCAGAGTCCACAGAGCCCTGGCAGAGTCCACAGAGCCCTGGCCGAGTTCACAGAGCCCTGGCAGAGTCCACAGAGCCCTGGCCGAGTCCACAGAGCCCTGGCCGAGTTCACAGAGCCCTGGCCGAGTCCACAGAGCCCTGGCCGAGTTCACAGAGCCCTGGCCGAGTCCACAGAGCCCTGGCGGAGTCCACAGAGCCCTGGCCGAGTCCACAGAGCCCTGGCCGAGTTCACAGAGCCCTGGCGGAGTCCACAGAGCCCTGGCCGAGTTCACAGAGCCCTGGCGGAGTCCACAGAGCCCTGGCCGAGTCCACAGAGCCCTGGCGGAGTCCACAGAGCCCTGGCCGAGTCCACAGAGCCCTGGCCGAGTCCACAGAGCCCTGGCCACTTCCACAGAGCCCTGGCGGAGTCCACAGAGCCCTGGCAGAGTTCACAGAGCCCTGGCCACATCCACAGAGCCCTGGCCGAGTCCACAGAGCCCTGGCCGAGTCCACAGAGCCCTGGCGGAGTCCACAGAGCCCTGGCCGAGTCCACAGAGCCCTGGCCGAGTCCACAGAGCCCTGGCGGAGTCCACAGAGCCCTGGCGGAGTCCACAGAGCCCTGGCCGAGTCCACAGAGCCCTGGCCGAGTCCACAGAGCCCTGGCCGAGTCCACAGAGCCCTGGCGGAGTCCACAGAGCCCTGGCCGAGTCCACAGAGCCCTGGCCGAGTTCACAGAGCCCTGGCCGATTTCACAGAGCCCTGGCGGAGTCCACAGAGCCCTGGCCGAGTCCACAGAGCCCTGGCCGAGTCCACAGAGCCCTGGCCGAGTCCACAGAGCCCTGGCCGAGTCCACAGAGCCCTGGCCGAGTCCACAGAGCCCTGGCAGAGTCCACAGAGCCCTGGCGGAGTCCACAGAGCCCTGGCCGAGTCCACAGAGCCCTGGCAGAGTCCACAGAGCCCTGGCGGAGTCCACAGAGCCCTGGCCGAGTTCACAGAGCCCTGGCCGAGTCCACAGAGCCCTGGCCGAGTCCACAGAGCCCTGGCCGAGTCCACAGAGCCCTGGCGGAGTCCACAGAGCCCTGGCCGAGTCCACAGAGCCCTGGCGGAGTCCACAGAGCCCTGGCGGAGTCCACAGAGCCCTGGCCACAGTCCACAGAGCCCTGGCGGAGTTCACAGAGCCCTGGCGGAGTCCACAGAGCCCTGGCCGAGTCCACAGAGCCCTGGCCGAGTTCACAGAGCCCTGGCCGAGTCCACAGAGCCCTGGCCGAGTCCACAGAGCCCTGGCCGAGTCCACAGAGCCCTGGCCGAGTCCACAGAGCCCTGGCCGAGTTCACAGAGCCCTGGCAGAGTCCACAGAGCCCTGGCCGAGTCCACAGAGCCCTGGCCGAGTCCACAGAGCCCTGGCCGAGTCCACAGAGCCCTGGCCAGAGTCCACAGAGCCCTGGCGGAGTCCACAGAGCCCTGGCCGAGTCCACAGAGCCCTGGCCGAGTCCACAGAGCCCTGGCCGAGTTCACAGAGCCCTGGCAGAGTCCACAGAGCCCTGGCCGAGTCCACAGAGCCCTGGCCGAGTCCACAGAGCCCTGGCCGAGTCCACAGAGCCCTGGCCGAGTCCACAGAGCCCTGGCAGAGTCCACAGAGCCCTGGCAGAGTCCACAGAGCCCTGGCCGAGTTCACAGAGCCCTGGCAGAGTCCACAGAGCCCTGGCCGAGTCCACAGAGCCCTGGCCGAGTTCACAGAGCCCTGGCCGAGTCCACAGAGCCCTGGCCGAGTTCACAGAGCCCTGGCCGAGTCCACAGAGCCCTGGCCGAGTCCACAGAGCCCTGGCCGAGTCCACAGAGCCCTGGCCGAGTCCACAGAGCCCTGGCCGAGTCCACAGAGCCCTGGCCGAGTTCACAGAGCCCTGGCGGAGTCCACAGAGCCCTGGCCGAGTCCACAGAGCCCTGGCCGAGTCCACAGAGCCCTGGCCGAGTCCACAGAGCCCTGGCCGAGTCCACAGAGCCCTGGCCGAGTCCACAGAGCCCTGGCCGAGTCCACAGAGCCCTGGCCACTTCCACAGAGCCCTGGCGGAGTCCACAGAGCCCTGGCCGAGTCCACAGAGCCCTGGCCGAGTCCACAGAGCCCTGGCCGAGTCCACAGAGCCCTGGCCGAGTCCACAGAGCCCTGGCCAAGTTCACAGAGCCCTGGCCGAGTCCACAGAGCCCTGGCGGAGTCCACAGAGCCCTGGCCGAGTCCACAGAGCCCTGGCCGAGTTCACAGAGCCCTGGTGGAGTCCACAGAGCCCTGGCGGAGTCCACAGAGCCCTGGCCGAGTCCACAGAGCCCTGGCAGAGTCCACAGAGCCCTGGCCGAGTTCACAGAGCCCTGGCGGAGTCCACAGAGCCCTGGCCGAGTCCACAGAGCCCTGGCCGAGTTCACAGAGCCCTGGCCGAGTCCACAGAGCCCTGGCAGAGTCCACAGAGCCCTGGCCGAGTCCACAGAGCCCTGGCCGAGTCCACAGAGCCCTGGCAGAGTCCACAGAGCCCTGGTGGAGTCCACAGAGCCCTGGCCGAGTCCACAGAGCCCTGGCAGAGTCCACAGAGCCCTGGCGGAGTCCACAGAGCCCTGGCCGAGTTCACAGAGCCCTGGCAGAGTCCACAGAGCCCTGGCCGAGTCCACAGAGCCCTGGCCGAGTTCACAGAGCCCTGGCGGAGTCCACAGAGCCCTGGCCGAGTCCACAGAGCCCTGGCGGAGTCCACAGAGCCCTGGCAGAGTCCACAGAGCCCTGGCCACATCCACAGAGCCCTGACGGAGTCCACAGAGCCCTGGCAGAGTCCACAGAGCCCTGGCGGAGTCCACAGAGCCCTGGCGGAGTCCACAGAGCCCTGGCCGAGTTCACAGAGCCCTGGCAGAGTTCACAGAGCCCTGGCAGAGTCCACAGAGCCGTGGCGGAGTCCACAGAGCCCTGGCCGAGTTCACAGAGCCCTGGCCGAGTCCACAGAGCCCTGGCCGAGTCCACAGAGCCCTGGCGGAGTCCACAGAGCCCTGGCAGAGTCCACAGAGCTCTGGCCACATCCACAGAGCCCTGGTGGAGTCCACAGAGCCCTGGCCGAGTCCACAGAGCCCTGGCCGAGTCCACAGAGCCCTGGCGGAGTCCACAGAGCCCTGGCCGAGTCCACAGAGCCCTGGCTGAGTCCACAGAGCCCTGGCCACATCCACAGAGCCCTGGTGGAGTCCACAGAGCCCTGGCCGAGTCCACAGAGCCCTGGCGGAGTCCACAGAGCCCTGGCCGAGTCCACAGAGCCCTGGCAGAGTCCACAGAGCCCTGGCCGAGTCCACAGAGCCCTGGCCGAGTCCACAGAGCCCTGGCGGAGTCCACAGAGCCCTGGCCGAGTTCACAGAGCCCTGGCGGAGTCCACAGAGCCCTGGCCGAGTCCACAGAGCCCTGGCAGAGTCCACAGAGCCCTGGCAGAGTCCACAGAGCCCTGGCAGAGTTCACAGAGCCCTGGCAGTGTCCACAGAGCCCTGGCCGAGTCCACAGAGCCATGGCCGAGTTCACAGAGCCCTGGCAGAGTCCACAGAGCCCTGGCCGATTTCACAGAGCCCTGGCGGAGTCCACAGAGCCCTGGCCGAGTCCACAGAGCCCTGGCCGAGTTCACAGAGCCCTGGCGGAGTCCACAGAGCCCTGGCCGAGTCCACAGAGCCCTGGCCGAGTTCACAGAGCCCTGGCCACTTCCACAGAGCCCTGGCGGAGTCCACAGAGCCCTGGCAGGGTTCACAGAGCCCTGGCCACATCCACAGAGCCCTGGCCGAGTCCACAGAGCCCTGGCCGAGTCCACAGAGCCCTGGCCGAGTTCACAGAGCCCTGGCCACTTCCACAGAGCCCTGGCGGAGTCCACAGAGCCCTGGCAGAGTCCACAGAGCCCTGGCGGAGTCCACAGAGCCCTGGCCGAGTTCACAGAGCCCTGGCAGAGTCCACAGAGCCCTGGCGGAGTCCACAGAGCCCTGGCCGAGTTCACAGAGCCCTGGCAGAGTCCACAGAGCCCTGGCCGAGTTCACAGAGCCCTGGCGGAGTCCACAGAGCCCTGGCCGAGTCCACAGAGCCCTGGCCGAGTCCACAGAGCCCTGGCCGAGTTCACAGAGCCCTGGCCACATCCACAGAGCCCTGGCAGAGTCCACAGAGCCCTGGCCGAGTCCACAGAGCCCTGGCCGAGTCCACAGAGCCCTGGCAGAGTTCACAGAGCCCTGGCAGAGTCCACAGAGCCCTGGCAGAGTCCACAGAGCCCTGGCCGAGTCCACAGAGCCCTGGCCGAGTTCACAGAGCCCTGGCCAATTCCACAGAGCCCTGGCGGAGTCCACAGAGCCCTGGCCGAGTCCACAGAGCCCTGGCCGAGTCCACAGAGCCCTGGTCGAGTCCACAGAGCCCTGGCAGAGTCCACAGAGCCCTGGCCGAGTTCACAGAGCCCTGGCCAAGTTCACAGAGCCCTGGCCGAGTCCACAGAGCCCTGGCCGAGTCCACAGAGCCCTGGCCGAGTCCACAGAGCCCTGGCGGAGTCCACAGAGCCCTGGCAGAGTCCACAGAGCCCTGGCAGAGTCCACAGAGCCCTGGCCGAGTTCACAGAGCCCTGGCAGAGTCCACAGAGCCCTGGCCGAGTCCACAGAGCCCTGGCCGAGTTCACAGAGCCCTGGCAGAGTCCACAGAGCCCTGGCCGAGTTCACAGAGCCCTGGCCGAGTCCACAGAGCCCTGGCGGAGTCCACAGAGCCCTGGCCGAGTCCACAGAGCCCTGGCCGAGTCCACAGAGCCCTGGCCGAGTCCACAGAGCCCTGGCCGAGTTCACAGAGCCCTGGCGGAGTCCACAGAGCCCTGGCCAAGTCCACAGAGCCCTGGCGGAGTCCACAGAGCCCTGGCCGAGTCCACAGAGCCCTGGCCGAGTCCACAGAGCCCTGGCCACTTCCACAGAGCCCTGGTGGAGTCCACAGAGCCCTGGCAGGGTTCACAGAGCCCTGGCCACATCCACAGAGCCCTGGCCGAGTCCACAGAGCCCTGGCCGAGTCCACAGAGCCCTGGCGGAGTCCACAGAGCCCTGGCCGAGTCCACAGAGCCCTGGCCGAGTTCACAGAGCCCTGGTGGAGTCCACAGAGCCCTGGCGGAGTCCACAGAGCCCTGGCCGAGTCCACAGAGCCCTGGCCGAGTCCACAGAGCCCTGGCCGAGTTCACAGAGCCCTGGTGGAGTCCACAGAGCCCTGGCCGAGTCCACAGAGCCCTGGCCGAGTTCACAGAGCCCTGGCCGAGTCCACAGAGCCCTGGCAGAGTCCACAGAGCCCTGGCCGAGTCCACAGAGCCCTGGCCGAGTCCACTGAGCCCTGGCGGAGTCCACAGAGCCCTGGCCGAGTCCACAGAGCCCTGGCAGAGTCCACAGAGCCCTGGCAGAGTCCACAGAGCCCTGGTGGAGTCCACAGAGCCCTGGCCGAGTCCACAGAGCCCTGGCAGAGTCCACAGAGCCCTGGCGGAGTCCACAGAGCCCTGGCCGAGTTCACAGAGCCCTGGCAGAGTCCACAGAGCCCTGGCCGAGTCCACAGAGCCCTGGCCGAGTTCACAGAGCCCTGGCGGAGTCCACAGAGCCCTGGCCGAGTCCACAGAGCCCTGGCGGAGTCCACAGAGCCCTGGCGGAGTCCACAGAGCCCTGGCCACATCCACAGAGCCCTGACGGAGTCCACAGAGCCCTGGCAGAGTCCACAGAGCCCTGGCGGAGTCCACAGAGCCCTGGCGGAGTCCACAGAGCCCTGGCCGAGTTCACAGAGCCCTGGCAGAGTTCACAGAGCCCTGGCAGAGTCCACAGAGCCGTGGCGGAGTCCACAGAGCCCTGGCCGAGTTCACAGAGCCCTGGCCGAGTCCACAGAGCCCTGGCCGAGTCCACAGAGCCCTGGTGGAGTCCACAGAGCCCTGGCAGAGTCCACAGAGCTCTGGCCACATCCACAGAGCCCTGGTGGAGTCCACAGAGCCCTGGCCGAGTCCACAGAGCCCTGGCCGAGTCCACAGAGCCCTGGCGGAGTCCACAGAGCCCTGGCCGAGTCCACAGAGCCCTGGCTGAGTCCACAGAGCCCTGGCCACATCCACAGAGCCCTGGTGGAGTCCACAGAGCCCTGGCCGAGTCCACAGAGCCCTGGCGGAGTCCACAGAGCCCTGGCAGAGTTCACAGAGCCCTGGCAGTGTCCACAGAGCCCTGGCCGAGTCCACAGAGCCCTGGCCGAGTTCACAGAGCCCTGGCAGAGTCCACAGAGCCCTGGCCGAGTTCACAGAGCCCTGGCCGAGTCCACAGAGCCCTGGCCGAGTCCACAGAGCCCTGGCCGAGTTCACAGAGCCCTGGCGGAGTCCACAGAGCCCTGGCCGAGTCCACAGAGCCCTGGCCGAGTTCACAGAGCCCTGGCCACTTCCACAGAGCCCTGGCGGAGTCCACAGAGCCCTGGCCGAGTTCACAGAGCCCTGGCCACATCCACAGAGCCCTGGCCGAGTCCACAGAGCCCTGGCCGAGACCACAGAGCCCTGGCCGAGTTCACAGAGCCCTGGCCACTTCCACAGAGCCCTGGCGGAGTCCACAGAGCCCTGGCCGAGTCCACAGAGCCCTGGCGGAGTCCACAGAGCCCTGGCCGAGTTCACAGAGCCCTGGCAGAGTCCACAGAGCCCTGGCGGAGTCCACAGAGCCCTGGCCGAGTTCACAGAGCCCTGGCAGAGTCCACAGAGCCCTGGCGGAGTCCACAGAGCCCTGGCCGAGTCCACAGAGCCCTGGCGGAGTCCACAGAGCCCTGGCAGGGTTCACAGAGCCCTGGCCACATCCACAGAGCCCTGGCCGAGTCCACAGAGCCCTGGCCGAGACCACAGAGCCCTGGCCGAGTTCACAGAGCCCTGGCAGAGTCCACAGAGCCCTGGCGGAGTCCACAGAGCCCTGGCCGAGTCCACAGAGCCCTGGCCGAGTCCACAGAGCCCTGGCCGAGTCCACAGAGCCCTGGCAGAGTCCACAGAGCCCTGGCCGAGTCCACAGAGCCCTGGCAGAGTCCACAGAGCCCTGGCCGAGTCCACAGAGCCCTGGCCGCAGTCCACAGAGCCCTGGCCGAGTCCACAGAGCCCTGGCCGAGTCCACAGAGCCCTGGCGGAGTCCACAGAGCCCTGGCCGAGTCCACAGAGCCCTGGCAGAGACCACAGAGCCCTCGCCGAGTTCACAGAGCCCTGGCCACTTCCACAGAGCCCTGGCGGAGTCCACAGAGCCCTGGCCGAGTCCACAGAGCCCTGGCCGAGTTCACAGAGCCCTGGCAGAGTCCACAGAGCCCTGGCGGAGTCCACAGAGCCCTGGCCGAGTCCACAGAGCCCTGGCCGAGTTCACAGAGCCCTGGCGGAGTCCACAGAGCCCTGGCCGAGTCCACAGAGCCCTGGCCGAGTTCACAGAGCCCTGGCAGAGTCCACAGAGCCCTGGCCGAGTCCACAGAGCCCTGGCCGAGTTCACAGAGCCCTGGCGGAGTCCACAGAGCCCTGGCCGAGTCCACAGAGCCCTGGCGGAGTCCACAGAGCCCTGGCAGAGTCCACAGAGCCCTGGCCACATCCACAGAGCCCTGACGGAGTCCACAGAGCCCTGGCCGAGTCCACAGAGCCCTGGCCGAGTCCACAGAGCCCTGGCATAGTCCACAGAGCCCTGGCCGAGTCCACAGAGCCCTGGCCGAGTCCACAGAGCCCTGGCCGAGTCCACAGAGCCCTGGCCGAGTTCACAGAGCCCTGGCGGAGTCCACAGAGCCCTGGCCGAGTCCACAGAGCCCTGGCCGAGTCCACAGAGCCCTGGCCGAGTTCACAGAGCCCTGGCCACTTCCACAGAGCCCTGGCGGAGTCCACAGAGCCCTGGCAGGGTTCACAGAGCCCTGGCCACATCCACAGAGCCCTGGCCGAGTCCACAGAGCCCTGGCCGAGACCACAGAGCGCTGGCCGAGTTCACAGAGCCCTGGCAGAGTCCACAGAGCCCTGGCCGAGTCCACAGAGCCCTGGCCGAGTCCACAGAGCCCTGGCCGAGTTCACAGAGCCCTGGCAGAGTCCACAGAGCCCTGGCCGAGTCCACAGAGCCCTGGCCGAGTTCACAGAGCCCTGGCCGAGTCCACAGAGCCCTGGCCGAGTCCACAGAGCCCTGGCAGAGTCCACAGAGCCCTGGCCACATCCACAGAGCCCTGGCCGAGTCCACAGAGCCCTGGCCGAGTTCACAGAGCCCTGGCCACTTCCACAGAGCCCTGGCCGAGTTCACAGAGCCCTGGCAGGGTTCACAGAGCCCTGGCCACATCCACAGAGCCCTGGCCGAGTCCACAGAGCCCTGGCCGAGTCCACAGAGCCCTGGCCGAGTTCACAGAGCCCTGGCGGAGTCCACAGAGCCCTGGCCGAGTCCACAGAGCCCTGGCTGAGTCCACAGAGCCCTGGCAGAGTCCACAGAGCCCTGGCCACATCCACAGAGCCCTGGCGGAGTCCACAGAGCCCTGGCAGAGTTCACAGAGCCCTGGCAGAGTCCACAGAGCCCTGGCCGAGTCCACAGAGCCCTGGCCGAGTCCACAGAGCCCTGGCCGAGTTCACAGAGCCCTGGCCACATCCACAGAGCCCTGGCCGAGTCCACAGAGCCCTGGCCGAGTCCACAGAGCCCTGGCCGAGTCCACAGAGCCCTGGCAGGGTTCACAGAGCCCTGGCAGAGTCCACAGAGCCCTGGCAGAGTCCACAGAGCCCTGGCCGAGACCACAGAGCCCTGGCCGAGTTCACAGAGCCCTGGCCAATTCCACAGAGCCCTGGCGGAGTCCACAGAGCCCTGGCCGAGGCCACAGAGCCCTGGCCGAGTTCACAGAGCCCTGGCCAATTCCACAGAGCCCTGGCAGAGTCCACAGAGCCCTGGCTGAGACCACAGAGCCCTGGCCGAGTTCACAGAGCCCTGGCCAATTCCACAGAGCCCTGGCGCAGTCCACAGAGCCCTGGCCGAGTCCACAGAGCCCTGGCCGAGTTCACAGAGCCCTGGCCGAGTCCACGGAGCCCTGGCCGAGTCCACAGAGCCCTGGCCGAGTCCACAGAGCCCTGGCCGAGTTCACAGAGCCCTGGCGGAGTCCACAGAGCCCTGGCAGAGTCCACAGAGCCCTGGCCGAGTTCACAGAGCCCTGGCAGAGTCCACAGAGCCCTGGCCGTGTCCACAGAGCCCTGGCCGAGTTCACAGAGCCCTGGCAGAGTCCACAGAGCCCTGGCCGAGTTCACAGAGCCCTGGCCGAGTCCACAGAGCCCTGGCGGAGTCCACAGAGCCCTGGCCGAGTCCACAGAGCCCTGGCCGAGTTCACAGAGCCCTGGCGGAGTCCACAGAGCCCTGTCCGAGTCCACAGAGCCCTGGCGGAGTCCACAGAGCCCTGGCCGAGTTCACAGAGCCCTGGCCACGTCCACAGAGCCCTGGCCACGTCCACAGAGCCCTGGCCGAGTCCACAGAGCCCTGGCAGAGTCCACAGAGCCCTGGCCACATCCACAGAGCCCTGGCCGAGTCCACAGAGCCCTGGCCGAGTTCACAGAGCCCTGGCCGAGTTCACAGAGCCCTGGCGGAGTCCACAGAGCCCTGACCGAGTTCACAGAGCCCTGGCCGAGTCCACAGAGCCCTGGCGGAGTCCACAGAGCCCTGGCCGAGTTCACAGAGCCCTGGTGGAGTCCACAGAGCCCTGGCAGAGTCCACAGAGCCCTGGCCACATCCACAGAGCCCTGGCAGAGTCCACAGAGCCCTGGCCACATCCACAGAGCCCTGGCGGAGTCCACAGAGCCCTGGCCGAGTTCACAGAGCCCTGGCAGAGTCCACAGAGCCCTGGCCGAGTCCACAGAGCCCTGGCCGAGTCCACAGAGCCCTGGCCGAGTTCACAGAGCCCTGGCGGAGTCCACAGAGCCCTGGCCGAGTTCACAGAGCCCTGGCTACTTCCACAGAGCCCTGGCGGAGTCCACAGAGCCCTGGCCGAGTCCACAGAGCCCTGGCCGAGTTCACAGAGCCCTGGCAGAGTCCACAGAGCCCTGGCCGAGTCCACAGAGCCCTGGCCGAGTTCACAGAGCCCTGGCGGAGTCCACAGAGCCCTGGCCGAGTCCACAGAGCCCTGGCCGAGTCCACAGAGCCCTGGTGGAGTCCACAGAGCCCTGGCCGAGTCCACAGAGCCCTGGCCACATCCACAGAGCCCTGGCCGACTCCACAGAGCCCTGGCAGAGTCCACAGAGCCCTGGCCACATCCACAGAGCCCTGGCGGAGTCCACAGAGCCCTGGCAGAGTCCACAGAGCCCTGGCCGAGTCCACAGAGCCCTGGCCGAGTTCACAGAGCCCTGGCGGAGTCCACAGAGCACCGGCCGAGTCCACAGAGCCCTGGCGGAGTCCACAGAGCCCTGGCGGAGTCCACAGAGCCCTGGCCGAGTTCACAGAGCCCTGGCCACTTCCACAGAGCCCTGGCGGAGTCCACAGAGCCCTGGCCGAGTCCACAGAGCCCTGGCCGAGTTCACAGAGCCCTGGCAGAGTCCACAGAGCCCTGGCCGAGTCCACAGAGCCCTGGCCGAGTTCACAGAGCCCTGGCGGAGTCCACAGAGCCCTGGCCGAGTCCACAGAGCCCTGGCCGAGTCCACAGAGCCCTGGCGGAGTCCACAGAGCCCTGGCGGAGTCCACAGAGCCCTGACCGACTTCACAGAGCCCTGGCCGAGTCCACAGAGCCCTGGCGGAGTCCACAGAGCCCTGGCCGAGTTCACAGAGCCCTGGCGGAGTCCACTGAGCCCTGGCAGAGTCCACAGAGCCCTGGCCACATCCACAGAGCCCTGGCGGAGTCCACAGAGCCCTGGCCGAGTCCACAGAGCCCTGGCCGAGTTCACAGAGCCCTGGCGGAGTCCACAGAGCCCTGGCCGAGTCCACAGAGCCCTGGCCGAGTCCACAGAGCCCTGGCCGAGTCCACAGAGCCCTGGCCGAGTTCACAGAGCCCTGGCGGAGTCAACAGAGCCCTAGCCGAGTCCACAGAGCCCTGGCCGAGTCCACAGAGCCCTGGCCGAGTCCACAGAGCCCTGGCGGAGTCCACAGAGCCCTGGCCGAGTCCACAGAGCCCTGGCGGAGTCCACAGAGCCCTGGCCGAGACCACAGAGCCCTGGCCACTTCCAAAGAGCCCTGGCGGAGTCCACAGAGCCCTGGCAGGGTTCACAGAGCCCTGGACACATCCACAGAGCCCTGGCCGAGTCCACAGAGCCCTGGCCGAGACCACAGAGCCCTGGCCGAGTTCACAGAGCCCTGGCCACTTCCACAGAGCCCTGGCGGAGTCCACAGAGCCCTGGCCGAGTCCACAGAGCCCTGGCCGAGTCCACAGAGCCCTGGCCGAGTTCACAGAGCCCTGGCAGAGTCCACAGAGCCCTGGCGGAGTCCACAGAGCCCTGGCCGAGTCCACAGAGCCCTGGCGGAGTCCACAGAGCCCTGGCGGAGTCCACAGAGCCCTGGCGGAGTCCAGAGAGCCCTGGCCGAGTCCACAGAGCCCTGGCCGAGACCACAGAGCCCTGGCCGAGTTCACAGAGCCCTGGCCACTTCAACAGAGCCCTGGCGGAGTCCACAGAGCCCTGGCCGAGTCCACAGAGCCCTGGCGGAGTCCACAGAGCCCTGGTCGAGTTCACAGAGCCCTGGCAGAGTCCACAGAGCCCTGGCCGAGTCCACAGAGCCCTGGCCGAGTTCACAGAGCCCTGGCGGAGTCCACAGAGCCCTGGCGGAGTCCACAGAGCCCTGGCAGAGTCCACAGAGCCCTGGCGGAGTTCACAGAGCCCTGGCCAAGTTCACAGAGCCCTGGCGGAGTCCACAGACCCCTGGCAGAGTCCACAGAGCCCTGGCCGAGTCCACAGAGCCCTGGCGGAGTCCACAGAGCCCTGGCCGAGTCCACAGAGCCCTGGCGGAGTCCACAGAGCCCTGGCCGAGTTCACAGAGCCCTGGCGGAGTCCACAGAGCCCTGGCCGAGTTCACAGAGCCCTGGCCAAGTTCACAGAGCCCTGGCAGAGTCCACAGAGCCCTGGCCGAGTCCACAGAGCCCTGGCCGAGTTCACAGAGCCCTGGCGGAGTCCACAGAGCCCTGGCCGAGTCCACAGAGCCCTGGCGGAGTCCACAGAGCCCTGGCCGAGTTCACAGAGCCCTGGCGGAGTCCACAGAGCCCTGGCCGAGTCCACAGAGCCCTGGCCGAGACCACAGAGCCCTGGCCGAGTCCACAGAGCCCTGGCCGAGTCCACAGAGCCCTGGCCGAGACCACAGAGCCCTGGCCGAGTACACAGAGCCCTGGCCACTTCCACAGAGCCCTGGCGGAGTCCACAGAGCCCTGGCCGAGTCCACAGAGCCCTGGCCGAGTCCACAGAGCCCTGGTCGAGTTCACAGAGCCCTGGCAGAGTCCACAGAGCCCTGGCGGAGTCCACAGAGCCCTGGCCGAGTTCACAGAGCCCTGGCGGAGTCCACAGAGCCCTGGCCGAGTCCACAGAGCCCTGGCAGAGTCCACAGAGCCCTGGCGAAGTTCACAGAGCCCTGGCCAAGTTCACAGAGCCCTGGCGGAGTCCACAGAGCCCTGGCCGAGTCCACAGAGCCCTGGCCGAGTTCACAGAGCCCTGGCGGAGTCCACAGAGCCCTGGCCGTGTCCACAGAGCCCTGGCCACATCCACAGAGCCCTGGCAGAGTCCACAGAGCCCTGGCCGAGTTCACAGAGCCCTGGCGGAGTCCACAGAGCCCTGGCCGAGTTCACAGAGCCCTGGCCGAGTCCACAGAGCCCTGGCAGTGTCCACAGAGCCCTGGCAGGGTTCACAGAGCCCTGGCGGAGTCCACAGAGCCCTGGCCGAGTCCACAGAGCCCTGGCCGAGTTCACAGAGCCCTGGCCACTTCCACAGAGCCCTGGCGGAGTCCACAGAGCCCTGGCCGAGTCCACAGAGCCCTGGCCGAGTTCACAGAGCCCTGGCAGAGTCCACAGAGCCCTGGCCGAGTCCACAGAGCCCTGGCCGAGTTCACAGAGCCCTGGCGGAGTCCACAGAGCCCTGGCCGAGTCCACAGAGCCCTGGCCGAGACCACAGAGCCCTGGCCGAGTTCACAGAGCCCTGGCCAATTCCACAGAGCCCTGGCGGAGTCCACAGAGCCCTGGCCGAGTTCACAGAGCCCTGGCAGAGTCCACAGAGCCCTGGTCGAGTTCACAGAGCCCTGGCAGAGTCCACAGAGCCCTGGCCGAGTTCACAGAGCCCTGGCCAAGTTCACAGAGCCCTGGCCGAGTCCACAGAGCCCTGGCCGAGTCCACAGAGCCCTGGCGGAGTCCACAGAGCCCTGGCCGAGTTCACAGAGCCCTAGCGGAGTCCACAGAGCCCTGGCAGAGTCCACAGAGCCCTGGCAGAGTCCACAGAGCCCTGGCCGAGTTCACAGAGCCCTGGCCGTGTCCACAGAGCCCTGGCCGAGTTCACAGAGCCCTGGCCGAGTCCACAGAGCCCTGGCCGAGTTCACAGAGCCCTGGCGGAGTCCACAGAGCCCTGGCCGAGTCCACAGAGCCCTGGCCGAGTCCACAGAGCCCTGGCCGAGTTCACAGAGCCCTGGCCGAGTCCACAGAGCCCTGGCCGAGTTCACAGAGCCCTGGCGGAGTCCACAGAGCCCTGGCCGAGTCCACAGAGCCCTGGCCGAGTCCACAGAGCCCTGGCCGAGTCCACAGAGCCCTGGCCGAGTCCACAGAGCCCTGGCGGAGTCCACAGAGCCCTGGCCGAGTCCACAGAGCCCTGGCAGAGTCCACAGAGCCCTGGCCGAGTTCACAGAGCCCTGGTGGAGTCCACAGAGCCCTGGCCGAGTCCACAGAGCCCTGGCCGAGTTCACAGAGCCCTGGCCGAGTCCACAGAGCCCTGGCAGAGTCCACAGAGCCCTGGCGGAGTCCACAGAGCCCTGGCCGAGTCCACAGAGCCCTGGCAGATTCCACAGAGCCCTGGCCACATCCACAGAGCCCTGGCGGAGTCCACAGAGCCCTGGCCCAGTCCACAGAGCCCTGGCCGAGTCCACAGAGCCCTGGCAGAGTCCACAGAGCCCTGGCCGAGTTCACAGATCCCTGGCGGAGTCCACAGAGCCCTGGCCACATCCACAGAGCCCTGGTGGAGTCCACAGAGCCCTGGCGGAGTCCACAGAGCCCTGGCCACATCCACAGAGCCCTGGTGGAGTCCACAGAGCCCTGGCCGAGTCCACAGAGCCCTGGCCGAGTCCACAGAGCCCTGGCCGAGTTCACAGAGCCCTGGCAGAGTCCACAGAGCCCTGGCGGAGTCCACAGAGCCCTGGCGGAGTCCACAGAGCCCTGGCCGAGTTCACAGAGCCCTGGCAGAGTTCACAGAGCCCTGGCAGAGTCCACAGAGCCGTGGCGGAGTCCACAGAGCCCTGGCCGAGTTCACAGAGCCCTGGCGGAGTCCACAGAGCCCTGGCCGAGTCCACAGAGCCCTGGCCGAGTCCACAGAGCCCTGGCAGAGTCCACAGAGCCCTGGCCACATCCACAGAGCCCTGGCGGAGTCCACAGAGCCCTGGCCGAGTCCACAGAGCCCTGGCCGAGTTCACAGAGCCCTGGCGGAGTCCACAGAGCCCTGGCCGAGTCCACAGAGCCCTGGCCGAGTCCACAGAGCCCTGGCCGAGTCCACAGAGCCCTGGCCGAGTTCACAGAGCCCTGGCGGAGTCAACAGAGCCCTAGCCGAGTCCACAGAGCCCTGGCCGAGTCCACAGAGCCCTGGCCGAGTCCACAGAGCCCTGGCAGAGTCCACAGAGCCCTGGCCGAGTCCACAGAGCCCTGGCGGAGTCCACAGAGCCCTGGCCGAGACCACAGAGCCCTGGCCACTTCCAAAGAGCCCTGGCGGAGTCCACAGAGCCCTGGCAGGGTTCACAGAGCCCTGGACACATCCACAGAGCCCTGGCCGAGTCCACAGAGCCCTGGCCGAGACCACAGAGCCCTGGCCGAGTTCACAGAGCCCTGGCCACTTCCACAGAGCCCTGGCGGAGTCCACAGAGCCCTGGCCGAGTCCACAGAGCCCTGGCCGAGTCCACAGAGCCCTGGCCGAGTTCACAGAGCCCTGGCAGAGTCCACAGAGCCCTGGCGGAGTCCACAGAGCCCTGGCCGAGTCCACAGAGCCCTGGCGGAGTCCACAGAGCCCTGGCGGAGTCCACAGAGCCCTGGCGGAGTCCAGAGAGCCCTGGCCGAGTCCACAGAGCCCTGGCCGAGACCACAGAGCCCTGGCCGAGTTCACAGAGCCCTGGCCACTTCAACAGAGCCCTGGCGGAGTCCACAGAGCCCTGGCCGAGTCCACAGAGCCCTGGCGGAGTCCACAGAGCCCTGGTCGAGTTCACAGAGCCCTGGCAGAGTCCACAGAGCCCTGGCCGAGTCCACAGAGCCCTGGCCGAGTTCACAGAGCCCTGGCGGAGTCCACAGAGCCCTGGCGGAGTCCACAGAGCCCTGGCAGAGTCCACAGAGCCCTGGCGGAGTTCACAGAGCCCTGGCCAAGTTCACAGAGCCCTGGCGGAGTCCACAGAGCCCTGGCGGAGTCCACAGAGCCCTGGCCGAGTCCACAGAGCCCTGGCGGAGTCCACAGAGCCCTGGCCGAGTCCACAGAGCCCTGGCGGAGTCCACAGAGCCCTGGCCGAGTTCACAGAGCCCTGGCGGAGTCCACAGAGCCCTGGCCGAGTTCACAGAGCCCTGGCCAAGTTCACAGAGCCCTGGCAGAGTCCACAGAGCCCTGGCCGAGTCCACAGAGCCCTGGCCGAGTTCACAGAGCCCTGGCGGAGTCCACAGAGCCCTAGCCGAGTCCACAGAGCCCTGGCGGAGTCCACAGAGCCCTGGCCGAGTTCACAGAGCCCTGGCGGAGTCCACAGAGCCCTGGCCGAGTCCACAGAGCCCTGGCCGAGACCACAGAGCCCTGGCCGAGTCCACAGAGCCCTGGCCGAGTCCACAGAGCCCTGGCCGAGACCACAGAGCCCTGGCCGAGTACACAGAGCCCTGGCCACTTCCACAGAGCCCTGGCGGAGTCCACAGAGCCCTGGCCGAGTCCACAGAGCCCTGGCCGAGTCCACAGAGCCCTGGTCGAGTTCACAGAGCCCTGGCAGAGTCCACAGAGCCCTGGCGGAGTCCACAGAGCCCTGGCCGAGTTCACAGAGCCCTGGCGGAGTCCACAGAGCCCTGGCCGAGTCCACAGAGCCCTGGCAGAGTCCACAGAGCCCTGGCGAAGTTCACAGAGCCCTGGCCAAGTTCACAGAGCCCTGGCGGAGTCCACAGAGCCCTGGCCGAGTCCACAGAGCCCTGGCCGAGTTCACAGAGCCCTGGCGGAGTCCACAGAGCCCTGGCCGTGTCCACAGAGCCCTGGCCACATCCACAGAGCCCTGGCAGAGTCCACAGAGCCCTGGCCGAGTTCACAGAGCCCTGGCGGAGTCCACAGAGCCCTGGCCGAGTTCACAGAGCCCTGGCCGAGTCCACAGAGCCCTGGCCGAGTCCACAGAGCCCTGGCAGAGTTCACAGAGCCCTGGCGGAGTCCACAGAGCCCTGGCCGAGTCCACAGAGCCCTGGCCGAGTTCACAGAGCCCTGGCCACTTCCACAGAGCCCTGGCGGAGTCCACAGAGCCCTGGCCGAGTCCACAGAGCCCTGGCCGAGTTCACAGAGCCCTGGCGGAGTCCACAGAGCCCTGGCCGAGTCCACAGAGCCCTGGCCGAGTTCACAGAGCCCTGGCGGAGTCCACAGAGCCCTGGCCGAGTCCACAGAGCCCTGGCCGAGACCACAGAGCCCTGGCCGAGTTCACAGAGCCCTGGCCAATTCCACAGAGCCCTGGCGGAGTCCACAGAGCCCTGGCCGAGTTCACAGAGCCCTGGCAGAGTCCACAGAGCCCTGGTCGAGTTCACAGAGCCCTGGCAGAGTCCACAGAGCCCTGGCCGAGTTCACAGAGCCCTGGCCGAGTTCACAGAGCCCTGGCCGAGTCCACAGAGCCCTGGCCGAGTCCACAGAGCCCTGGCGGAGTCCACAGAGCCCTGGCCGAGTTCACAGAGCCCTGGCGGAGTCCACAGAGCCCTGGCAGAGTCCACAGAGCCCTGGCAGAGTCCACAGAGCCCTGGCCGAGTTCACAGAGCCCTGGCCGTGTCCACAGAGCCCTGGCCGAGTTCACAGAGCCCTGGCCGAGTCCACAGAGCCCTGGCCGAGTTCACAGAGCCCTGGCGGAGTCCACAGAGCCCTGGCCGAGTCCACAGAGCCCTGGCCGAGTCCACAGAGCCCTGGCCGAGTTCACAGAGCCCTGGCCGAGTCCACAGAGCCCTGGCCGAGTTCACAGAGCCCTGGCGGAGTCCACAGAGCCCTGGCCGAGTCCACAGAGCCCTGGCCGAGTCCACAGAGCCCTGGCCGACGTCCACAGAGCCCTGGCCGAGTCCACAGAGCCCTGGCCGAGACCACAGAGCCCTGGCCGAGTCCACAGAGCCCTGGCCGACTTCCACAGAGCCCTGGCGGAGTCCACAGAGCCCTGGCAGGGTTCACAGAGCCCTGGCCACGTCCACAGAGCCCTGGCCGAGTCCACAGAGCCCTGGCCGAGTCCACAGAGCCCTGGCGGAGTCCACAGAGCCCTGGCCGAGTCCACAGAGCCCTGGCAGAGTTCACAGAGCCCTGGCAGAGTCCACAGAGCCCTGGCCGAGTTCACAGAGCCCTGGTGGAGTCCACAGAGCCCTGGCCGAGTCCACAGAGCCCTGGCAGAGTCCACAGAGCCCTGGCCGAGTCCACAGAGCCCTGGCAGAGTCCACAGAGCCCTGGCCGAGTTCACAGAGCCCTGGCCGAGTCCACAGAGCCCTGGCCGAGTCCACAGAGCCCTGGCCGAGTTCACAGAGCCCTGGCCGAGTCCACAGAGCCCTGGCAGAGTCCACAGAGCCCTGGCGGAGTCCACAGAGCCCTGGCCGAGTCCACAGAGCCCTGGCAGATTCCACAGAGCCCTGGCCACATCCACAGAGCCCTGGCGGAGTCCACAGAGCCCTGGCCGAGTCCACAGAGCCCTGGCCGAGTCCACAGAGCCCTGGCAGAGTCCACAGAGCCCTGGCCGAGTTCACAGAGCCCTGGCAGAGTCCACAGAGCCCTGGCCGAGTCCACAGAGCCCTGGCCACGTCCACAGAGCCCTGGCGGAGTCCACAGAGCCCTGGCCGAGTCCACAGAGCCCTGGCCGAGTCCACAGAGCCCTGGCCGAGTTCACAGAGCCCTGGCAGAGTCCACAGAGCCCTGGCGGAGTCCACAGAGCCCTGGCGGAGTCCACAGAGCCCTGGCTGAGTTCACAGAGCCCTGGCAGAGTTCACAGAGCCCTGGCAGAGTCCACAGAGCCGTGGCGGAGTCCACAGAGCCCTGGCCGAGTTCACAGAGCCCTGGCGGAGTCCACAGAGCCCTGGCCGAGTCCACAGAGCCCTGGCCGAGTCCACAGAGCCCTGGCCACATCCACAGAGCCCTGGCGGAGTCCACAGAGCCCTGGCCGAGTCCACAGAGCCCTGTCCTAGTCCACAGAGCCCTGGCGGAGTCCACAGAGCCCTGGCCGAGTCCACAGAGCCCTGGCTGAGTCCACAGAGCCCTGGCCACATCCACAGAGCCCTGGCGGAGTCCACAGAGCCCTGGCAGAGTCCACAGAGCCCTGGCGAAGTTCACAGAGCCCTGGCCAAGTTCACAGAGCCCTGGCGGAGTCCACAGAGCCCTGGCCGAGTCCACAGAGCCCTGGCCGAGTTCACAGAGCCCTGGCGGAGTCCACAGAGCCCTGGCAGAGTCCACAGAGCCCTGGCCACATCCACAGAGCCCTGGCAGAGTCCACAGAGCCCTGGCCGAGTTCACAGAGCCCTGGCGGAGTCCACAGAGCCCTGGCCGAGTCCACAGAGCCCTGGCCGAGTCCACAGAGCCCTGGCAGGGTTCACAGAGCCCTGGCGGAGTCCACAGAGCCCTGGCCGAGTCCACAGAGCCCTGGCAGAGTTCACAGAGCCCTGGCCACTTCCACAGAGCCCTGGCGGAGTCCACAGAGCCCTGGCCGAGTCCACAGAGCCCTGGCCGAGTTCACAGAGCCCTGGCAGAGTCCACAGAGCCCTGGCCGAGTCCACAGAGCCCTGGCCGAGTTCACAGAGCCCTGGCGGAGTCCACAGAGCCCTGGCCGAGTCCACAGAGCCCTGGCGGAGTCCACAGAGCCCTGGCCGAGACCACAGAGCCCTGGCCGAGTCCACAGAGCCCTGGTGGAGTCCACAGAGCCCTGACCGAGTTCACAGAGCCCTGGCGGAGTCCACAGAGCCCTGGCCGAGTCCACAGAGCCCTGGCTGAGTCCACAGAGCCCTGGCAGAGTCCACAGAGCCCTGGCCACATCCACAGAGCCCTGGCGGAGTCCACAGAGCCCTGGCAGAGTTCACAGAGCCCTGGCAGAGTCCACAGAGCCCTGGCCGAGTCCACAGAGCCCTGGCCGAGTTCACAGAGCCCTGGCGGAGTCCACAGAGCCCTGGCCGAGTCCACAGAGCCCTGGCCGAGTTCACAGAGCCCTGGCCACATCCACAGAGCCCTGGCCGAGTCCACAGAGCCCTGGCCGAGTCCACAGAGCCCTGGCCGAGTCCACAGAGCCCTGGCAGGGTTCACAGAGCCCTGGCAGAGTCCACAGAGCCCTGGCCGAGACCACAGAGCCCTGGCCGAGTTCACAGAGCCCTGGCCAATTCCACAGAGCCCTGGCGGAGTCCACAGAGCCCTGGCCGAGGCCACAGAGCCCTGGCCGAGTCCACAGAGCCCTGGTCGAGTTCACAGAGCCCTGGCAGAGTCCACAGAGCCCTGGCCGAGTTCACAGAGCCCTGGCCAAGTTCACAGAGCCCTGGCCGAGTCCACGGAGCCCTGGCCGAGTCCACAGAGCCCTGGCAGAGTCCACAGAGCCCTGGCAGAGTCCACAGAGCCCTGGCCGAGTTCACAGAGCCCTGGCAGAGTCCACAGAGCCCTGGCCGTGTCCACAGAGCCCTGGCCGAGTTCACAGAGCCCTGGCCGAGTCCACAGAGCCCTGGCCGAGTTCACAGAGCCCTGGCCGAGTCCACAGAGCCCTGGCGGAGTCCACAGAGCCCTGGCCGAGTCCACAGAGCCCTGGCCGAGTCCACAGAGCCCTGGCCGAGTTCACAGAGCCCTGGCCGAGTCCACAGAGCCCTGGCCGAGTTCACAGAGCCCTGGCGGAGTCCACAGAGCCCTGGCCAAGTCCACAGAGCCCTGGCCGAGTCCACAGAGCCCTGGCCACGTCCACAGAGCCCTGGCCGAGTCCACAGAGACCTGCCCGAGACCACAGAGCCCTGGCCGAGTCCACAGAGCCCTGGCCACTTCCACAGAGCCCTGGCGGAGTCCACAGAGCCCTGGCAGGGTTCACAGAGCCCTGGCCACATCCACAGAGCCCTGGCCGAGTCCACAGAGCCCTGGCCGAGTCCACAGAGCCCTGGCCAAGTTCACAGAGCCCTGGCCGAGTCCACAGAGCCCTGGCGGAGTCCACAGAGCCCTGGCCGAGTCCACAGAGCCCTGGCCGAGTTCACAGAGCCCTGGTGGAGTCCACAGAGCCCTGGCGGAGTCCACAGAGCCCTGGCCGAGTCCACAGAGCCCTGGCAGAGTCCACAGAGCCCTGGCCGAGTTCACAGAGCCCTGGCGGAGTCCACAGAGCCCTGGCCGAGTCCACAGAGCCCTGGCCGAGTTCACAGAGCCCTGGCCGAGTCCACAGAGCCCTGGCAGAGTCCACAGAGCCCTGGCCGAGTCCACAGAGCCCTGGCCGAGTCCACTGAGCCCTGGCAGAGTCCACAGAGCCCTGGTGGAGTCCACAGAGCCCTGGCCGAGTCCACAGAGCCCTGGCAGAGTCCACAGAGCCCTGGCGGAGTCCACAGAGCCCTGGCCGAGTTCACAGAGCCCTGGCAGAGTCCACAGAGCCCTGGCCGAGTCCACAGAGCCCTGGCCGAGTTCACAGAGCCCTGGCGGAGTCCACAGAGCCCTGGCCGAGTCCACAGAGCCCTGGCGGAGTCCACAGAGCCCTGGCAGAGTCCACAGAGCCCTGGCCACATCCACAGAGCCCTGACGGAGTCCACAGAGCCCTGGCAGAGTCCACAGAGCCCTGGCGGAGTCCACAGAGCCCTGGCGGAGTCCACAGAGCCCTGGCCGAGTTCACAGAGCCCTGGCAGAGTTCACAGAGCCCTGGCAGAGTCCACAGAGCCGTGGCGGAGTCCACAGAGCCCTGGCCGAGTTCACAGAGCCCTGGCCGAGTCCACAGAGCCCTGGCCGAGTCCACAGAGCCCTGGTGGAGTCCACAGAGCCCTGGCAGAGTCCACAGAGCTCTGGCCACATCCACAGAGCCCTGGTGGAGTCCACAGAGCCCTGGCCGAGTCCACAGAGCCCTGTCCGAGTCCACAGAGCCCTGGCGGAGTCCACAGAGCCCTGGCCGAGTCCACAGAGCCCTGGCTGAGTCCACAGAGCCCTGGCCACATCCACAGAGCCCTGGTGGAGTCCACAGAGCCCTGGCCGAGTCCACAGAGCCCTGGCGGAGTCCACAGAGCCCTGGCCGAGTCCACAGAGCCCTGGCAGAGTCCACAGAGCCCTGGCCGAGTCCACAGAGCCCTGGCCGAGTCCACAGAGCCCTGGCGGAGTCCACAGAGCCCTGGCCGAGTTCACAGAGCCCTGGCGGAGTCCACAGAGCCCTGGCCGAGTCCACAGAGCGGCAGAGTCCACAGAGCCCTGGCAGAGTCCACAGAGCCCTGGCAGAGTCCACAGAGCCCTGGCAGAGTTCACAGAGCCCTGGCAGTGTCCACAGAGCCCTGGCCGAGTCCACAGAGCCATGGCCGAGTTCACAGAGCCCTGGCAGAGTCCACAGAGCCCTGGCCGATTTCACAGAGCCCTGGCCGAGTCCACAGAGCCCTGGCCGAGTCCACAGAGCCCTGGCCGAGTTCACAGAGCCCTGGCGGAGTCCACAGAGCCCTGGCCGAGTCCACAGAGCCCTGGCCGAGTTCACAGAGCCCTGGCCACTTCCACAGAGCCCTGGCGGAGTCCACAGAGCCCTGGCAGGGTTCACAGAGCCCTGGCCACATCCACAGAGCCCTGGCCGAGTCCACAGAGCCCTGGCCGAGACCACAGAGCCCTGGCCGAGTTCACAGAGCCCTGGCCACTTCCACAGAGCCCTGGCGGAGTCCACAGAGCCCTGGCAGAGTCCACAGAGCCCTGGCGGAGTCCACAGAGCCCTGGCCGAGTTCACAGAGCCCTGGCAGAGTCCACAGAGCCCTGGCGGAGTCCACAGAGCCCTGGCCGAGTTCACAGAGCCCTGGCAGAGTCCACAGAGCCCTGGCCGAGTTCACAGAGCCCTGGCGGAGTCCACAGAGCCCTGGCCGAGTCCACAGAGCCCTGGCCGAGTCCACAGAGCCCTGGCCGAGTTCACAGAGCCCTGGCCACATCCACAGAGCCCTGGCAGAGTCCACAGAGCCCTGGCCGAGTCCACAGAGCCCTGGCCGAGTCCACAGAGCCCTGGCAGGGTTCACAGAGCCCTGGCAGAGTCCACAGAGCCCTGGCAGAGTCCACAGAGCCCTGGCCGAGACCACAGAGCCCTGGCCGAGTTCACAGAGCCCTGGCCAATTCCACAGAGCCCTGGCGGAGTCCACAGAGCCCTGGCCGAGGCCACAGAGCCCTGGCCGAGTCCACAGAGCCCTGGTCGAGTTCACAGAGCCCTGGCAGAGTCCACAGAGCCCTGGCCGAGTTCACAGAGCCCTGGCCAAGTTCACAGAGCCCTGGCCGAGTCCACGGAGCCCTGGCCGAGTCCACAGAGCCCTGGCGGAGTCCACAGAGCCCTGGCAGAGTCCACAGAGCCCTGGCAGAGTCCACAGAGCCCTGGCCGAGTTCACAGAGCCCTGGCAGAGTCCACAGAGCCCTGGCCGTGTCCACAGAGCCCTGGCCGAGTTCACAGAGCCCTGGCAGAGTCCACAGAGCCCTGGCCGAGTTCACAGAGCCCTGGCCGAGTCCACAGAGCCCTGGCGGAGTCCACAGAGCCCTGGCCGAGTCCACAGAGCCCTGGCCGAGTCCACAGAGCCCTGGCCGAGTTCACAGAGCCCTGGCCGAGTCCACAGAGCCCTGGCCGAGTTCACAGAGCCCTGGCGGAGTCCACAGAGCCCTGGCCAAGTCCACAGAGCCCTGGCGGAGTCCACAGAGCCCTGGCCACGTCCACAGAGCCCTGGCCGAGTCCACAGAGCCCTGCCCGAGACCACAGAGCCCTGGCCGAGTCCACAGAGCCCTGGCCACTTCCACAGAGCCCTGGTGGAGTCCACAGAGCCCTGGCAGGGTTCACAGAGCCCTGGCCACATCCACAGAGCCCTGGCCGAGTCCACAGAGCCCTGGCCGAGTCCACAGAGCCCTGGCGGAGTCCACAGAGCCCTGGCCGAGTCCACAGAGCCCTGGCCGAGTTCACAGAGCCCTGGTGGAGTCCACAGAGCCCTGGCGGAGTCCACAGAGCCCTGGCCGAGTCCACAGAGCCCTGGCCGAGTCCACAGAGCCCTGGCCGAGTTCACAGAGCCCTGGTGGAGTCCACAGAGCCCTGGCCGAGTCCACAGAGCCCTGGCCGAGTTCACAGAGCCCTGGCCGAGTCCACAGAGCCCTGGCAGAGTCCACAGAGCCCTGGCCGAGTCCACAGAGCCCTGGCCGAGTCCACTGAGCCCTGGCAGAGTCCACAGAGCCCTGGCCCAGTCCACAGAGCCCTGGCAGAGTCCACAGAGCCCTGGCAGAGTCCACAGAGCCCTGGTGGAGTCCACAGAGCCCTGGCCGAGTCCACAGAGCCCTGGCAGAGTCCACAGAGCCCTGGCGGAGTCCACAGAGCCCTGGCCGAGTTCACAGAGCCCTGGCAGAGTCCACAGAGCCCTGGCCGAGTCCACAGAGCCCTGGCCGAGTTCACAGAGCCCTGGCGGAGTCCACAGAGCCCTGGCCGAGTCCACAGAGCCCTGGCGGAGTCCACAGAGCCCTGGCGGAGTCCACAGAGCCCTGGCCACATCCACAGAGCCCTGACGGAGTCCACAGAGCCCTGGCAGAGTCCACAGAGCCCTGGCGGAGTCCACAGAGCCCTGGCGGAGTCCACAGAGCCCTGGCCGAGTTCACAGAGCCCTGGCAGAGTTCACAGAGCCCTGGCAGAGTCCACAGAGCCGTGGCGGAGTCCACAGAGCCCTGGCCGAGTTCACAGAGCCCTGGCCGAGTCCACAGAGCCCTGGCCGAGTCCACAGAGCCCTGGTGGAGTCCACAGAGCCCTGGCAGAGTCCACAGATCTCTGGCCACATCCACAGAGCCCTGGTGGAGTCCACAGAGCCCTGGCCGAGTCCACAGAGCCCTGTCCGAGTCCACAGAGCCCTGGCGGAGTCCACAGAGCCCTGGCCGAGTCCACAGAGCCCTGGCTGAGTCCACAGAGCCCTGGCCACATCCACAGAGCCCTGGTGGAGTCCACAGAGCCCTGGCCGAGTCCACAGAGCCCTGGCGGAGTCCACAGAGCCCTGGCAGAGTTCACAGAGCCCTGGCAGTGTCCACAGAGCCCTGGCCGAGTCCACAGAGCCCTGGCCGAGTTCACAGAGCCCTGGCAGAGTCCACAGAGCCCTGGCCGATTTCACAGAGCCCTGGCCGAGTCCACAGAGCCCTGGCCGAGTCCACAGAGCCCTGGCCGAGTTCACAGAGCCCTGGCGGAGTCCACAGAGCCCTGGCCGAGTCCACAGAGCCCTTGCCGAGTTCACAGAGCCCTGGCCACTTCCACAGAGCCCTGGCGGAGTCCACAGAGCCCTGGCAGAGTTCACAGAGCCCTGGCCACATCCACAGAGCCCTGGCCGAGTCCACAGAGCCCTGGCCGAGACCACAGAGCCCTGGCCGAGTTCACAGAGCCCTGGCCACTTCCACAGAGCCCTGGCGGAGTCCACAGAGCCCTGGCCGAGTCCACAGAGCCCTGGCGGAGTCCACAGAGCCCTGGCCGAGTTCACAGAGCCCTGGCAGAGTCCACAGAGCCCTGGCGGAGTCCACAGAGCCCTGGCCGAGTTCACAGAGCCCTGGCAGAGTCCACAGAGCCCTGGCGGAGTCCACAGAGCCCTGGCCGAGTCCACAGAGCCCTGGCGGAGTCCACAGAGCCCTGGCAGGGTTCACAGAGCCCTGGCCACATCCACAGAGCCCTGGCCGAGTCCACAGAGCCCTGGCCGAGACCACAGAGCCCTGGCCGAGTTCACAGAGCCCTGGCAGAGTCCACAGAGCCCTGGCGGAGTCCACAGAGCCCTGGCCGAGTCCACAGAGCCCTGGCCGAGTCCACAGACCCCTGGCCCAGTCCACAGAGCCCTGGCAGAGTCCACAGAGCCCTGGCCGAGTCCACAGAGCCCTGCAGATTCCACAGAGCCCTGGCCGAGTCCACAGAGCCCTGGCCACATCCACAGAGCCCTGGCCGAGTCCACAGAGCCCTGGCCGAGTCCACAGAGCCCTGGCGGAGTCCACAGAGCCCTGGCCGAGTCCACAGAGCCCTGGCAGAGACCACAGAGCCCTCGCCGAGTTCACAGAGCCCTGGCCACTTCCACAGAGCCCTGGCGGAGTCCACAGAGCCCTGGCCGAGTCCACAGAGCCCTGGCCGAGTTCACAGAGCCCTGGCAGAGTCCACAGAGCCCTGGCGGAGTCCACAGAGCCCTGGCCGAGTCCACAGAGCCCTGGCCGAGTTCACAGAGCCCTGGCGGAGTCCACAGAGCCCTGGCCGAGTCCACAGAGCCCTGGCCGAGTTCACAGAGCCCTGGCAGAGTCCACAGAGCCCTGGCCGAGTCCACAGAGCCCTGGCCGAGTTCACAGAGCCCTGGCGGAGTCCACAGAGCCCTGGCCGAGTCCACAGAGCCCTGGCGGAGTCCACAGAGCCCTGGCAGAGTCCACAGAGCCCTGGCCACATCCACAGAGCCCTGACGGAGTCCACAGAGCCCTGGCCGAGTCCACAGAGCCCTGGCCGAGTCCACAGAGCCCTGGCATAGTCCACAGAGCCCTGGCCGAGTCCACAGAGCCCTGGCCGACTCCACAGAGCCCTGGCCGAGTCCACAGAGCCCTGGCCGAGTTCACAGAGCCCTGGCGGAGTCCACAGAGCCCTGGCCGAGTCCACAGAGCCCTGGCCGAGTCCACAGAGCCCTGGCCGAGTTCACAGAGCCCTGGCCACTTCCACAGAGCCCTGGCGGAGTCCACAGAGCCCTGGCAGGGTTCACAGAGCCCTGGCCACATCCACAGAGCCCTGGCCGAGTCCACAGAGCCCTGGCCGAGACCACAGAGCGCTGGCCGAGTTCACAGAGCCCTGGCAGAGTCCACAGAGCCCTTGCCGAGTCCACAGAGCCCTGGCCGAGTCCACAGAGCCCTGGCCGAGTTCACAGAGCCCTGGCAGAGTCCACAGAGCCCTGGCCGAGTCCACAGAGCCCTGGCCGAGTTCACAGAGCCCTGGCCGAGTCCACAGAGCCCTGGCAGAGTCCACAGAGCCCTGGCAGAGTCCACAGAGCCCTGGCCACATCCACAGAGCACTGGCCGAGTCCACAGAGCCCTGGCCGAGTTCACAGAGCCCTGGCCACTTCCACAGAGCCCTGGCCGAGTTCACAGAGCCCTGGCAGGGTTCACAGAGCCCTGGCCACATCCACAGAGCCCTGGCCGAGTCCACAGAGCCCTGGCCGAGACCACAGAGCCCTGGCCGAGTTCACAGAGCCCTGGCCACTTCCACAGAGCCCTGGCGGAGTCCACAGAGCCCTGGCCGAGTCCACAGAGCCCTGGCCGAGTCCACAGAGCCCTGGCAGAGTCCACAGAGCCCTTGCCGAGTCCACAGAGCCCTGGCAGAGTCCACAGAGCCCTGGCCGAGTTCACAGAGCCCTGGCGGAGTCCACAGAGCCCTGGCCGAGTTCACAGAGCCCTGGCCGAGTCCACAGAGCCCTGGCCGAGTCCACAGAGCCCTGGCAGAGTCCACAGAGCCCTGGCCGAGTCCACAGAGCCCTGGCCGAGTCCACAGAGCCCTGGCAGAGTTCACAGAGCCCTGGCAGAGTCCACAGAGCCCTGGCCGAGTCCACAGAGCCCTGGCAGAGTCCACAGAGCCCTGGCGGAGTTCACAGAGCCCTGGCCAAGTTCACAGAGCCCTGGTGGAGTCCACAGAGCCCTGGCGGAGTCCACAGAGCCCTGGCCGAGTCCACAGAGCCCTGGCGGAGTCCACAGAGCCCTGGCCGAGTCCACAGAGCCCTGGCCGAGTTCACAGAGCCCTGGCCGAGTTCACAGAGCCCTGGCCGAGTCCACAGAGCCCTGGTCGAGTTCACAGAGCCCTGACAGATTCCACAGAGCCCTGGCGGAGTCCACAGAGCCCTGGCCGAGTCCACAGAGCCCTGGCCGAGTTCACAGAGCCCTGGCAGAGTCCACAGAGCCCTGGCCGAGTCCACAGAGCCCTGGCCGAGTTCACAGAGCCCTGGCGGAGTCCACAGAGCCCTGGCCGAGTTCACAGAGCCCTGGCCAAGTTCACAGAGCCCTGGCGAGTCCACAGAGCCCTGGCGGAGTCCACAGAGCCCTGGCGGAGTCCACAGAGCCCTGGCCGAGTTCACAGAGCCCTGGCAGAGTCCACAGAGCCCTGGCCGTGTCCACAGAGCCCTGGCCGAGTCCACAGAGCCCTGGCAGAGTCCACAGAGCCCTGGCGGAGTCCACAGAGCCCTGGCCGAGTCCACAGAGCCCTGGCCGAGTCCACAGAGCCCTGGCAGAGTTCACAGAGCCCTGGCGGAGTCCACAGAGCCCTGGCCACTTCCACAGAGCCCTGACCGAGTTCACAGAGCCCTGGCCGAGTCCACAGAGCCCTGGCGGAGTCCACAGAGCCCTGGCCGAGTTCACAGAGCCCTGGCGGAGTCCACAGAGCCCTGGCGGAGTCCACAGAGCCCTGGCCGAGTCCACAGAGCCCTGGCCGAGTCCACAGAGCCCTGGCCGAGTCCACAGAGCCCTGGCGGAGTCCACAGAGCCCTGGCCGAGTTCACAGAGCCCTGGCAGAGTCCACAGAGCCCTGGCCGAGTCCACAGAGCCCTGGCCGAGTTCACAGAGCCCTGGCGGAGTCCACAGAGCCCTGGCCGAGTCCACAGAGCCCTGGCCGAGTCCACAGAGCCCTGGCCGAGTTCACAGAGCCCTGGCGAGTCCACAGAGCCCTGGCCGAGTCCACAGAGCCCTGGCCGAGTCCACAGAGCCCTGGCCGAGTCCACAGAGCCCTGGCAGAGTTCACAGAGCCCTGGCAGAGTCCACAGAGCCCTGGCGGAGTCCACAGAGCCCTGGCCGAGACCACAGAGCCCTGGCCGAGTTCACAGAGCCCTGGCCACTTCCACAGAGCCCTGGCGGAGTCCACAGAGCCCTGGCAGAGTCCACAGAGCCCTGGCGGAGTTCACAGAGCCCTGGCCGAGTCCACAGAGCCCTGGCGGAGTCCACAGAGCCCTGGCCGAGTCCACAGAGCCCTGGCCGAGTCCACAGAGCCCTGGCGGAGTCCACAGAGCCCTGGCCGAGTCCACAGAGCCCTGGCCGAGTTCACAGAGCCCTGGCCAAGTTCACAGAGCCCTGGCAGAGTCCACAGAGCCCTGGCCGAGTCCACAGAGCCCTGGCCGAGTTCACAGAGCCCTGGCGGAGTCCACAGAGCCCTGGCCGAGTCCACAGAGCCCTGGCCGAGTCCACAGAGCCCTGGAAGAGTCCACAGAAGAGCCCGCGGCCACAAGCCCTGGCGGCCAGAGCCCTGGCCAATTCCACAGAGCCCTGGCGGAGTCCACAGAGCCCTGGCCGAGTCCACAGAGCCCTGGCCGAGTCCACAGAGCCCTGGTCGAGTTCACAGAGCCCTGGCAGAGTCCACAGAGCCCTGGCCGAGTTCACAGAGCCCTGGCCAAGTTCACAGAGCCCTGGCCGAGTCCACAGAGCCCTGGCCGAGTCCACAGAGCCCTGGCGGAGTCCACAGAGCCCTGGCCGAGTCCACAGAGCCCTGGCCGAGTTCACAGAGCCCTGGCCGAGTCCACAGAGCCCTGGCCGAGTTCACAGAGCCCTGGCCGAGTCCACAGAGCCCTGGCCGAGTCCACAGAGCCCTGGCAGAGTCCACAGAGCCCTGGCCACATCCACAGAGCACTGGCCGAGTCCACAGAGCCCTGGCCGAGTTCACAGAGCCCTGGCCACTTCCACAGAGCCCTGGCGGAGTCCACAGAGCCCTGGCAGGGTTCACAGAGCCCTGGCCACATCCACAGAGCCCTGGCCGAGTCCACAGAGCCCTGGCCGAGACCACAGAGCCCTGGCCGAGTTCACAGAGCCCTGGCCACTTCCACAGAGCCCTGGCGGAGTCCACAGAGCCCTGGCCGAGTCCACAGAGCCCTGGCCGAGTCCACAGAGCCCTGGCAGAGTCCACAGAGCCCTTGCCGAGTCCACAGAGCCCTGGCAGAGTCCACAGAGCCCTGGCCGAGTTCACAGAGCCCTGGCGGAGTCCACAGAGCCCTGGCCGAGTTCACAGAGCCCTGGCCGAGTCCACAGAGCCCTGGCCGAGTCCACAGAGCCCTGGCAGAGTCCACAGAGCCCTGGCGGAGTCCACAGAGCCCTGGCCGAGTCCACAGAGCCCTGGCAGAGTTCACAGAGCCCTGGCCACTTCCACAGAGCCCTGGCGGAGTCCACAGAGCCCTGGCCGAGTCCACAGAGCCCTGGCCGAGTTCACAGAGCCCTGGCAGAGTCCACAGAGCCCTGGCCGAGTCCACAGAGCCCTGGCCGAGTTCACAGAGCCCTGGCGGAGTCCACAGAGCCCTGGCCGAGTCCACAGAGCCCTGGCCGAGTCCACAGAGCCCTGGCGGAGTCCACAGAGCCCTGGCCGAGTCCACAGAGCCCTGGCGGAGTCCACAGAGCCCTGACCGAGTTCACAGAGCCCTGGCGGAGTCCACAGAGCACTGGCCGAGTCCACAGAGCCCTGGCTGAGTCCACAGAGCCCTGGCAGAGTCCACAGAGCCCTGGCCACATCCACAGAGCCCTGGCGGAGTCCACAGAGCCCTGGCAGAGTTCACAGAGCCCTGGCAGAGTCCACAGAGCCCTGGCCGAGTCCACAGAGCCCTGGCCGAGTTCACAGAGCCCTGGCGGAGTCCACAGAGCCCTGGCCGAGTCCACAGAGCCCTGGCCGAGTCCACAGAGCCCTGGCCGAGTTCACAGAGCCCTGGCCACATCCACAGAGCCCTGGCCGAGTCCACAGAGCCCTGGCCGAGTCCACAGAGCCCTGGCAGGGTTCACAGAGCCCTGGCAGAGTCCACAGAGCCCTGGCAGAGTCCACAGAGCCCTGGCCGAGACCACAGAGCCCTGGCCGAGTTCACAGAGCCCTGGCCAATTCCACAGAGCCCTGGCGGAGTCCACAGAGCCCTGGCCGAGGCCACAGAGCCCTGGCCGAGTCCACAGAGCCCTGGTCGAGTTCACAGAGCCCTGGCAGAGTCCACAGAGCCCTGGCGGAGTCCACAGAGCCCTGGCCGAGTCCACAGAGCCCTGGCCGAGTCCACAGACCCCTGGCCCAGTCCACAGAGCCCTGGCAGAGTCCACAGAGCCCTGGCCGAGTCCACAGAGCCCTGCAGATTCCACAGAGCCCTGGCCGAGTCCACAGAGCCCTGGCCACATCCACAGAGCCCTGGCCGAGTCCACAGAGCCCTGGCCGAGTCCACAGAGCCCTGGCGGAGTCCACAGAGCCCTGGCCGAGTCCACAGAGCCCTGGCAGAGACCACAGAGCCCTCGCCGAGTTCACAGAGCCCTGGCCACTTCCACAGAGCCCTGGCGGAGTCCACAGAGCCCTGGCGGAGTCCACAGAGCCCTGGCCGAGTTCACAGAGCCCTGGCAGAGTCCACAGAGCCCTGGCGGAGTCCACAGAGCCCTGGCCGAGTTCACAGAGCCCTGGCAGAGTCCACAGAGCCCTGGCCGAGTCCACAGAGCCCTGGCCGAGTTCACAGAGCCCTGGCGGAGTCCACAGAGCCCTGGCCGAGTCCACAGAGCCCTGGCGGAGTCCACAGAGCCCTGGCAGAGTCCACAGAGCCCTGGCCACATCCACAGAGCCCTGACGGAGTCCACAGAGCCCTGGCCGAGTCCACAGAGCCCTGGCCGAGTCCACAGAGCCCTGGCATAGTCCACAGAGCCCTGGCCGAGTCCACAGAGCCCTGGCCGACTCCACAGAGCCCTGGCCGAGTCCACAGAGCCCTGGCCGAGTTCACAGAGCCCTGGCGGAGTCCACAGAGCCCTGGCCGAGTCCACAGAGCCCTGGCCGAGTCCACAGAGCCCTGGCCGAGTTCACAGAGCCCTGGCCACTTCCACAGAGCCCTGGCGGAGTCCACAGAGCCCTGGCAGGGTTCACAGAGCCCTGGCCACATCCACAGAGCCCTGGCCGAGTCCACAGAGCCCTGGCCGAGACCACAGAGCGCTGGCCGAGTTCACAGAGCCCTGGCAGAGTCCACAGAGCCCTTGCCGAGTCCACAGAGCCCTGGCCGAGTCCACAGAGCCCTGGCCGAGTTCACAGAGCCCTGGCAGAGTCCACAGAGCCCTGGCCGAGTCCACAGAGCCCTGGCCGAGTTCACAGAGCCCTGGCCGAGTCCACAGAGCCCTGGCAGAGTCCACAGAGCCCTGGCAGAGTCCACAGAGCCCTGGCCACATCCACAGAGCACTGGCCGAGTCCACAGAGCCCTGGCCGAGTTCACAGAGCCCTGGCTGAGTCCACAGAGCCCTGGCCGAGTCCACAGAGCCCTGGCCGAGACCACAGAGCCCTGGCCGAGTTCACAGAGCCCTGGCCACTTCCACAGAGCCCTGGCGGAGTCCACAGAGCCCTGGCCGAGTCCACAGAGCCCTGGCCGAGTCCACAGAGCCCTGGCCGAGTTCACAGAGCCCTGGCAGAGTCCACAGAGCCCTGGCGGAGTCCACAGAGCCCTGGCCGAGTTCACAGAGCCCTGGCAGAGTCCACAGAGCCCTGGCCGAGTCCACAGAGCCCTGGCCGAGTTCACAGAGCCCTGGCGGAGTCCACAGAGCCCTGGCCGAGTCCACAGAGCCCTGGCGGAGTCCACAGAGCCGTGGCAGAGTCCACAGAGCCCTGGCCACATCCACAGAGCCCTGGCCGAGTCCACAGAGCCCTGGCCGAGTCCACAGAGCCCTGGCTGAGTCCACAGAGCCCTGGCGGAGTCCACAGAGCCCTGGCCGAGTCCACAGAGCCCTGGCGGAGTCCACAGAGCCCTGGCCGAATCCACAGAGCCCTGGCGGAGTCAACAGAGCCCTGGCGGAGTCCACAGAGCCCTGGCAGAGTCCACAGAGCCCTGGCAGAGTCCACAGAGCCCTGGCGGAGTCCACAGAGCCCTGGCCGAGTCCACAGAGCCCTGGCCAAGTCCACAGAGCCCTGGCCGAGTCCACAGAGCCCTGCCCGAGACCACAGAGCCCTGGCCGAGTCCACAGAGACCTGGCGGAGTCCACAGAGCCCTGGCGGAGTCCACAGAGCCCTGGCAGGGTTCACAGAGCCCTGGCCACATCCACAGAGCCCTGGCCGAGTCCACAGAGCCCTGGCCGAGTCCACAGAGCCCTGGCGGAGTCCACAGAGCCCTGGCCGAGTTCACAGAGCCCTGGCGGAGTCCACAGAGCCCTGGCCGAGTTCACAGAGCCCTGGCCGAGTCCACAGAGCCCTGGCCGAGTCCACAGAGCCCTGGTGGAGTCCACAGAGCCCTGGCCGAGTCCACAGAGCCCTGGCCGAGTTCACAGAGCCCTGGCAGAGTCCACAGAGCCCTGGCCGAGTCCACAGAGCCCTGGCCGAGTTCACAGAGCCCTGGCGGAGTCCACAGAGCCCTGGCCGAGTCCACAGAGCCCTGGCCGAGTCCACAGAGCCCTGGCCGAGTTCACAGAGCCCTGGCGGAGTCCACAGAGCCCTGGCCGAGTCCACAGAGCCCTGGCGGAGTCCACAGAGCCCTGGCCGAGTCCACAGAGCCCTGGCTGAGTCCACAGAGCCCTGGCCGAGTCCACAGAGCCCTGGCCGAGTTCACAGAGCCCTGGCCACATCCACAGAGCCCTGGCCGAGTCCACAGAGCCCTGGCGGAGTCCACAGAGCCCTGGCCGAGTCCACAGAGCCCTGGCGGAGTCCACAGAGCCCTGGCCGAATCCACAGAGCCCTGGCGGAGTCCACAGAGCCCTGGCAGAGTCCACAGAGCCCTGGCCGAGTTCACAGAGCCCTGGCGGAGTCCACAGAGCCCTGGCCGAGTCCACAGAGCCCTGGCCGAGACCACAGAGCCCTGGCCGAGTCCACAGAGCCCTGGCCGAGTCCACAGAGCCCTGGCCGAGACCACAGAGCCCTGGCCGAGTACACAGAGCCCTGGCCACTTCCACAGAGCCCTGGCGGACTCCACAGAGCCCTGGCCGAGTCCACAGAGCCCTGGCCGAGTCCACAGAGCCCTGGTCGAGTTCACAGAGCCCTGGCAGAGTCCACAGAGCCCTGGCGGAGTCCACAGAGCCCTGGCCGAGTTCACAGAGCCCTGGCGGAGTCCACAGAGCCCTGGCCGAGTCCACAGAGCCCTGGCCGAGTTCACAGAGCCCTGGCGGAGTCCACAGAGCCCTGGCCGAGTTCACAGAGCCCTGGTGGAGTCCACAGAGCCCTGGCCGAGTCCACAGAGCCCTGGCCGAGTTCACAGAGCCCTGGCCGAGTCCACAGAGCCCTGGCAGAGTCCACAGAGCCCTGGCGGAGTCCACAGAGCCCTGGCCGAGTCCACTGAGCCCTGGCAGATTCCACAGAGCCCTGGCCAATTCCACAGAGCCCTGGCGGAGTCCACAGAGCCCTGGCCGAGGCCACAGAGCCCTGGCCGAGTCCACAGAGCCCTGGTCGAGTTCACAGAGCCCTCGCAGAGTCCACAGAGCCCTGGCGGAGTCCACAGAGCCCTGGCCGAGTCCACAGAGCCCTGGCCGAGTCCACAGACCCCTGGCCCAGTCCACAGAGCCCTGGCAGAGTCCACAGAGCCCTGGCCGAGTCCACAGAGCCCTGCAGATTCCACAGAGCCCTGGCCGAGTCCACAGAGCCCTGGCCGAGTCCACAGAGCCCTGGCCGAGTCCACAGAGCCCTGGCCGAGTCCACAGAGCCCTGGCGGAGTCCACAGAGCCCTGGCCGAGTCCACAGAGCCCTGGCAGAGACCACAGAGCCCTCGCCGAGTTCACAGAGCCCTGGCCACTTCCACAGAGCCCTGGCGGAGTCCACAGAGCCCTGGCGGAGTCCACAGAGCCCTGGCCGAGTTCACAGAGCCCTGGCAGAGTCCACAGAGCCCTGGCGGAGTCCACAGAGCCCTGGCCGAGTTCACAGAGCCCTGGCAGAGTCCACAGAGCCCTGGCCGAGTCCACAGAGCCCTGGCCGAGTTCACAGAGCCCTGGCGGAGTCCACAGAGCCCTGGCCGAGTCCACAGAGCCCTGGCGGAGTCCACAGAGCCCTGGCAGAGTCCACAGAGCCCTGGCCACATCCACAGAGCCCTGACGGAGTCCACAGAGCCCTGGCCGAGTCCACAGAGCCCTGGCCGAGTCCACAGAGCCCTGGCATAGTCCACAGAGCCCTGGCCGAGTCCACAGAGCCCTGGCCGACTCCACAGAGCCCTGGCCGAGTCCACAGAGCCCTGGCCGAGTTCACAGAGCCCTGGCGGAGTCCACAGAGCCCTGGCCGAGTCCACAGAGCCCTGGCCGAGTCCACAGAGCCCTGGCCGAGTTCACAGAGCCCTGGCCACTTCCACAGAGCCCTGGCGGAGTCCACAGAGCCCTGGCAGGGTTCACAGAGCCCTGGCCACATCCACAGAGCCCTGGCCGAGTCCACAGAGCCCTGGCCGAGACCACAGAGCGCTGGCCGAGTTCACAGAGCCCTGGCAGAGTCCACAGAGCCCTTGCCGAGTCCACAGAGCCCTGGCCGAGTCCACAGAGCCCTGGCCGAGTTCACAGAGCCCTGGCAGAGTCCACAGAGCCCTGGCCGAGTCCACAGAGCCCTGGCCGAGTTCACAGAGCCCTGGCCGAGTCCACAGAGCCCTGGCAGAGTCCACAGAGCCCTGGCCGAGTCCACAGAGCCCTGGCCGAGTCCACAGAGCCCTGGCCGAGTTCACAGAGCCCTGGCAGAGTCCACAGAGCCCTGGCCGAGTCCACAGAGCCCTGGCCGAGTTCACAGAGCCCTGGCCGAGTCCACAGAGCCCTGGCAGAGTCCACAGAGCCCTGGCAGAGTCCACAGAGCCCTGGCCACATCCACAGAGCACTGGCCGAGTCCACAGAGCCCTGGCCGAGTTCACAGAGCCCTGGCTGAGTCCACAGAGCCCTGGCCGAGTCCACAGAGCCCTGGCCGAGACCACAGAGCCCTGGCCGAGTTCACAGAGCCCTGGCCACTTCCACAGAGCCCTGGCCGAGTCCACAGAGCCCTGGCCGAGTCCACAGAGCCCTGGCCGAGTCCACAGAGCCCTGGCCGAGTTCACAGAGCCCTGGCAGAGTCCACAGAGCCCTGGCGGAGTCCACAGAGCCCTGGCCGAGTTCACAGAGCCCTGGCAGAGTCCACAGAGCCCTGGCCGAGTCCACAGAGCCCTGGCCGAGTTCACAGAGCCCTGGCGGAGTCCACAGAGCCCTGGCCGAGTCCACAGAGCCCTGGCGGAGTCCACAGAGCCGTGGCAGAGTCCACAGAGCCCTGGCCACATCCACAGAGCCCTGGCCGAGTCCACAGAGCCCTGGCCGAGTCCACAGAGCCCTGGCTGAGTCCACAGAGCCCTGGCGGAGTCCACAGAGCCCTGGCCGAGTCCACAGAGCCCTGGCGGAGTCCACAGAGCCCTGGCCGAATCCACAGAGCCCTGGCGGAGTCAACAGAGCCCTGGCGGAATCCACAGAGCCCTGGCAGAGTCCACAGAGCCCTGGCAGAGTCCACAGAGCCCTGGCGGAGTCCACAGAGCCCTGGCCGAGTCCACAGAGCCCTGGCCACGTCCACAGAGCCCTGGCCGAGTCCACAGAGCCCTGCCCGAGACCACAGAGCCCTGGCCGAGTCCACAGAGACCTGGCGGAGTCCACAGAGCCCTGGCGGAGTCCACAGAGCCCTGGCAGGGTTCACAGAGCCCTGGCCACATCCACAGAGCCCTGGCCGAGTCCACAGAGCCCTGGCCGAGTCCACAGAGCCCTGGCGGAGTCCACAGAGCCCTGGCCGAGTTCACAGAGCCCTGGCGGAGTCCACAGAGCCCTGGCCGAGTTCACAGAGCCCTGGCCGAGTCCACAGAGCCCTGGCCGAGTCCACAGAGCCCTGGTGGAGTCCACAGAGCCCTGGCCGAGTCCACAGAGCCCTGGCCGAGTTCACAGAGCCCTGGCAGAGTCCACAGAGCCCTGGCCGAGTTCACAGAGCCCTGGCGGAGTCCACAGAGCCCTGGCCGAGTCCACAGAGCCCTGGCCGAGTCCACAGAGCCCTGGCCGAGTTCACAGAGCCCTGGCGGAGTCCACAGAGCCCTGGCCGAGTCCACAGAGCCCTGGCGGAGTCCACAGAGCCCTGGCCGAGTCCACAGAGCCCTGGCTGAGTCCACAGAGCCCTGGCCGAGTCCACAGAGCCCTGGCCGAGTTCACAGAGCCCTGGCCACATCCACAGAGCCCTGGCCGAGTCCACAGAGCCCTGGCGGAGTCCACAGAGCCCTGGCCGAGTCCACAGAGCCCTGGCGGAGTCCACAGAGCCCTGGCCGAATCCACAGAGCCCTGGCGGAGTCCACAGAGTCCTGGCAGAGTCCACAGAGCCCTGGCCGAGTTCACAGAGCCCTGGCGGAGTCCACAGAGCCCTGGCCGAGTCCACAGAGCCCTGGCCGAGACCACAGAGCCCTGGCCGAGTCCACAGAGCCCTGGCCGAGTCCACAGAGCCCTGGCCGAGACCACAGAGCCCTGGCCGAGTACACAGAGCCCTGGCCACTTCCACAGAGCCCTGGCGGACTCCACAGAGCCCTGGCCGAGTCCACAGAGCCCTGGCCGAGTCCACAGAGCCCTGGTCGAGTTCACAGAGCCCTGGCAGAGTCCACAGAGCCCTGGCGGAGTCCACAGAGCCCTGGCCGAGTTCACAGAGCCCTGGCGGAGTCCACAGAGCCCTGGCCGAGTCCACAGAGCCCTGGCCGAGTTCACAGAGCCCTGGCGGAGTCCACAGAGCCCTGGCCGAGTTCACAGAGCCCTGGTGGAGTCCACAGAGCCCTGGCCGAGTCCACAGAGCCCTGGCCGAGTTCACAGAGCCCTGGCCGAGTCCACAGAGCCCTGGCAGAGTCCACAGAGCCCTGGCGGAGTCCACAGAGCCCTGGCCGAGTCCACTGAGCCCTGGCAGATTCCACAGAGCCCTGGCCAATTCCACAGAGCCCTGGCGGAGTCCACAGAGCCCTGGCCGAGGCCACAGAGCCCTGGCCGAGTCCACAGAGCCCTGGTCGAGTTCACAGAGCCCTCGCAGAGTCCACAGAGCCCTGGCGGAGTCCACAGAGCCCTGGCCGAGTCCACAGAGCCCTGGCCGAGTCCACAGAGCCCTGGCCGAGTCCACAGAGCCCTGGCAGAGTCCACAGAGCCCTGGCCGAGTCCACAGAGCCCTGGCAGATTCCACAGAGCCCTGGCCGAGTCCACAGAGCCCTGGCCACATCCACAGAGCCCTGGCCGAGTCCACAGAGCCCTGGCCGAGTCCACAGAGCCCTGGCGGAGTCCACAGAGCCCTGGCCGAGTCCACAGAGCCCTGGCAGAGACCACAGAGCCCTGGCCGAGTTCACAGAGCCCTGGCCACTTCCACAGAGCCCTGGCGGAGTCCACAGAGCCCTGGCGGAGTCCACAGAGCCCTGGCCGAGTTCACAGAGCCCTGGCCAATTCCACAGAGCCCTGGCAGAGTCCACAGAGCCCTGGCTGAGACCACAGAGCCCTGGCCGAGTTCACAGAGCCCTGGCCAATTCCACAGAGCCCTGGCGCAGTCCACAGAGCCCTGGCCGAGGCCACAGAGCCCTGGCCGAGTTCACAGAGCCCTGGCCGAGTCCACGGAGCCCTGGCCGAGTCCACAGAGCCCTGGCCGAGTCCACAGAGCCCTGGCCGAGTTCACAGAGCCCTGGCGGAGTCCACAGAGCCCTGGCAGAGTCCACAGAGCCCTGGCCGAGTTCACAGAGCCCTGGCAGAGTCCACAGAGCCCTGGCCGTGTCCACAGAGCCCTGGCCGAGTTCACAGAGCCCTGGCAGAGTCCACAGAGCCCTGGCCGAGTTCACAGAGCCCTGGCCGAGTCCACAGAGCCCTGGCGGAGTCCACAGAGCCCTGGCCGAGTCCACAGAGCCCTGGCCGAGTTCACAGAGCCCTGGCGGAGTCCACAGAGCCCTGTCCGAGTCCACAGAGCCCTGGCGGAGTCCACAGAGCCCTGGCCGAGTTCACAGAGCCCTGGCCACGTCCACAGAGCCCTGGCCACGTCCACAGAGCCCTGGCCGAGTCCACAGAGCCCTGGCAGAGTCCACAGAGCCCTGGCCACATCCACAGAGCCCTGGCCGAGTCCACAGAGCCCTGGCCGAGTTCACAGAGCCCTGGCCGAGTTCACAGAGCCCTGGCGGAGTCCACAGAGCCCTGACCGAGTTCACAGAGCCCTGGCCGAGTCCACAGAGCCCTGGCGGAGTCCACAGAGCCCTGGCCGAGTTCACAGAGCCCTGGTGGAGTCCACAGAGCCCTGGCAGAGTCCACAGAGCCCTGGCCACATCCACAGAGCCCTGGCAGAGTCCACAGAGCCCTGGCCACATCCACAGAGCCCTGGCGGAGTCCACAGAGCCCTGGCCGAGTTCACAGAGCCCTGGCAGAGTCCACAGAGCCCTGGCCGAGTCCACAGAGCCCTGGCCGAGTCCACAGAGCCCTGGCAGGGTTCACAGAGCCCTGGCGGAGTCCACAGAGCCCTGGCCGAGTTCACAGAGCCCTGGCTACTTCCACAGAGCCCTGGCGGAGTCCACAGAGCCCTGGCCGAGTCCACAGAGCCCTGGCCGAGTTCACAGAGCCCTGGCAGAGTCCACAGAGCCCTGGCCGAGTCCACAGAGCCCTGGCCGAGTTCACAGAGCCCTGGCGGAGTCCACAGAGCCCTGGCCGAGTCCACAGAGCCCTGGCCGAGTCCACAGAGCCCTGGTGGAGTCCACAGAGCCCTGGCCGAGTCCACAGAGCCCTGGCCACATCCACAGAGCCCTGGCCGACTCCACAGAGCCCTGGCAGAGTCCACAGAGCCCTGGCCACATCCACAGAGCCCTGGCGGAGTCCACAGAGCCCTGGCAGAGTCCACAGAGCCCTGGCCGAGTCCACAGAGCCCTGGCCGAGTTCACAGAGCCCTGGCGGAGTCCACAGAGCACCGGCCGAGTCCACAGAGCCCTGGCGGAGTCCACAGAGCCCTGGCGGAGTCCACAGAGCCCTGGCCGAGTTCACAGAGCCCTGGCCACTTCCACAGAGCCCTGGCCGAGACCACAGAGCCCTGGCCGAGTCCACAGAGCCCTGGCCGAGTCCACAGAGCCCTGGCCGAGACCACAGAGCCCTGGCCGAGTACACAGAGCCCTGGCCACTTCCACAGAGCCCTGGCGGACTCCACAGAGCCCTGGCCGAGTCCACAGAGCCCTGGCCGAGTCCACAGAGCCCTGGTCGAGTTCACAGAGCCCTGGCAGAGTCCACAGAGCCCTGGCGGAGTCCACAGAGCCCTGGCCGAGTTCACAGAGCCCTGGCGGAGTCCACAGAGCCCTGGCCGAGTCCACAGAGCCCTGGCAGAGTCCACAGAGCCCTGGCGAAGTTCACAGAGCCCTGGCCAAGTTCACAGAGCCCTGGCGGAGTCCACAGAGCCCTGGCCGAGTCCACAGAGCCCTGGCCGAGTTCACAGAGCCCTGGCGGAGTCCACAGAGCCCTGGCCGTGTCCACAGAGCCCTGGCCACATCCACAGAGCCCTGGCAGAGTCCACAGAGCCCTGGCCGAGTTCACAGAGCCCTGGCGGAGTCCACAGAGCCCTGGCCGAGTTCACAGAGCCCTGGCCGAGTCCACAGAGCCCTGGCAGTGTCCACAGAGCCCTGGCAGGGTTCACAGAGCCCTGGCGGAGTCCACAGAGCCCTGGCCGAGTCCACAGAGCCCTGGCCGAGTTCACAGAGCCCTGGCCACTTCCACAGAGCCCTGGCGGAGTCCACAGAGCCCTGGCCGAGTCCACAGAGCCCTGGCCGAGTTCACAGAGCCCTGGCAGAGTCCACAGAGCCCTGGCCGAGTCCACAGAGCCCTGGCCGAGTTCACAGAGCCCTGGCGGAGTCCACAGAGCCCTGGCCGAGTCCACAGAGCCCTGGCCGAGACCACAGAGCCCTGGCCGAGTTCACAGAGCCCTGGCCAATTCCACAGAGCCCTGGCGGAGTCCACAGAGCCCTGGCCGAGTTCACAGAGCCCTGGCAGAGTCCACAGAGCCCTGGTCGAGTTCACAGAGCCCTGGCAGAGTCCACAGAGCCCTGGCCGAGTTCACAGAGCCCTGGCCAAGTTCACAGAGCCCTGGCCGAGTCCACAGAGCCCTGGCCGAGTCCACAGAGCCCTGGCGGAGTCCACAGAGCCCTGGCCGAGTTCACAGAGCCCTAGCGGAGTCCACAGAGCCCTGGCAGAGTCCACAGAGCCCTGGCAGAGTCCACAGAGCCCTGGCCGAGTTCACAGAGCCCTGGCCGTGTCCACAGAGCCCTGGCCGAGTTCACAGAGCCCTGGCCGAGTCCACAGAGCCCTGGCCGAGTTCACAGAGCCCTGGCGGAGTCCACAGAGCCCTGGCCGAGTCCACAGAGCCCTGGCCGAGTCCACAGAGCCCTGGCCGAGTCCACAGAGCCCTGGCCGAGTTCACAGAGCCCTGGCGGAGTCCACAGAGCCCTGGCCGAGTCCACAGAGCCCTGGCCGAGTCCACAGAGCCCTGGCCACGTCCACAGAGCCCTGGCCGAGTCCACAGAGCCCTGCCCGAGACCACAGAGCCCTGGCCGAGTCCACAGAGCCCTGGCCACTTCCACAGAGCCCTGGCGGAGTCCACAGAGCCCTGGCAGGGTTCACAGAGCCCTGGCCACATCCACAGAGCCCTGGCCGAGTCCACAGAGCCCTGGCCGAGTCCACAGAGCCCTGGGCGAGTCCACAGAGCCCTGGCCGAGTCCACAGAGCCCTGGCAGAGTTCACAGAGCCCTGGCGGAGTCCACAGAGCCCTGGCCGAGTTCACAGAGCCCTGGTGGAGTCCACAGAGCCCTGGCCGAGTCCACAGAGCCCTGGCAGAGTCCACAGAGCCCTGGCCGAGTCCACAGAGCCCTGGCAGAGTCCACAGAGCCCTGGCCGAGTTCACAGAGCCCTGGTGGAGTCCACAGAGCCCTGGCCGAGTCCACAGAGCCCTGGCCGAGTTCACAGAGCCCTGGCCGAGTCCACAGAGCCCTGGCAGAGTCCACAGAGCCCTGGCGGAGTCCACAGAGCCCTGGCCGAGTCCACTGAGCCCTGGCAGATTCCACAGAGCCCTGGCCACATCCACAGAGCCCTGGCGGAGTCCACAGAGCCCTGGCCCAGTCCACAGAGCCCTGGCCGAGACCACAGAGCCCTGGCAGAGTCCACAGAGCCCTGGCCGAGTTCACAGATCCCTGGCGGAGTCCACAGAGCCCTGGCCACATCCACAGAGCCCTGGTGGAGTCCACAGAGCCCTGGCGGAGTCCACAGAGCCCTGGCCACATCCACAGAGCCCTGGTGGAGTCCACAGAGCCCTGGCCGAGTCCACAGAGCCCTGGCCGAGTCCACAGAGCCCTGGCCGAGTTCACAGAGCCCTGGCAGAGTCCACAGAGCCCTGGCGGAGTCCACAGAGCCCTGGCGGAGTCCACAGAGCCCTGGCCGAGTTCACAGAGCCCTGGCAGAGTTCACAGAGCCCTGGCAGAGTCCACAGAGCCGTGGCGGAGTCGACAGAGCCCTGGCCGAGTTCACAGAGCCCTGGCGGAGTCCACAGAGCCCTGGCCGAGTCCACAGAGCCCTGGCCGAGTCCACAGAGCCCTGGCAGAGTCCACAGAGCCCTGGCCACATCCACAGAGCCCTGGCGGAGTCCACAGAGCCCTGGCCGAGTCCACAGAGCCCTGGCCGAGTTCACAGAGCCCTGGCGGAGTCCACAGAGCCCTGGCCGAGTCCACAGAGCCCTGGCCGAGTCCACAGAGCCCTGGCCGAGTTCACAGAGCCCTGGCGGAGTCAACAGAGCCCTAGCCGAGTCCACAGAGCCCTGGCCGAGTCCACAGAGCCCTGGCAGAGTCCACAGAGCCCTGGCCGAGTCCACAGAGCCCTGGCGGAGTCCACAGAGCCCTGGCCGAGACCACAGAGCCCTGGCCACTTCCAAAGAGCCCTGGCGGAGTCCACAGAGCCCTGGCAGGGTTCACAGAGCCCTGGACACATCCACAGAGCCCTGGCCGAGTCCACAGAGCCCTGGCCGAGACCACAGAGCCCTGGCCGAGTTCACAGAGCCCTGGCCACTTCCACAGAGCCCTGGCGGAGTCCACAGAGCCCTGGCCGAGTCCACAGAGCCCTGGCCGAGTCCACAGAGCCCTGGCCGAGTTCACAGAGCCCTGGCAGAGTCCACAGAGCCCTGGCGGAGTCCACAGAGCCCTGGCCGAGTCCACAGAGCCCTGGCGGAGTCCACAGAGCCCTGGCGGAGTCCACAGAGCCCTGGCGGAGTCCAGAGAGCCCTGGCCGAGTCCACAGAGCCCTGGCCGAGACCACAGAGCCCTGGCCGAGTTCACAGAGCCCTGGCCACTTCAACAGAGCCCTGGCGGAGTCCACAGAGCCCTGGCCGAGTCCACAGAGCCCTGGCGGAGTCCACAGAGCCCTGGTCGAGTTCACAGAGCCCTGGCAGAGTCCACAGAGCCCTGGCCGAGTCCACAGAGCCCTGGCCGAGTTCACAGAGCCCTGGCGGAGTCCACAGAGCCCTGGCGGAGTCCACAGAGCCCTGGCAGAGTCCACAGAGCCCTGGCGGAGTTCACAGAGCCCTGGCCAAGTTCACAGAGCCCTGGCGGAGTCCACAGAGCCCTGGCGGAGTCCACAGAGCCCTGGCCGAGTCCACAGAGCCCTGGCGGAGTCCACAGAGCCCTGGCCGAGTCCACAGAGCCCTGGCGGAGTCCACAGAGCCCTGGCCGAGTTCACAGAGCCCTGGCGGAGTCCACAGAGCCCTGGCCGAGTTCACAGAGCCCTGGCCAAGTTCACAGAGCCCTGGCAGAGTCCACAGAGCCCTGGCCGAGTCCACAGAGCCCTGGCCGAGTTCACAGAGCCCTGGCGGAGTCCACAGAGCCCTAGCCGAGTCCACAGAGCCCTGGCGGAGTCCACAGAGCCCTGGCCGAGTTCACAGAGCCCTGGCGGAGTCCACAGAGCCCTGGCCGAGTCCACAGAGCCCTGGCCGAGACCACAGAGCCCTGGCCGAGTCCACAGAGCCCTGGCCGAGTCCACAGAGCCCTGGCCGAGACCACAGAGCCCTGGCCGAGTACACAGAGCCCTGGCCACTTCCACAGAGCCCTGGCGGACTCCACAGAGCCCTGGCCGAGTCCACAGAGCCCTGGCCGAGTCCACAGAGCCCTGGTCGAGTTCACAGAGCCCTGGCAGAGTCCACAGAGCCCTGGCGGAGTCCACAGAGCCCTGGCCGAGTTCACAGAGCCCTGGCGGAGTCCACAGAGCCCTGGCCGAGTCCACAGAGCCCTGGCAGAGTCCACAGAGCCCTGGCGAAGTTCACAGAGCCCTGGCCAAGTTCACAGAGCCCTGGCGGAGTCCACAGAGCCCTGGCCGAGTCCACAGAGCCCTGGCCGAGTTCACAGAGCCCTGGCGGAGTCCACAGAGCCCTGGCCGTGTCCACAGAGCCCTGGCCACATCCACAGAGCCCTGGCAGAGTCCACAGAGCCCTGGCCGAGTTCACAGAGCCCTGGCGGAGTCCACAGAGCCCTGGCCAAGTTCACAGAGCCCTGGCCGAGTCCACAGAGCCCTGGCCGAGTCCACAGAGCCCTGGCAGGGTTCACAGAGCCCTGGCGGAGTCCACAGAGCCCTGGCCGAGTCCACAGAGCCCTGGCCGAGTTCACAGAGCCCTGGCCACTTCCACAGAGCCCTGGCGGAGTCCACAGAGCCCTGGCCGAGTCCACAGAGCCCTGGCCGAGTTCACAGAGCCCTGGCGGAGTCCACAGAGCCCTGGCCGAGTCCACAGAGCCCTGGCCGAGTTCACAGAGCCCTGGCGGAGTCCACAGAGCCCTGGCCGAGTCCACAGAGCCCTGGCCGAGACCACAGAGCCCTGGCCGAGTTCACAGAGCCCTGGCCAATTCCACAGAGCCCTGGCGGAGTCCACAGAGCCCTGGCCGAGTTCACAGAGCCCTGGCAGAGTCCACAGAGCCCTGGTCGAGTTCACAGAGCCCTGGCAGAGTCCACAGAGCCCTGGCCGAGTTCACAGAGCCCTGGCCAAGTTCACAGAGCCCTGGCCGAGTCCACAGAGCCCTGGCCGAGTCCACAGAGCCCTGGCGGAGTCCACAGAGCCCTGGCCGAGTTCACAAAGCCCTAGCGGAGTCCACAGAGCCCTGGCAGAGTCCACAGAGCCCTGGCAGAGTCCACAGAGCCCTGGCCGAGTTCACAGAGCCCTGGCCGTGTCCACAGAGCCCTGGCCGAGTTCACAGAGCCCTGGCGGAGTCCACAGAGCCCTGGCCGAGTTCACAGAGCCCTGGCCAAGTTCACAGAGCCCTGGCAGAGTCCACAGAGCCCTGGCCGAGTCCACAGAGCCCTGGCCGAGTTCACAGAGCCCTGGCGGAGTCCACAGAGCCCTAGCCGAGTCCACAGAGCCCTGGCGGAGTCCACAGAGCCCTGGCCGAGTTCACAGAGCCCTGGCGGAGTCCACAGAGCCCTGGCCGAGTCCACAGAGCCCTGGCCGAGACCACAGAGCCCTGGCCGAGTCCACAGAGCCCTGGCCGAGTCCACAGAGCCCTGGCCGAGACCACAGAGCCCTGGCCGAGTACACAGAGCCCTGGCCACTTCCACAGAGCCCTGGCGGACTCCACAGAGCCCTGGCCGAGTCCACAGAGCCCTGGCCGAGTCCACAGAGCCCTGGTCGAGTTCACAGAGCCCTGGCAGAGTCCACAGAGCCCTGGCGGAGTCCACAGAGCCCTGGCCGAGTTCACAGAGCCCTGGCGGAGTCCACAGAGCCCTGGCCGAGTCCACAGAGCCCTGGCAGAGTCCACAGAGCCCTGGCGAAGTTCACAGAGCCCTGGCCAAGTTCACAGAGCCCTGGCGGAGTCCACAGAGCCCTGGCCGAGTCCACAGAGCCCTGGCCGAGTTCACAGAGCCCTGGCGGAGTCCACAGAGCCCTGGCCGTGTCCACAGAGCCCTGGCCACATCCACAGAGCCCTGGCAGAGTCCACAGAGCCCTGGCCGAGTTCACAGAGCCCTGGCGGAGTCCACAGAGCCCTGGCCAAGTTCACAGAGCCCTGGCCGAGTCCACAGAGCCCTGGCCGAGTCCACAGAGCCCTGGCAGGGTTCACAGAGCCCTGGCGGAGTCCACAGAGCCCTGGCCGAGTCCACAGAGCCCTGGCCGAGTTCACAGAGCCCTGGCCACTTCCACAGAGCCCTGGCGGAGTCCACAGAGCCCTGGCCGAGTCCACAGAGCCCTGGCCGAGTTCACAGAGCCCTGGCGGAGTCCACAGAGCCCTGGCCGAGTCCACAGAGCCCTGGCCGAGTTCACAGAGCCCTGGCGGAGTCCACAGAGCCCTGGCCGAGTCCACAGAGCCCTGGCCGAGACCACAGAGCCCTGGCCGAGTTCACAGAGCCCTGGCCAATTCCACAGAGCCCTGGCGGAGTCCACAGAGCCCTGGCCGAGTTCACAGAGCCCTGGCAGAGTCCACAGAGCCCTGGTCGAGTTCACAGAGCCCTGGCAGAGTCCACAGAGCCCTGGCCGAGTTCACAGAGCCCTGGCCAAGTTCACAGAGCCCTGGCCGAGTCCACAGAGCCCTGGCCGAGTCCACAGAGCCCTGGCGGAGTCCACAGAGCCCTGGCCGAGTTCACAAAGCCCTAGCGGAGTCCACAGAGCCCTGGCAGAGTCCACAGAGCCCTGGCAGAGTCCACAGAGCCCTGGCCGAGTTCACAGAGCCCTGGCCGTGTCCACAGAGCCCTGGCCGAGTTCACAGAGCCCTGGCCGAGTCCACAGAGCCCTGGCCGAGTTCACAGAGCCCTGGCGGAGTCCACAGAGCCCTGGCCGAGTCCACAGAGCCCTGGCCGAGTCCACAGAGCCCTGGCCGAGTTCACAGAGCCCTGGCCGAGTCCACAGAGCCCTGGCCGAGTTCACAGAGCCCTGGCGGAGTCCACAGAGCCCTGGCCGAGTCCACAGAGCCCTGGCCGAGTCCACAGAGCCCTGGCCACGTCCACAGAGCCCTGGCCGAGTCCACAGAGCCCTGCCCGAGACCACAGAGCCCTGGCCGAGTCCACAGAGCCCTGGCCACTTCCACAGAGCCCTGGCGGAGTCCACAGAGCCCTGGCAGGGTTCACAGAGCCCTGGCCACATCCACAGAGCCCTGGCCGAGTCCACAGAGCCCTGGCGGAGTCCACAGAGCCCTGGCGGAGTCCACAGAGCCCTGGCCGAGTCCACAGAGCCCTGGCAGAGTTCACAGAGCCCTGGCAGAGTCCACAGAGCCCTGGCCGAGTTCACAGAGCCCTGGTGGAGTCCACAGAGCCCTGGCCGAGTCCACAGAGCCCTGGCAGAGTCCACAGAGCCCTGGCCGAGTCCACAGAGCCCTGGCAGAGTCCACAGAGCCCTGGCCGAGTTCACAGAGCCCTGGCCGAGTCCACAGAGCCCTGGCCGAGTCCACAGAGCCCTGGCCGAGTTCACAGAGCCCTGGCCGAGTCCACAGAGCCCTGGCAGAGTCCACAGAGCCCTGGCGGAGTCCACAGAGCCCTGGCCGAGTCCACTGAGCCCTGGCAGATTCCACAGAGCCCTGGCCACATCCACAGAGCCCTGGCGGAGTCCACAGAGCCCTGGCCCAGTCCACAGAGCCCTGGCCGAGACCACAGAGCCCTGGCAGAGTCCACAGAGCCCTGGCCGAGTTCACAGAGCCCTGGCAGAGTCCACAGAGCCCTGGCCGAGTCCACAGAGCCCTGGCCACATCCACAGAGCCCTGGTGGAGTCCACAGAGCCCTGGCCGAGTCCACAGAGCCCTGGCCGAGTCCACAGAGCCCTGGCCGAGTTCACAGAGCCCTGGCAGAGTCCACAGAGCCCTGGCGGAGTCCACAGAGCCCTGGCGGAGTCCACAGAGCCCTGGCTGAGTTCACAGAGCCCTGGCAGAGTTCACAGAGCCCTGGCAGAGTCCACAGAGCCGTGGCGGAGTCCACAGAGCCCTGGCCGAGTTCACAGAGCCCTGGCGGAGTCCACAGAGCCCTGGCCGAGTCCACAGAGCCCTGGCCGAGTCCACAGAGCCCTGGCCGAGTCCACAGAGCCCTGGCCACATCCACAGAGCCCTGGCGGAGTCCACAGAGCCCTGGCCGAGTCCACAGAGCCCTGTCCTAGTCCACAGAGCCCTGGCGGAGTCCACAGAGCCCTGGCCGAGTCCACAGAGCCCTGGCTGAGTCCACAGAGCCCTGGCCACATCCACAGAGCCCTGGCGGAGTCCACAGAGCCCTGGCAGAGTCCACAGAGCCCTGGCGAAGTTCACAGAGCCCTGGCCAAGTTCACAGAGCCCTGGCGGAGTCCACAGAGCCCTGGCCGAGTCCACAGAGCCCTGGCCGAGTTCACAGAGCCCTGGCGGAGTCCACAGAGCCCTGGCAGAGTCCACAGAGCCCTGGCCACATCCACAGAGCCCTGGCAGAGTCCACAGAGCCCTGGCCGAGTTCACAGAGCCCTGGCGGAGTCCACAGAGCCCTGGCCGAGTCCACAGAGCCCTGGCCGAGTCCACAGAGCCCTGGCAGGGTTCACAGAGCCCTGGCGGAGTCCACAGAGCCCTGGCCGAGTCCACAGAGCCCTGGCAGAGTTCACAGAGCCCTGGCCACTTCCACAGAGCCCTGGCGGAGTCCACAGAGCCCTGGCCGAGTCCACAGAGCCCTGGCCGAGTTCACAGAGCCCTGGCAGAGTCCACAGAGCCCTGGCCGAGTCCACAGAGCCCTGGCCGAGTTCACAGAGCCCTGGCGGAGTCCACAGAGCCCTGGCCGAGTCCACAGAGCCCTGGCGGAGTCCACAGAGCCCTGGCCGAGACCACAGAGCCCTGGCCGAGTCCACAGAGCCCTGGTGGAGTCCACAGAGCCCTGACCGAGTTCACAGAGCCCTGGCGGAGTCCACAGAGCCCTGGCCGAGTCCACAGAGCCCTGGCTGAGTCCACAGAGCCCTGGCAGAGTCCACAGAGCCCTGGCCACATCCACAGAGCCCTGGCGGAGTCCACAGAGCCCTGGCAGAGTTCACAGAGCCCTGGCAGAGTCCGCAGAGCCCTGGCCGAGTCCACAGAGCCCTGGCCGAGTTCACAGAGCCCTGGCGGAGTCCACAGAGCCCTGGCCGAGTCCACAGAGCCCTGGCCGAGTTCACAGAGCCCTGGCCACATCCACAGAGCCCTGGCCGAGTCCACAGAGCCCTGGCCGAGTCCACAGAGCCCTGGCCGAGTCCACAGAGCCCTGGCAGGGTTCACAGAGCCCTGGCAGAGTCCACAGAGCCCTGGCAGAGTCCACAGAGCCCTGGCCGAGACCACAGAGCCCTGGCCGAGTTCACAGAGCCCTGGCCAATTCCACAGAGCCCTGGCGGAGTCCACAGAGCCCTGGCCGAGGCCACAGAGCCCTGGCCGAGTCCACAGAGCCCTGGTCGAGTTCACAGAGCCCTGGCAGAGTCCACAGAGCCCTGGCCGAGTTCACAGAGCCCTGGCCAAGTTCACAGAGCCCTGGCCGAGTCCACGGAGCCCTGGCCGAGTCCACAGAGCCCTGGCAGAGTCCACAGAGCCCTGGCAGAGTCCACAGAGCCCTGGCCGAGTTCACAGAGCCCTGGCAGAGTCCACAGAGCCCTGGCCGTGTCCACAGAGCCCTGGCCGAGTTCACAGAGCCCTGGCCGAGTCCACAGAGCCCTGGCAGAGTTCACAGAGCCCTGGCCGAGTCCACAGAGCCCTGGCGGAGTCCACAGAGCCCTGGCCGAGTCCACAGAGCCCTGGCCGAGTCCACAGAGCCCTGGCCGAGTTCACAGAGCCCTGGCCGAGTCCACAGAGCCCTGGCCGAGTTCACAGAGCCCTGGCGGAGTCCACAGAGCCCTGGCCAAGTCCACAGAGCCCTGGCCGAGTCCACAGAGCCCTGGCCACGTCCACAGAGCCCTGGCCGAGTCCACAGAGACCTGCCCGAGACCACAGAGCCCTGGCCGAGTCCACAGAGCCCTGGCCACTTCCACAGAGCCCTGGCGGAGTCCACAGAGCCCTGGCAGGGTTCACAGAGCCCTGGCCACATCCACAGAGCCCTGGCCGAGTCCACAGAGCCCTGGCCGAGTCCACAGAGCCCTGGCCAAGTTCACAGAGCCCTGGCCGAGTCCACAGAGCCCTGGCGGAGTCCACAGAGCCCTGGCCGAGTCCACAGAGCCCTGGCCGAGTTCACAGAGTCCTGGTGGAGTCCACAGAGCCCTGGCGGAGTCCACAGAGCCCTGGCCGAGTCCACAGAGCCCTGGCAGAGTCCACAGAGCCCTGGCCGAGTTCACAGAGCCCTGGTGGAGTCCACAGAGCCCTGGCCGAGTCCACAGAGCCCTGGCCGAGTTCACAGAGCCCTGGCCGAGTCCACAGAGCCCTGGCAGAGTCCACAGAGCCCTGGCCGAGTCCACAGAGCCCTGGCCGAGTCCACTGAGCCCTGGCAGAGTCCACAGAGCCCTGGTGGAGTCCACAGAGCCCTGGCCGAGTCCACAGAGCCCTGGCAGAGTCCACAGAGCCCTGGCGGAGTCCACAGAGCCCTGGCCGAGTTCACAGAGCCCTGGCAGAGTCCACAGAGCCCTGGCCGAGTCCACAGAGCCCTGGCCGAGTTCACAGAGCCCTGGCGGAGTCCACAGAGCCCTGGCCGAGTCCACAGAGCCCTGGCGGAGTCCACAGAGCCCTGGCAGAGTCCACAGAGCCCTGGCCACATCCACAGAGCCCTGACGGAGTCCACAGAGCCCTGGCAGAGTCCACAGAGCCCTGGCGGAGTCCACAGAGCCCTGGCGGAGTCCACAGAGCCCTGGCCGAGTTCACAGAGCCCTGGCAGAGTTCACAGAGCCCTGGCAGAGTCCACAGAGCCGTGGCGGAGTCCACAGAGCCCTGGCCGAGTTCACAGAGCCCTGGCCGAGTCCACAGAGCCCTGGCCGAGTCCACAGAGCCCTGGTGGAGTCCACAGAGCCCTGGCAGAGTCCACAGAGCTCTGGCCACATCCACAGAGCCCTGGTGGAGTCCACAGAGCCCTGGCCGAGTCCACAGAGCCCTGTCCGAGTCCACAGAGCCCTGGCGGAGTCCACAGAGCCCTGGCCGAGTCCACAGAGCCCTGGCTGAGTCCACAGAGCCCTGGCCACATCCACAGAGCCCTGGTGGAGTCCACAGAGCCCTGGCCGAGTCCACAGAGCCCTGGCGGAGTCCACAGAGCCCTGGCCGAGTCCACAGAGCCCTGGCAGAGTCCACAGAGCCCTGGCCGAGTCCACAGAGCCCTGGCCGAGTCCACAGAGCCCTGGCGGAGTCCACAGAGCCCTGGCCGAGTTCACAGAGCCCTGGCGGAGTCCACAGAGCCCTGGCCGAGTCCACAGAGCCCTGGCAGAGTCCACAGAGCCCTGGCAGAGTCCACAGAGCCCTGGCAGAGTTCACAGAGCCCTGGCAGTGTCCACAGAGCCCTGGCCGAGTCCACAGAGCCATGGCCGAGTTCACAGAGCCCTGGCAGAGTCCACAGAGCCCTGGCCGATTTCACAGAGCCCTGGCCGAGTCCACAGAGCCCTGGCCGAGTCCACAGAGCCCTGGCCGAGTTCACAGAGCCCTGGCGGAGTCCACAGAGCCCTGGCCGAGTCCACAGAGCCCTGGCCGAGTTCACAGAGCCCTGGCCACTTCCACAGAGCCCTGGCGGAGTCCACAGAGCCCTGGCAGGGTTCACAGAGCCCTGGCCACATCCACAGAGCCCTGGCCGAGTCCACAGAGCCCTGGCCGAGACCACAGAGCCCTGGCCGAGTTCACAGAGCCCTGGCCACTTCCACAGAGCCCTGGCGGAGTCCACAGAGCCCTGGCAGAGTCCACAGAGCCCTGGCGGAGTCCACAGAGCCCTGGCCGAGTTCACAGAGCCCTGGCAGAGTCCACAGAGCCCTGGCGGAGTCCACAGAGCCCTGGCCGAGTTCACAGAGCCCTGGCAGAGTCCACAGAGCCCTGGCCGAGTTCACAGAGCCCTGGCGGAGTCCACAGAGCCCTGGCCGAGTCCACAGAGCCCTGGCCGAGTCCACAGAGCCCTGGCCGAGTTCACAGAGCCCTGGCCACATCCACAGAGCCCTGGCAGAGTCCACAGAGCCCTGGCCGAGTCCACAGAGCCCTGGCCGAGTCCACAGAGCCCTGGCAGGTTTCACAGAGCCCTGGCAGAGTCCACAGAGCCCTGGCAGAGTCCACAGAGCCCTGGCCGAGACCACAGAGCCCTGGCCGAGTTCACAGAGCCCTGGCCAATTCCACAGAGCCCTGGCGGAGTCCACAGAGCCCTGGCCGAGGCCACAGAGCCCTGGCCGAGTCCACAGAGCCCTGGTCGAGTTCACAGAGCCCTGGCAGAGTCCACAGAGCCCTGGCCGAGTTCACAGAGCCCTGGCCAAGTTCACAGAGCCCTGGCCGAGTCCACGGAGCCCTGGCCGAGTCCACAGAGCCCTGGCCGAGTCCACAGAGCCCTGGCGGAGTCCACAGAGCCCTGGCAGAGTCCACAGAGCCCTGGCAGAGTCCACAGAGCCCTGGCCGAGTTCACAGAGCCCTGGCAGAGTCCACAGAGCCCTGGCCGTGTCCACAGAGCCCTGGCCGAGTTCACAGAGCCCTGGCAGAGTCCACAGAGCCCTGGCCGAGTTCACAGAGCCCTGGCCGAGTCCACAGAGCCCTGGCGGAGTCCACAGAGCCCTGGCCGAGTCCACAGAGCCCTGGCCGAGTCCACAGAGCCCTGGCCGAGTTCACAGAGCCCTGGCCGAGTCCACAGAGCCCTGGCCGAGTTCACAGAGCCCTGGCGGAGTCCACAGAGCCCTGGCCAAGTCCACAGAGCCCTGGCGGAGTCCACAGAGCCCTGGCCACGTCCACAGAGCCCTGGCCGAGTCCACAGAGCCCTGCCCGAGACCACAGAGCCCTGGCCGAGTCCACAGAGCCCTGGCCACTTCCACAGAGCCCTGGTGGAGTCCACAGAGCCCTGGCAGGGTTCACAGAGCCCTGGCCACATCCACAGAGCCCTGGCCGAGTCCACAGAGCCCTGGCCGAGTCCACAGAGCCCTGGCGGAGTCCACAGAGCCCTGGCCGAGTCCACAGAGCCCTGGCCGAGTTCACAGAGCCCTGGTGGAGTCCACAGAGCCCTGGCGGAGTCCACAGAGCCCTGGCCGAGTCCACAGAGCCCTGGCCGAGTCCACAGAGCCCTGGCCGAGTTCACAGAGCCCTGGTGGAGTCCACAGAGCCCTGGCCGAGTCCACAGAGCCCTGGCCGAGTCCACAGAGCCCTGGCAGAGTCCACAGAGCCCTGGCCGAGTCCACAGAGCCCTGGCCGAGTCCACTGAGCCCTGGCAGAGTCCACAGAGCCCTGGCCCAGTCCACAGAGCCCTGGCAGAGTCCACAGAGCCCTGGCAGAGTCCACAGAGCCCTGGTGGAGTCCACAGAGCCCTGGCCGAGTCCACAGAGCCCTGGCAGAGTCCACAGAGCCCTGGCGGAGTCCACAGAGCCCTGGCCGAGTTCACAGAGCCCTGGCAGAGTCCACAGAGCCCTGGCCGAGTCCACAGAGCCCTGGCCGAGTTCACAGAGCCCTGGCGGAGTCCACAGAGCCCTGGCCGAGTCCACAGAGCCCTGGCGGAGTCCACAGAGCCCTGGCCACATCCACAGAGCCCTGACGGAGTCCACAGAGCCCTGGCAGAGTCCACAGAGCCCTGGCGGAGTCCACAGAGCCCTGGCGGAGTCCACAGAGCCCTGGCCGAGTTCACAGAGCCCTGGCAGAGTTCACAGAGCCCTGGCAGAGTCCACAGAGCCGTGGCGGAGTCCACAGAGCCCTGGCCGAGTTCACAGAGCCCTGGCCGAGTCCACAGAGCCCTGGCCGAGTCCACAGAGCCCTGGTGGAGTCCACAGAGCCCTGGCAGAGTCCACAGATCTCTGGCCACATCCACAGAGCCCTGGTGGAGTCCACAGAGCCCTGGCCGAGTCCACAGAGCCCTGTCCGAGTCCACAGAGCCCTGGCGGAGTCCACAGAGCCCTGGCCGAGTCCACAGAGCCCTGGCTGAGTCCACAGAGCCCTGGCCACATCCACAGAGCCCTGGTGGAGTCCACAGAGCCCTGGCCGAGTCCACAGAGCCCTGGCGGAGTCCACAGAGCCCTGGCAGAGTTCACAGAGCCCTGGCAGTGTCCACAGAGCCCTGGCCGAGTCCACAGAGCCCTGGCCGAGTTCACAGAGCCCTGGCAGAGTCCACAGAGCCCTGGCCGATTTCACAGAGCCCTGGCCGAGTCCACAGAGCCCTGGCCGAGTCCACAGAGCCCTGGCCGAGTTCACAGAGCCCTGGCGGAGTCCACAGAGCCCTGGCCGAGTCCACAGAGCCCTTGCCGAGTTCACAGAGCCCTGGCCACTTCCACAGAGCCCTGGCGGAGTCCACAGAGCCCTGGCAGGGTTCACAGAGCCCTGGCCACATCCACAGAGCCCTGGCCGAGTCCACAGAGCCCTGGCCGAGACCACAGAGCCCTGGCCGAGTTCACAGAGCCCTGGCCACTTCCACAGAGCCCTGGCGGAGTCCACAGAGCCCTGGCCGAGTCCACAGAGCCCTGGCGGAGTCCACAGAGCCCTGGCCGAGTTCACAGAGCCCTGGCAGAGTCCACAGAGCCCTGGCGGAGTCCACAGAGCCCTGGCCGAGTTCACAGAGCCCTGGCAGAGTCCACAGAGCCCTGGCGGAGTCCACAGAGCCCTGGCCGAGTCCACAGAGCCCTGGCGGAGTCCACAGAGCCCTGGCAGGGTTCACAGAGCCCTGGCCACATCCACAGAGCCCTGGCCGAGTCCACAGAGCCCTGGCCGAGACCACAGAGCCCTGGCCGAGTTCACAGAGCCCTGGCAGAGTCCACAGAGCCCTGGTGGAGTCCACAGAGCCCTGGCGGAGTCCACAGAGCCCTGGCCGAGTCCACAGACCCCTGGCCCAGTCCACAGAGCCCTGGCAGAGTCCACAGAGCCCTGGCCGAGTCCACAGAGCCCTGCAGATTCCACAGAGCCCTGGCCGAGTCCACAGAGCCCTGGCCACATCCACAGAGCCCTGGCCGAGTCCACAGAGCCCTGGCCGAGTCCACAGAGCCCTGGCGGAGTCCACAGAGCCCTGGCCGAGTCCACAGAGCCCTGGCAGAGACCACAGAGCCCTCGCCGAGTTCACAGAGCCCTGGCCACTTCCACAGAGCCCTGGCGGAGTCCACAGAGCCCTGGCCGAGTCCACAGAGCCCTGGCCGAGTTCACAGAGCCCTGGCAGAGTCCACAGAGCCCTGGCGGAGTCCACAGAGCCCTGGCCAAATCCACAGAGCCCTGGCCGAGTTCACAGAGCCCTGGCGGAGTCCACAGAGCCCTGGCCGAGTCCACAGAGCCCTGGCCGAGTTCACAGAGCCCTGGCAGAGTCCACAGAGCCCTGGCCGAGTCCACAGAGCCCTGGCCGAGTTCACAGAGCCCTGGCGGAGTCCACAGAGCCCTGGCCGAGTCCACAGAGCCCTGGCGGAGTCCACAGAGCCCTGGCAGAGTCCACAGAGCCCTGGCCACATCCACAGAGCCCTGACGGAGTCCACAGAGCCCTGGCCGAGTCCACAGAGCCCTGGCCGAGTCCACAGAGCCCTGGCATAGTCCACAGAGCCCTGGCCGAGTCCACAGAGCCCTGGCCGACTCCACAGAGCCCTGGCCGAGTCCACAGAGCCCTGGTCGAGTTCACAGAGCCCTGGCGGAGTCCACAGAGCCCTGGCCGAGTCCACAGAGCCCTGGCCGAGTCCACAGAGCCCTGGCCGAGTTCACAGAGCCCTGGCCACTTCCACAGAGCCCTGGCGGAGTCCACAGAGCCCTGGCAGGGTTCACAGAGCCCTGGCCACATCCACAGAGCCCTGGCCGAGTCCACAGAGCCCTGGCCGAGACCACAGAGCGCTGGCCGAGTTCACAGAGCCCTGGCAGAGTCCACAGAGCCCTTGCCGAGTCCACAGAGCCCTGGCCGAGTCCACAGAGCCCTGGCCGAGTTCACAGAGCCCTGGCAGAGTCCACAGAGCCCTGGCCGAGTCCACAGAGCCCTGGCCGAGTTCACAGAGCCCTGGCCGAGTCCACAGAGCCCTGGCAGAGTCCACAGAGCCCTGGCAGAGTCCACAGAGCCCTGGCCACATCCACAGAGCACTGGCCGAGTCCACAGAGCCCTGGCCGAGTTCACAGAGCCCTGGCCACTTCCACAGAGCCCTGGCCGAGTTCACAGAGCCCTGGCAGGGTTCACAGAGCCCTGGCCACATCCACAGAGCCCTGGCCGAGTCCACAGAGCCCTGGCCGAGACCACAGAGCCCTGGCCGAGTTCACAGAGCCCTGGCGGAGTCCACAGAGCCCTGGCGGAGTCCACAGAGCCCTGGCCGAGTCCACAGAGCCCTGGCCGAGTCCACAGAGCCCTGGCAGAGTCCACAGAGCCCTTGCCGAGTCCACAGAGCCCTGGCAGAGTCCACAGAGCCCTGGCCGAGTTCACAGAGCCCTGGCGGAGTCCACAGAGCCCTGGCCGAGTTCACAGAGCCCTGGCCGAGTCCACAGAGCCCTGGCCGAGTCCACAGAGCCCTGGCAGAGTCCACAGAGCCCTGGCGGAGTCCACAGAGCCCTGGCCGAGTCCACAGAGCCCTGGCAGAGTTCACAGAGCCCTGGCCACTTCCACAGAGCCCTGGCGGAGTCCACAGAGCCCTGGCCGAGTCCACAGAGCCCTGGCCGAGTTCACAGAGCCCTGGCAGAGTCCACAGAGCCCTGGCCGAGTCCACAGAGCCCTGGCCGAGTTCACAGAGCCCTGGCGGAGTCCACAGAGCCCTGGCCGAGTCCACAGAGCCCTGGCGGAGTCCACAGAGCCCTGGCCGAGTCCACAGAGCCCTGGCCGAGTCCACAGAGCCCTGGCCGAGTCCACAGAGCCCTGGCGGAGTCCACAGAGCCCTGACCGAGTTCACAGAGCCCTGGCGGAGTCCACAGAGCCCTGGCCGAGTCCACAGAGCCCTGGCTGAGTCCACAGAGCCCTGGCAGAGTCCACAGAGCCCTGGCCACATCCACAGAGCCCTGGCGGAGTCCACAGAGCCCTGGCAGAGTTCACAGAGCCCTGGCAGAGTCCACAGAGCCCTGGCCGAGTCCACAGAGCCCTGGACGAGTTCACAGAGCCCTGGCGGAGTCCACAGAGCCCTGGCCGAGTCCACAGAGCCCTGGCCGAGTCCACAGAGCCCTGGCCGAGTTCACAGAGCCCTGGCCACATCCACAGAGCCCTGGCCGAGTCCACAGAGCCCTGGCCGAGTCCACAGAGCCCTGGCAGGGTTCACAGAGCCCTGGCAGAGTCCACAGAGCCCTGGCAGAGTCCACAGAGCCCTGGCCGAGACCACAGAGCCCTGGCCGAGTTCACAGAGCCCTGGCCAATTCCACAGAGCCCTGGCGGAGTCCACAGAGCCCTGGCCGAGGCCACAGAGCCCTGGCCGAGTCCACAGAGCCCTGGTCGAGTTCACAGAGCCCTGGCAGAGTCCACAGAGCCCTGGCCGAGTTCACAGAGCCCTGGCCAAGTTCACAGAGCCCTGGCCGAGTCCACAGAGCCCTGGCCGAGTCCACAGAGCCCTGGCGGAGTCCACAGAGCCCTGGCCGAGTCCACAGAGCCCTGGCCGAGTCCACAGAGCCCTGGCCGAGTTCACAGAGCCCTGGCAGAGTCCACAGAGCCCTGGCCGAGTTCACAGAGCCCTGGCCGAGTCCACAGAGCCCTGGCCGAGTCCACAGAGCCCTGGCAGAGTCCACAGAGCCCTGGCCACATCCACAGAGCACTGGCCGAGTCCACAGAGCCCTGGCCGAGTTCACAGAGCCCTGGCCACTTCCACAGAGCCCTGGCGGAGTCCACAGAGCCCTGGCAGGGTTCACAGAGCCCTGGCCACATCCACAGAGCCCTGGCCGAGTCCACAGAGCCCTGGCCGAGACCACAGAGCCCTGGCCGAGTTCACAGAGCCCTGGCCACTTCCACAGAGCCCTGGCGGAGTCCACAGAGCCCTGGCCGAGTCCACAGAGCCCTGGCCGAGTCCACAGAGCCCTGGCAGAGTCCACAGAGCCCTTGCCGAGTCCACAGAGCCCTGGCAGAGTCCACAGAGCCCTGGCCGAGTTCACAGAGCCCTGGCGGAGTCCACAGAGCCCTGGCCGAGTTCACAGAGCCCTGGCCGAGTCCACAGAGCCCTGGCCGAGTCCACAGAGCCCTGGCAGAGTCCACAGAGCCCTGGCGGAGTCCACAGAGCCCTGGCCGAGTCCACAGAGCCCTGGCAGAGTTCACAGAGCCCTGGCCACTTCCACAGAGCCCTGGCGGAGTCCACAGAGCCCTGGCCGAGTCCACAGAGCCCTGGCCGAGTTCACAGAGCCCTGGCAGAGTCCACAGAGCCCTGGCCGAGTCCACAGAGCCCTGGCCGAGTTCACAGAGCCCTGGCGGAGTCCACAGAGCCCTGGCCGAGTCCACAGAGCCCTGGCGGAGTCCACAGAGCCCTGGCCGAGTCCACAGAGCCCTGGCCGAGTCCACAGAGCCCTGGCGGAGTCCACAGAGCCCTGACCGAGTTCACAGAGCCCTGGCGGAGTCCACAGAGCACTGGCCGAGTCCACAGAGCCCTGGCTGAGTCCACAGAGCCCTGGCAGAGTCCACAGAGCCCTGGCCACATCCACAGAGCCCTGGCGGAGTCCACAGAGCCCTGGCAGAGTTCACAGAGCCCTGGCAGAGTCCACAGAGCCCTGGCCGAGTCCACAGAGCCCTGGCCGAGTTCACAGAGCCCTGGCGGAGTCCACAGAGCCCTGGCCGAGTCCACAGAGCCCTGGCCGAGTCCACAGAGCCCTGGCCGAGTTCACAGAGCCCTGGCCACATCCACAGAGCCCTGGCCGAGTCCACAGAGCCCTGGCCGAGTCCACAGAGCCCTGGCAGGGTTCACAGAGCCCTGGCAGAGTCCACAGAGCCCTGGCAGAGTCCACAGAGCCCTGGCCGAGACCACAGAGCCCTGGCCGAGTTCACAGAGCCCTGGCCAATTCCACAGAGCCCTGGCGGAGTCCACAGAGCCCTGGCCGAGGCCACAGAGCCCTGGCCGAGTCCACAGAGCCCTGGTCGAGTTCACAGAGCCCTCGCAGAGTCCACAGAGCCCTGGCGGAGTCCACAGAGCCCTGGCCGAGTCCACAGAGCCCTGGCCGAGTCCACAGACCCCTGGCCCAGTCCACAGAGCCCTGGCAGAGTCCACAGAGCCCTGGCCGAGTCCACAGAGCCCTGCAGATTCCACAGAGCCCTGGCCGAGTCCACAGAGCCCTGGCCACATCCACAGAGCCCTGGCCGAGTCCACAGAGCCCTGGCCGAGTCCACAGAGCCCTGGCGGAGTCCACAGAGCCCTGGCCGAGTCCACAGAGCCCTGGCAGAGACCACAGAGCCCTCGCCGAGTTCACAGAGCCCTGGCCACTTCCACAGAGCCCTGGCGGAGTCCACAGAGCCCTGGCGGAGTCCACAGAGCCCTGGCCGAGTTCACAGAGCCCTGGCAGAGTCCACAGAGCCCTGGCGGAGTCCACAGAGCCCTGGCCGAGTTCACAGAGCCCTGGCAGAGTCCACAGAGCCCTGGCCGAGTCCACAGAGCCCTGGCCGAGTTCACAGAGCCCTGGCGGAGTCCACAGAGCCCTGGCCGAGTCCACAGAGCCCTGGCGGAGTCCACAGAGCCCTGGCAGAGTCCACAGAGCCCTGGCCACATCCACAGAGCCCTGACGGAGTCCACAGAGCCCTGGCCGAGTCCACAGAGCCCTGGCTGAGTCCACAGAGCCCTGGCATAGTCCACAGAGCCCTGGCCGAGTCCACAGAGCCCTGGCCGACTCCACAGAGCCCTGGCCGAGTCCACAGAGCCCTGGCCGAGTTCACAGAGCCCTGGCGGAGTCCACAGAGCCCTGGCCGAGTCCACAGAGCCCTGGCCGAGTTCACAGAGCCCTGGCCACTTCCACAGAGCCCTGGCGGAGTCCACAGAGCCCTGGCAGGGTTCACAGAGCCCTGGCCACATCCACAGAGCCCTGGCCGAGTCCACAGAGCCCTGGCCGAGACCACAGAGCGCTGGCCGAGTTCACAGAGCCCTGGCAGAGTCCACAGAGCCCTTGCCGAGTCCACAGAGCCCTGGCCGAGTCCACAGAGCCCTGGCCGAGTTCACAGAGCCCTGGCAGAGTCCACAGAGCCCTGGCCGAGTCCACAGAGCCCTGGCCGAGTTCACAGAGCCCTGGCCGAGTCCACAGAGCCCTGGCAGAGTCCACAGAGCCCTGGCAGAGTCCACAGAGCCCTGGCCACATCCACAGAGCACTGGCCGAGTCCACAGAGCCCTGGCCGAGTTCACAGAGCCCTGGCTGAGTCCACAGAGCCCTGGCCGAGTCCACAGAGCCCTGGCCGAGACCACAGAGCCCTGGCCGAGTTCACAGAGCCCTGGCCACTTCCGCAGAGCCCTGGCGGAGTCCACAGAGCCCTGGCCGAGTCCACAGAGCCCTGGCCGAGTCCACAGAGCCCTGGCCGAGTTCACAGAGCCCTGGCAGAGTCCACAGAGCCCTGGCGGAGTCCACAGAGCCCTGGCCGAGTTCACAGAGCCCTGGCAGAGTCCACAGAGCCCTGGCCGAGTCCACAGAGCCCTGGCCGAGTTCACAGAGCCCTGGCGGAGTCCACAGAGCCCTGGCCGAGTCCACAGAGCCCTGGCGGAGTCCACAGAGCCGTGGCAGAGTCCACAGAGCCCTGGCCACATCCACAGAGCCCTGGCCGAGTCCACAGAGCCCTGGCCGAGTCCACAGAGCCCTGGCTGAGTCCACAGAGCCCTGGCGGAGTCCACAGAGCCCTGGCCGAGTCCACAGAGCCCTGGCGGAGTCCACAGAGCCCTGGCCGAATCCACAGAGCCCTGGCGGAGTCAACAGAGCCCTGGCGGAATCCACAGAGCCCTGGCAGAGTCCACAGAGCCCTGGCAGAGTCCACAGAGCCCTGGCGGAGTCCACAGAGCCCTGGCGGAGTCCACAGAGCCCTGGCCGAGTCCACAGAGCCCTGGCCGAGTCCACAGAGCCCTGCCCGAGACCACAGAG
>JAZGTQ010000607.1:707500-765000 GCA_037953605.1 Necrosyrtes monachus
CAGCAAGCACGCAAAGAATCCGTATACCACGGATGAGCTAATTTAATAAGAAATACACTTTTTTGAATCTCATTAAATACAGTATTAAGTAACACTTACATTTCCCGTTCTGAAATACGCAGCTGCAGCATTTTACATGAGATTTCAGCCTCCCTGAACTGCTGGATATTAATAGAGCCTTTTATATTTTGAAGATTATCCAGGTCTCAGTCCAAAGACTGGAAATTGCAATAGGGCAAAGAACAGGCTGACTTTAATCTCAGCCTCAGTAAAGAGGTTTCAATGCAGAATAAAGCTGGTGTCACAACTTGTCTGGTTTTTGGCCCATCCTGATTAAAATTCAGTGTCACAAAAAATAAATTTAGTTCCGCTTCTATTCTTAGGAAGTGCAAAGAACGTACACGTGGGAATCAGGATCGACAGTAAAATGTAGCACAGGGCCTCCCCCTTCAGAGAGCAGGTTGTACTAAACCACTTGAACATAGGAGGGTATCTCAAAACCACCAGAAACTATGCTGGAAGATGAAGATAAAGGCAATTCTTGTGCAGTGATCCAAAAAATAGCATCTTCCTTTTTTTCAAAATTACCTGTTCTAATAAAGCAGACACACTGTGCCAAGTGAACCATTTAATTATCTGCAAAAATGATGAAGCAAAACAATAGTTTGCAAAAATAAATGACTAACCTCTGATTAAAACGTCTGTCCTCATTACATACAGATAAAAGATAGAGTATCTTTTAGAAGAAAATGTACATTGAAGAGAAGTAAGTGGCAGTTGTGGCATAGATAACCTGACATTTTGCAACAAGAAAGAAGTTGACATATGGGCACTGAAATGTAATGAAATCTTTAATTCTTCTTCCATTTCTTAATCTAGAAAGACCTCTGAAAGAGACTTCTTTTGTCATTAAAAAAAAAAAAAAAAAAAAAGAAAAGAAAAAAAACCAGGGGTACATGCAACAAGGCATTCCCGAGTCCATCACTGAGCAGTGGAAAAACAAAGCTGCCAGCACCCAACCCAGCCAGCCCGGCCCCCGTAGCGGTCTCTGCCGCAGGGCTCCAGCCAGCCTCCACGGCCTCGCGCTGGCGTTTCGGAGCAAAACTCACAGCCACGCTGAATAAATCGACTGAGCTGCAGAAAGGAAGGAGGAATCTGGAAGCAAACTGCTGCCACAAGAGCAGTGTGTGAAATAAATGCTTCCAACAAACCTATCCAGACAAATTACAACTCCCCCCTGCCAAGATCTGCATGATCCAATACAGAAAAGCAACTTGGTTTCCTTTTCAGGAATCCACCAGCTTTGATGTTTTTCCAGATCATTAACATCAGTTTCCACTCTCTCTGCTGCCTCCAGAGATCTGGATCATAAACCAGCACAGAATGAACACCAAATCTCACTCTATTTCCTACAGGAGCACCCCCCTCCTCCCACAGCCGCGCTGTGGATGGACCTCAGCTCGCCTTGCCCTTGCTGCCCCAGCCAAGCTCCCCAGGACCTGGCCCCGGGGGGACTCTCCCGCTACTTCGGAATGACCTTGTGCTGGGAAAGCTTGCCCGGGTGACCTAGCAGATCAAACTCTGGCTGGAACCTACGCTTGCAAACATTTCCCTCTACAACTGCAGCCCGATTGTCCCAATTCAGGACGGCAACTGCTTCGACTGCTTTCCTGCCCCAAGTCACTACCTACGGCCCACCAGATACCACCACAAAACCATCCTGCTACCTGATCAGATCACAAAGTTTGTTCTGACCTTTCTATTAAGTGTCTTAAAGAGGTAAATAAATATAAATATTCATTTATTGTATTTAAATATGTAAAATGCAACAATAAACAAACCTTTAAGCAAATATTTACATCTTTAAGGTAAATATTAAGGTAATAAATATTGGTGCACGATTCCAAAATAAACAAATTAGAGATGTGGAGAAAGCGCCACCTGAAGAGCTGCCCACAAAAACATCCTTCTTTATGGCGAGCTGGCAAACACACACCAGCCAACACCAAGTTGGCAGCTGGCCATGTTGCCCTCCCTTGGTGCTCGCTCAGTCCAGTTTCTCTGGGAAAAATACTTCACACAAGTAACCGTGTTGATAATGTATTTAAAGACAACCACAAAATAGTACTTTTAAGATAAGAAATATATGCAAAGGCATTGCTGCATCAAATAACTGCTTTGAAAATCCGCTGCTCCTAAGCAAATGAATGGCAAACATTGCAGCCTTGTTCACAATCACAAATGTTGCTTTATCAGTAGATAAAGCCTGTGACATGTTTCGGGATGTGACATCTAAGCTCCAACCCAGAGGACACGGCACTTTTCCTTTGAAAGAAAATGAAAACCTTCACCTTCAGTTCAGTATCAGCAAAACTGAAGAATGCTGGCATTTTCAGAAAACAGCAGCCATAACCATGGATAGTCTGAATGTAAAGAAAGGATTTAAGAAAAGCGAGAAGCGGTGTTTGAATGGCATACAGCTCCATGCAGGAGCAGTGTGCAGTGCTGCGGGCAGATGGCACAAACGCTTCAGGCACAGGCTCTGGCGACAGGCACGGGGTGACGAGCTCTGCTGTCCCGGCTCAGGGCCGGGAACTCTGGCAGGCGCAGCTGTAATACAGGCTCTGCGCAGAGCCCTGACTGCTGCTCCACAGGCACCTTCTGCAGGATCTGTAACTGAACTGAGAACTCTTCAAATGGTATGAGATTCTTGAGCATATTGTAAAAAACAATTCGGTTAACTTTTATACAGTACAAATAACATGTGGTTCTGGATCCTGTTTTATTTCTATGGATTAACACAGCTTGAGGTATCGAACTTATGGATGGCATATCAGTACATCAAGCTAACCAACTATTTCTTTAAGTACTTGCACAAATGTTTTAATTGTTTTGGGCTGACAGGTGGCAAGTATTATTTGAAAATACTATCAACAAACATACATCAAAGTATGTTCTGCTTTTGTTCTGTTGCTTTTTCAGCACAGTTTCCGTATTTACGTGTTCAAAAAATGAAACTCAGTCCTATCCAAGGGTAACTCTGGTCATCTTATCTCCAGCTTTCTGCTAGAACAAAAATCCTTTGAGATAGGTTTATACGACTGAAGTCAGGTTTCTGGCTATGAGATGACAGCTGTAGCAGTATCTGGAAGTTCATACACTTGTTTCACGCACAAAATTGGTACAAAGAAGCTTGAATTACTTTGTGCACACATTGTGATGGGGCTGTGCCGAAGTATCTGATAGACTCCATGCAATGCGATTTCTGCCTTGACAGTCTCGGAACAGGTCAAGAGAAGGTACAAGTATTGACTGTCCTATATTCAAATTACATAAATTTGTATGCTACAACCGACAAACACATCTATCTGCAACATGATGCCGAAGATGGCTACAGTAAAATTTCAGGGCAAAAAACGACAACCCTGCTCAGCAACGTACAGGGTCACACACCAAAGCCAGCGATGGCTTTGCCCACCTGACTTTAGCAGAGAAAATCCACACCATGGGGAAGCACACGGTTTGGACCAGTTCGTGAGTTCCCAGAAACCACAGCTGAGACTGTAAAAATCTCATTTTGCAAACTCAGTTGCTAGTTTCCAAACGCAACATCCTGCCATGTGCTCTGCAAGGTGTGTTAAACCTTTTTTCCATCCCTAATCCTTTTCCTGAGACTAGTCGGTTGAGTACGTCTCAAACTGGCAGGTTGAAGCGATTCTGAAAGTGAAATCAAAGGTTAGAGCTGGTCCGAGTGCGGGAGGCTCTGCCAGCTTCCACAGCAGAGCGCTGTCCCCCCTGCAGAGGAGGTCGTGCATGGCTGGCTGTGCAACCTCTCCGCTGCCGGCCTCGTCCCCAGGCAGGAGACAGCTTTCGCCTGTAATCAGAATCTGAAAGAGGCTTTCAATGGAAGATTTTGTAATTCGAAAGGTTTACGTTTCAGTGGCACTTAGCCCAGCAGAAAACTTATGGGAGGCAAGATCCCCAAGAGGCATCAGCATACTGCTCTGAATATTAACTTCAGAGCGAGCTACAGTGGTATTAGAGCCCATCCAATTAGTGAGGCCTGCAAGAATATTTGCACTCCTAAATCTGTTTGTTTCTGAAAGGGTTAAAGCTTATTATTAGCATATAATTTACAGGTCCTTTCTCCCAGGGAAGAAATAATGCACAGTAAATGCCACATTCATTTTAATAATACATGTTACAGTCTGTGCCCAACATCTGCACAAAGGTAAAGCAGACAGATTTTTTTGACATGTCCCACTCTGCCATCCAAACACAGGCTTTTTGTTTCTTAAGTGACGGAAGGTTTAATCAAGAAAGCAGGCAATTCATCAATCGAAACAAGGCTGCTCACACCGCCCTGACAGCACACACATGGTTTTATACAGAAGAAACCTGGCCACCTGTCAGCAGCACCTTTTACATCAGGATATACAAATACACCAAGTGATCAATCCTCCAGCTCTTCCCATTCATTTCTTCGTTTTCTTATTATATTTTTCTTTATGCTAGATGTTGCCCTCATTCTCTGCAGGGATAGATGGCAGACAAGGCAAGCTATGGCTGTTTATACACTATCATAAAAATTTATATACCCTTAGAGTGACTTATTTGCCTTCTATTTGAGTACCATTATTATAAATAATTTTTCACTTCATTCAGGAATTTTCCCTGTACGTTATTATCTGTGGCTGACTGAGAGGGTTCCCTCTCTCCCTCACTGTCCTTGTGGCTCTGATAAGCCAAAGCAATATGCAGCCAGAAGATGCTGAAGTCTGAAATGAAGGCAGTATGTAGTCACAACAACATCTTAATTAAGCTGAAGGCCATGAAGAAAGACTACGCTGTGAAATACTGAGCAGTGTCTGTCGACAGGTCTGTCTGCAGCAAGGCATTCTTCTTCCAGCAGCTGCCCGTTCGAACATGCATATTAAACCTGTCAGCTCCTCAGCACCACGCTCCCAGCAGCACCCAGAGACCTTTTGCAGATCAACTTCGAAGTAATTCTGCCTTTTGGTCTCAGGCACATGGCACAGGGTGGGACCACGGAGTCTGCCGGGCGTAGAAGATGATGCCAGCGGTGCAAGCATAAGCACAGACAGTAGTGCTGCGCTGCAGTGACACGTGGCAGACTCTTGCTGCAAGGTCTGGGCAATAGTTTCCTATATGCACCCTGTCAAAGACTGATTCATTAGTTTACTGTGCAAAGAGGAGTCTCCTTAACTTTCTGGTCACCCAGTATTTCATTGCCAAGACTGGAAACAACAAAAGGCTGGTTAAAAACTGTAATTACTACTTTCAGGACCATTTTTTCCTTGACTCCAGCTTTGTGATAATAATTGCATTACATACCCCAAGGAGTAACATGACAGTTCCAGTAGAGATATGGCAATTTCTGCCAAAATGTATTTTGGGATACAGAGTAGGCTCGACAGCCAAAATTCATTTCACCTTCCATAAACAGGCTAAGCCCCAGTTGGAAGTGTTGTTTTCATTGACTACTGAGAAAATGTTGGGTGCCTACAGACAGAGAACCAAGACCACGCTGCAACTCTTAATTTCACCCTCCTTTACAGCCCTCCCTTCCTAAATACCCCATCCTGTCCCCACCAGAAGAACTCAGACTGAAGCAATACCAAAATTGCAAGATAAGAGACTGTTCATAACAGCTTTTGTTTCCCTGCGTCAGCACCAGGAAACCTTCCATTTTGCTGAGAGCCAAGAGAGGGAGCCCGCAGGCTTGTCCACAAGCACGGCCGCCCCGGCGGGACTGGAGAGGACGCCTGCACCTGCCAGAGCCCCAGGTCACCGTGTCACCGGCCACGCCAGCTGCTCACCGCCACGGCCCGCACGTCTTCCACGTGCCCGCATCTCTCCTGGCGCCGCGGGCCCCGCAGCACACTGCAGCCAGGACCCCAGCGCGGCAAACCACATCCCGGCAGAGCAATTAGGGACGATGGTGGAAGCATGTTAATAAATTTCCCGTTGCCATGGCACTGCAGCGAGGCACTTGCATTGCAGCACAGATAAAACGGACTGGCTGCAAACTACACCGACGTAACAGGAAACTTCAGAATGGTTTCCACAGTGCATCTGGGGGCTAATCTACCTCGGCAATGTTTAAACACGCAAAGGGAATTGTCACAGCACTTCATCACAGCTGCTGAAAAGGCAGCAGTGGTCAGGAGTTATGCATGAAGATCCCTGCCAATGCACAGGATGTTTCATATGACAAGACCCTTGCTTCAGAAACGATTCACAGCTGCAATAGCCATTACAGCACATGTATGCACAACAACTTGTATAACAACGTGTCTGGAGGAGAATGTGCAGTTGGGGGGGGGGGGGGGGAAGAGAATTATATACTTTGACTGAAATGTGCTCATGCAAACGTGAAGGACTAATGCCATGCCCAGTTTTGCAGACCTGTTTTGTACTTTGCCTACGATTATCTGGTATTCAGGTTCTTTACAAAATAGGTCATCTTTCCAGGTTGCACTGCAAGCAGAGGCAGTCCATGGGAAGTCCTAGAGCAGGGTCGTTCACAGTAACGTTCATGCAGACGTGCTGCCTCGCTGTTTGTGCATTTGATGCTTTCTCAGGAGAGGAAGCACAACTTTCCATCCTCCATGTAGGACTGTTTCTCATGTGAACACAAGAACACACCTTCCCTTACATTTCTAAATCTATTAGGGCAGGAGAGTAACAAGAAAAACGAGTACTGACAAGAATTATGCAATTGTTATATTCCATCTATTTAGGAACCTGAAGCTGCAGTTTCAGTCAGAGATTACCTTTTAAATAACCCTTTGATTATGGTACATGAATTAATGCCATGTTCCCATGTTAGAATTGTCACTCACTATTAATAGCAAGAACCTGTGAATGGCACATTTTTGCCATCTTCTCTTCCCTGATTATGCACAAGCACTACCTATTGTACAGCCCACTGAATCCACTGCTGCGTTTGCTGGGTTTCCAAACTGTCCTGAAAATCTCCTTCAGCCAGTTGAAGAGACTTTCATTAGGTTTTGACAGTCAAGTTTAAAGCCAGTATTTTTCTCCTCTTGCAAAAATGACATAACAAAGAGTAAACTGTGGCTAAGTGTGCTAAGTATTGCTCATCACAATATTTGTTCAGGCGTAATATTACTCCAAAAAAAATAATTCTAAGGAAAACTCTCTTGGACCCCAGAACTACTCAGCCGAAGCACAGAATATGAGCTAGCCCCATAAGGGAAGAGGCAGGTGAAATGCACTGTTGTGCCACAGCTGCACCTAACATTTTTCTTTAGTTTGCAGAACCAAAAGTCCTGTTGCTGTGGTTCATGAATAGCTTCCAGGCCACACAGCTCTCAGCACATCCAAGAGTGACAGACTCGATGAGGTACAACTCTGTAAAGCATCCCTGCCTCTCACTCCCAGAGGCATTTCCTCCTGGGCCCCAAGAACCCAGCTACGTTCCTTTTTAGCTCACTCCTCCTTCAGGAAAGCAACCACTTAAAGGCAGGACTTCCTCCAGAGGAGCAGAGCTGTCAGGGATAGCTCACAGGGACCCCAGCTTCAAACCGAACCCACTGTGTGATCCTGAAGCACAGTAACAAGTACCTGTACCCGCATGGGTGAAGGAACGGGCTTGATCCTCACCACTCTATTTAAATACACATTTTCCCTGCAGACTAGTACTAGTTAAAAATAAAAACCAGCTAAATTATTCATTGGCAAGTTTTCTCCACATTGACATCTGGAAACTATCACTAACTCTAGCACTTGTATACTAGCCTGGAATAGTGAACAGAGAAAGCTGCAGCTAGAGAGATCAAGCGTGCATGTACAAGGGCATGCTTCTTGAGAACAATGCAGAACCCCCTCATATCCTAATATCTTATTTCAAGTTTGCCCTAATACTGCAGAAAGAAATCTATGCAGTGCCAGTATTCAGAATATAGAAATGGGAAAGGGTAAAGATCTCATCTGTTTTTAACGTGTATGTTGAGTACAGCAAAGAACAGCGTGTACAAAACTCATCCTTGCTAGCTGTGAAATGGGCAGAGATGTTGTCTCTTATGACTCACCTGTGAAGATCATGAAAAAGATGAGGAGCAAAGTTTGTGTCAGTGTTGGTTTCCATCAGAGCTCTCATCTAGCACCTCTACAGGCAGCAGCATCCCTCCCCGAGGGCTGTGATCTCCCCAGTGATCAGTAACGTTTGCCGCCAGTAACACCTGATATTTGTGTGTGCTGGCTTACCTGATATGGCATACAAATTTGAGTGCTGGTGCTCCAAGTCCAGGCGAGTGCTGTGACTTTTCCCTCGAAAGCTGGCAGGGAGTGTCAGCGAGATATGCCTATAGGAAGAGAGATGGGAAACGGAGATGACGTTACTACGGAGCGGAAGATACTGCTGCCATCAGCCTTGCTCTTGCCTGATGATTCCAGTCAGGGTAAGCAGCAAATACCAATTTTGACACTGCTTGTAAAAGCCAGAGTGGGCCCCAAATACCAGGAGGAGACCAAGGTGGCGATTCAGCCATTACAACAAGGGTGGTTCAGCTGCTTTACCTGCTCCTCAGTCCAGCTGTGAGCAAGACTGTCTATGCCCTGGCACAAGCTTCCTCCACCCTGCGGAACACCGGACTCGGCCAACAACCAAAGTGCTACAGAGGCAGCCATCCACTCTCCGGCAGGACACGGCAGCTCCTCGCAAGCCAGCACCCAGCCGGGTGCTGGGACAGCCTGCGCGGTGGCTGGCAAGCGTGGTTCCCCCTCTGCAAATGCAAGTCTCAATATAAGGTATCGAGAGCGTGCCTGAACACCCTGCGGGACTCAACTGCGTTTCCTTCAAGGCAAAAGAGCTAACAGCAAGTGCTTTGGATTTATCCATGCCAAAAACTTCCAAGTATATTCATAAATAAGATCTTTGAAGCTCTCTTGATGACTAAGGCCTGCTCCAAACCTACCCAGAGCCTGCTGCACGCTCCCATGCTCCCTGAGGCAGGGGGTGATGCACACGCTGAGCTCCACTACACCAGCCCCTGAGAAAAGGGAAGCCAAACTTCACTTGTCACCTCTAGCCGCAGCAGTGCGTGACGCCCTCCCTCCCAACAACGCTCTGCCCAGCATTCCTGCAGCAGAGAGATATTTTTACAGCTTCCATTAAACCTTCCTATAAATAGGAAAAAACAGAGCTCGTGGAAGTGAAGTTGAAACTATTTTCAGCGGCTCAGAGCTTATTAAAAGGAAAACCCAGCACACAGCAAGCCTGGACACAGGCTAGAAGACGAGGTGGGTGACCTTCCCAGGAACACGTGGTGTGGGAGGGCAGGATGCGACACCCAGCAAGCCCTGCTCTCGTCAAGCCCTAGGGCTAGAGAGGGGGCTGCACATGAAGCTGCCAGAGCCTGGAGCTGCTCTGCACCAGCCTCTGGCACTAAGGACGGGCCCCACAGCCCTTCGGGCAGGGCGCAAACAGCCAGCACCAGCTCCCCCTGCCCAGCAGGACACAGCCCAGGAAAGCTGCCCAGGCACGGGAGCGCTGGGGCTTGGGAGAGCACGAGCAAGGCTGCTCACCATGGCGGACACGGCTCTGCCTGTGCCATCACGCTGCACCCCCAGTCCAGCCAGTGCAGCCGCTTGGCCAGCCATGGAGCTCCACTGAGAAGTCTGCCACGAGAAAAGACTTTTTGCTAGTAACTGTTATTGATAGCCCACAGATTTCTATGCTTTGATGAGAGATTCGGGCTTTTCCCTTTTAATTCAAATCTGTATTTTTCTAATGCTGATCCCAGGTCTGTGTGAATTTTTATAAAATGTTATCATTAATCTTCTGGACTGCATTGCCATACATAATGAAGATGCTCCCTCTTGATAGAGAGCCTTAGTGTAGCATAAGGCAGAAGCAGCAGCTACCATTTCAGACAAGCAAGAGCTACTGGACACGGCAAGACCCTTGGCATCGCCCTCCTGCCAGAAAAACAAGGCGGCCTTTGTATCCTTTCACAAAAACCCTATCTGCGAGAAAGAGCCCTGTGTATTCTCCAGCAGAGCATCAAATCCACATTCTTAGCTAGCAGGTTTTATCTGTTGAGCAAATCATCTGGAAATTATCTGCCTTTAAAAACAGGACACATTTTGTGAAGAACTATGTATTTTTAGCCCTTGATGCAGCTGATGGTGAACAGCATGGATAAAATAAGAAAAAGCAAACATCAGTCTGAGTTTGCTTGTGCTTCCCAAAGCTATTTCTAACCAAAAAAAGATGGTGTGAAAATATTTTCGAATTTGGCTAACAGTTTGCCGTTTAAAACGCAATCCATATGAGACTCTCTGTGAGCAGAGGCAGGTTTGTCATGAACACACTTTAAAACAGAAGACCACTGCCTGTAGGCATTACATGCTTTTCATTTGGTTTTTAATAGCAGTATCCAAAAATACTTTCAGAGGCACCAAAACAGCTAACAGAAAGACTTTTGAATTTCTCTTGCTTGTATGGAGGGCTGCTTTCTTCACCCCAAAACCAGCAGGAATTATTTTGCAAGTAAACAAAGCAGACCTACTTAAAAGGCCCATTTCTGAGCAGAGTATTTTAAAAATTTCTACCAGCTTCTGCTGCAGGAGAGGCTGGACCCTCTTCCTTCTGGACAGCCCTTTTCCACAACCCACCACCAAGCCAGCCGGACCACTGCAGGCTGCAAGGGAGGTGATAAGCATCCCTCCAGCCAGAGGACTGCAGAGACAGGCCCACAGCTGGCTCATAGCGGGCACTACGTAAGCACCACGAAGGGGCTGTCAGCTCCACAAACACATGCAGCAGCCTTCCACTAAAGCTCTGAATCCTTAGTTTGCAGAAGACTTTCTGAACCACGTCCCTAGCCGCTACCAGTGTGCCTGGCAGCTCACGCAAGCACCAGGTTTCACAAGCGCCATATGCTGAAGCGGTGCGCATGTTCCACGCGTGTAATTAAAATGAATCGCTTGCCGTCCGAGGGACTCTGACCACACACGGATAAATATGGCAGCAGAAGATGACGTATACAGATCTTGCTACCTAACTCTGCAGGGTATCCTGTTTGCTCTCCATTTCAGACGTATCAATGTTAAGAGACACACGGAGGTATTCCCTCGCGGCAGGGGAACTACAAAGGCTACGCGCGAGGGTGCACACCTTCAGACCTGCTCTCAGTGGGCAGGCGCTCCTGCAACCGCTCGTGGGGCTCGTCAGCTGAAAGTGCCAGTTCAACTGCTGCCCACGCTGGCCTGCCAGCACCGGGGGGGCTTGAAAGTGGGCTGTAACGAGGGCATTTGGAAATGATGGCCTGCACCCCCCCCATGGCCACTTTCCATCTCTGAAGTAGGACAAACAGGCATTTCATCACTCCCACCAAGCTGCACCGTGGGGAACCAGGTCTCTCCAAGGACAACATTTAGCTGCAAAACCACAAGACGGAGAGCAGTAACTGCTAGAAGGAGATCAGCTCTCCCCTTCCCCCTTCCCTTTTTTAAAAGCATGACATTGTAGGGAAAAATGGGAAACAAGGTCTAATTTATTATAAGTTAATGCAAACTTTGGCCAGGATCAATATAACTTATACCTACTAAGTTGATTGCATAATGCATTTTCCTTATGCGTTGTGAAAGCCAAATCATTTTGCATTGTAGAAGACAAAAAAAAAAAAAAAAAAAAAAAAAGAGGCTGCCATTGAAAAGCAAGAAAATCCCAATTACAAAGTCCCCAAGTTCCTAAACACATATCGTGAAAATATGTGCAGCTCTGCGGCATATGGCAAATCAATTACTAGTTTAAATTTTAAAACAAAAACATGGTAAATGTGTTGCAGAAATAATCAAGAACAACGGTTTGGTTTAGATTACAGCGGCCACTAGAGTTTTGAATACAATTAATCATCATTCCAGGCAATGGGAAGCCATATTGACACTTATTCCTAATTTGAATATTTAATTAGGGTGAAGTTCTTCATCAAATTATCACAGAACTGGGAGGAAAGCCTAAAAGATTTAAACAATTACTACTTTAACCCTTCGCCAACTGCTCACCTGTGAGCACAAGAACCTTTTCCCCATTCTGCAAAGCAAGAACATGCTCAGGCAATACAGAAAGACAGTACTTAAAAGACATGACAAATACCCTGGGAAAGGTACACAGACATTTGGCATCCTGCAGGGCTCCTTCAGAGATGCCAGCCTGACACAGGCTTCTGACTACCAACGCTCTTCGACCTTTATCAGAGCAAAGCTTTCAGGCCAGATCTCTATTTTAGCATCAAGTGTGTTCCTACTAGGGCTTCTGTGTTTTGTTTTGTTGGTGGCTTGGTTTTGTTTGTTTGTTTTAAACTGAAGAGCCTGTCCAGAATTATCTGCCAGGTTCATGTGCTGAGGGATACCGAAGCTGCAGCTCACCAGCTGACCTGGCGCAGCCACCCGGTCCTGCCCGCCCCGCATGGGAGGTTTCCCAGTCCCTGCCCTGCACCGGGAGCTCACGGGACGGGGATGGACCCCGGCGCTGCTTCGGACCCACTGCACCTCCCATCACGTCATGGGCATCCTCCCTGTGCACAGCTCTGCCTCAGATCGCTCAAACATCCCTTTATGTGCTGTATTAATCCATATAAGAAAATCTCTTTTAATGAGGAGTGATATAGTTATGAACTCTCTAGAGCCATAATTAGAGCAAACTAATTGAAGTTGTGTTTTGACACACTTTCCAAATTCACGGGTACTGCATGACATATTCACAACACTACTGCTGCACAGCCATGGTGACAGCAAAATCATTAGGCTAATAACGCTTATTTGCATTCTTATCATGCCAGCAGCATGCCGTTAAATACTGCTTCAACCAGTGCTCGTTTACTCTGAAAGTTTCCACTGAAAGATATTAACAGTAATTATTAGTACTTTAGTGGAATCTCTAATGTTAAGGAATGGCAACTCACATTAACTATCCCCATGCCAATTATTTTCCTTTTGAACTGTCACAAAAAGTATCTTTCTTCCTCCCCACCAAATGAAAGCAACAAGGCAGATTTGGTGCTGCCAGGAAGGACGGACAGATGCCTGCCCCAGCAAGGCCAGCCACTGGGGCTCCAGCCCGCTCTCTCCAACGCTGAAGTCAAAACCACACTGTTCCAGCATGGCTTAAATACAAAAAATATTCTTCCCCAGCATACGACAATTTCCAGGCAATTTAGGGTGAAACAACTGCAACAGCACAGTTCAGGACAGGGTAGATTTAATTACTCTCTTAACTTCAGTTTTTTCTTTTGGTCATTAAATCTATGGAACAAGTCTACATACAACAGCAACAGAAGAAGCACGTGATGAGAGAGATCCTTCACATGCTAGCAAAGGCGGTTTGAGGTCTGCACACATTATGGCCATTTTTTGAATGTTTTTGGAGAGAAACTTGCATAAAACAGGCCCAGGAATGCCTGACAGTTCCAAATCAGTTATTAATAACTGTCTGCAGGAAGGTGATGAACTGCTTTTGAAGTTAGGGGGCAAGTACTCATAAAAAGTAACAGAGGATCATAAGGGGAAATGCCAGATATCAAAGGATGCTTCATAATTCATATAAAAATATCAACAACGCACAGCAAAAGAACAACTGTAAGTTTTTGCTTTCCAACTGGATTGGATAAGTGTGGTAGAGAAATCAGGCAAAACTTTAAGAACTGCCCCATGTTATCAAATATATTAGAAACCATACTGCATGCTGCAGACGGAATTGTCCTGTTCTTTGATATACCACTGTCATGACTGCAATTTATTTTAAATGAACTTAAGAACAGTGCCACAAAAACTGCAGTCTCATAGGAATACCTTCAAATAAGAAGAATTGTATCTTCCATAATCAGTGGATTATGCAAAGATCCTGCTTCATGAAAAATCGAGGACAGAACAATTAAATTCCAAGCTGTAGAAAGCTGAAAACACACCTACAAGGAGTTAATATCAGGCTGTAGCTCTCAAGAAACGTAATCCAACTTGAAAGCTTTGCCTATGGAGGGAGGAAAAAGCCCATTTCTAAGAAATGAGCTGCTGGAGTTTCACTGACAGACATCAGAGGATCTCTCAGCAACTGCTCACTCTACCAGAATGCATTTTCCAAACTGCAGCTTACAGACAATGCCATAGCAGATATCTATGGCTCCAGCAGTGTCCAGAATCCCATCTACAGTATTTATTCACAGTCCTTAACTTTTACTGTGCTCAGGCATTGCGATGCCAGAACACCTACCTCATACTCCAAAGAACTGCAATGAAAAACAAAACTGTGAGGCAAGAATCACCTCGGGTAATGGACTTCATTCCAGACAATCTATTCTAATCGTGTAAACCAAATATTTAAATACTTTCTAAAACCTTCCTGACCCTTTCCCTAAAACAAGCAACATATGGGCTTTGCAAGCATTTCATCTCATTCCAAGCTACTAAAATATCCTGTTTCCCAAAAATCAATGAGAGCTGGCGGTGCCAGATTCAGATTTTATAAAGGCCCAAATGCATGAGAGAATGAAAAAGGGAGTGAGTGATTCTTTCCACTTTTAGATTTACCCATTTAATTTTCCCAGCTGCAGAAAGGGAAAAATGTCTGTCTGCAGCATGCGTAATGAATGCACTACGTACAGCATGCCTCTATGTATCCCCCTCCCAAAACAACCACGCCTCGAAGACAGGGGAAAACGCTGTTGCGCTATTCTGTCAAAACTAAAGCAATCACCAGCTGAACGGAACAAACCCCGATGATGCTAACAAGGGAGCATGATCTACTACAGACCAGCAAACCAAAATGTAAGGCTTAATGCAGAATGAAGCTCCTGCAGTTTCCTCTATACAGGGATTAATTTAGATCAGAGGACTTAAGTAACCAGGATAGAACAGCTGCCAAACAATAGAAAAAACCCCAACAAGTTTAATTTACACTGCTTGAAAGTCTGAGCTGTAGCCCATTAAATTGTTATAGGCAGAGGACTGCATCAAAGAACTAAGACCTCATACTGTAAGCATGAAGTGCTTATGAAGTGGTTGTCTTAGATGAGCAGCGCGGTGTCTCTGGAGGCTGCAGCGGGAAGAGCACAGCTTTCCACATCCTTCACTAGCTACTCTCCAGAGTCAGGAGTTTTCAGATAATGAAGCAGTAGGGAAAAATTGCCAAACAGCAGAAATACTCCAAAAAGATAAATTACACACAGTGTAAGCTTCCTCGGTTAGGATTTTAAATTCTGTCAAATTAATCAGCACAACAAAGCCCAGGCGCGCACATCCGACGAGAAGCATCTCTCCCCTTGCCTGGGCTGGGCGTAGAGGGGGGCTGCCGCCCAGGCAGACCCCGCAGCACCAGGGTGCTGCAGGCACAGCCCAGCCGGCGGGGAGCAGCGACGCCTCCCCTGCAAAACCTGTTAAACAAATATTCCACATAAAGACTCATTTGGGAAGAGCACGTTGTCAGCACTTTGCCAGTAATAAATAATGACAGTCCAAACACTTTACTAAAAGCAATAAACTCAAGAAGTGTTTTGGAAAATGGTGAAAGTGATTGATTTAAAGAAGGAAATATCTGAACACAACCACATGCACTTCAGGGTGAAAGCACAGATTACAAATCAACAGTGGCAGAGATCATATTAAATAGCAGACAACACAGAAGTTTTAGGGAAAAAACGCTCAATTCCCCCGCAGGGCTTATTTAACAACTGAGTATATAGCTTCTTTGAATGAATACCTTTGGTTTGTACTTAATGACCCTACGCTATACCCTAAAGAAAACATGCCTCCAGGAATACTACTATACCAGGAACAGGGCTCTATAAAGAAAAATGACTCTAAGGAGATCGAAGCCTCTTCACTCAGAGCACTCCCCAAATTTTTCAATGCATCCTCAAAATCAGCTATATCAATCAGACTTCTTCTAACTACACTTAATATCTCTTTCTCGGCTGCTGCAAAGGATTCTTGTGCCTGGAAACCACTCATATTGTTAAAACATTTTTTCCTAACCATCATTTTCTACCACTAAAACATACTGGACTGTGACCAATTTTTGCACGTCTTCATCCAGCTGAGTTGGATGCAAGCCACATGGTCAGTGCAGTTTCATAACAAATTCCTTATGGGAAACAGACTCTGGATAAATGTATGCCAGCACCCTTTACCCACTCAAACCAACCATCATGTTCAGATTTGCACAGCATACACGCATCACAGACATGTCATCCTTAAATTTTGCTTCTTACCATACCCACTGGAAAGGGTCTATGGAAACACTTCCTCCAAGCTTCAACTTATTGTTTCAGTTTCATTGTTTTTTTTATCCATAGCTACTGTGATGTGAACCTAGCCCTTGTACCATCCTTGGCCTGTTGTAGGGTACATAATTTAAGAACTAGCAATATTGTACTGTATTTCACAATACAAGTGATTTGAGCATTCAAGCCAAATATGTTTTATTAGTTGTAAATCAGAAGGTAGTTTTATTTTAGAGCGCTTTTGATGAAACATATTAGAAAATGCAACTCCATCAAGAAGGAAGCATTTTGTAGAAAGGATCACTGTCAGAGATCCCACTGGCAACATTTCTCAGAGCAGTTTCCAGTCAAACCAGAAACACCCATCCCAAAGTACTCCTTACTTGCTAGCATTTGGTTCAGATGAGGAACTTTAAGGTAGACACACACACCCCCCCCGCCCCTGTGAAAGCATCGTGGCCATCAGGCTACCAGTGGTATCTGCCTCCAGTCCACAGCAGCTTTCTGAAGTCTTGGCTTTGTTCTGCCCAGAGCAGAAAAGCACTGAAACCCTGGAACCTTCTCCTCGACAGACTCTCCATAAAATCTATTTAAATGTCTTAATTTTTTCTTTAAGTAGCAACAATATTATTTAGCAATAGCTATCTTAAAAAACAGGAAAGGTAAAAGAGTCCCCACTTCCCTTCATTTAACCCACTGCACAAGAGTAAGACTGGCTTATCATCAGACCGAGTGCAGGTCTCCACCACACAGGCTTGTTGGTGCTGCTTTATTAGCTGCCACCTATTGCACATCATCAGCCTCCAGCAGAAAGCCACACACTGATCACTTTCCAAGCTTACACGACAAAGTTCAAACACCATTAATAAATCAATTTGAAAAATCAGACTTCTCTGCCTAGAAAGGAAATTCTTAGGTTCCTTAACATTAAGCTCCACTGGGAGCAGAGGAACAGGAGCAAATCATTTCCCTTTTCTAAGGAGGGATACCTTAAGTATTTAAAAGGTAATTGGGAGCACGGCAGGAAAATTTACACATTCTGTTCTTATTTCAGGGGTTTACGTAGGGCAATTGTTATCATCTTATCAAAACCAGAGCAGCACTTCCCTGGTGCAATACTCCTGCCAGATCAGAATTTCAAGACCTGAGCACTTGGTGGCACAGACCAACTGTGCTCAGAGCATCGAGAGGGCACGCGGGGAGGGACGGCTGCCAGCCACACTGCAGACCCACAGCTGCGAGGGGTGTGAGCTGCAGCACAAATGAGCTGTTTCTGTAGCTTATTAGCCATGCGGATCAGGCAGGAGTTACAAGTGCAGCAGACGTATGCTGGGGCCCCAGGTCTGGCACAATGCGCAGCCCCTCTCTGCAGAAGCCCGGACCCCTGGGGAGGAGGCAGGCAGCAGGGAGAGGTGCACATGCTGCTCTGTCCTGTGGCATGGCTCCCGGGCTGGGGCTGAGTCCCCACAGGCAGAGTCCAGAGGGATCACCACCTCCCCCGGCACAGACCAGCATGGGGCCCTGTGGCCACGCTGGAGCTGCTGTAGGGGCCCGCACCCCACCTGCAGCCCCCTCCAGCCAGGGCGGTACGGAGCACCCGCTGCCTTTTCCAGCGGGGCCCCACCTCCAGCACCAGCAGCCTGGTCCCTTGCCGCCCACGGTGGGCATTTCGTACTGCCCAGCTGGACACAGATCCCCTGCGCCTGGGGAGGCTTTGCCCGGCTCCCACTGACCACGGCAGGCTGCGGTGCTCTGGCTCACCCCACGCTCAGTGCCCGTGGCCTCTCGGGCCAGCCCAGCCACTTCACCTCGCTAACCAGGAGAAAACTCTGCCCCTTCCATCTGGCTAGTTTGCGCCCGCTTCGGCCGTCCCCGTTGCTGTGTGCACAGGAGCAGGTGGCCGCACCGCACCAGCGGCGTGCCACTCTCGGGGAAGCGTCCACCGCTCTCCCGATCCTCTCTCCGTCTGGCTCTACAAACCCGTGCCTCCTTCTGCCGGCACCCACAACGGCTCGCGCCTGGCTGCACCAGGAGCCCCAGGTGCGAGAAACCCGACTGAGCCGCTCGGTGTTCCCGACTGCCACCCCGCCAGGACAGCAACTCCCTCCCGAGGTGCAGTGCTCCCGCACCGCTGGCCTCTCCTGGCCAGGCCAGGCATCCCGCCAGCTCTGCCACCCTTCCTGGTCACCAGGCACGCTTGGAGGTGCGGCATGCAGGGCCAACACTGTTTTGTTCACCCGTGGGCCTTTCTGGTCAGTCCACAGCACAAGTGACCGACTCATGGCTCTGCCCCCCGGATGGCAGCAGGGACCGTGAGCCCCACAGAGACCTGCAGCTCGGGCTGAACCCCCGACCCAGGACTGGCCTGCCCTCTCCCCTGCCCTCCCTTTGCGGTTCTCAATTAGGACAGCCACGGAGACATGCCAGAGGCATTCCAGGAAGGCAGCTGGAGGGGTTCTGCCCTTCTGAACCTGAACACCGAGCGCCCAGCCACGTTAACGCATGATACAAATACAAGTGGATTGCAGCAAGATCTTCCTTCTCCCTGGTAAGCCATTAACCTTTCAGATGACAGCCTTGCAAACTAAATGACTGAACGATTCCCAGGGTCAGCACAAATCTACATTTTCAAAACCTGACATCAACAAGTAAAAGTTGTGACTGAATCCCGGTCTCTCCGAGAGGAAGATTAAACGCCTATGACACATCTTCTGCAATCAGAGTGCTCCATTTCCCAAAGTATCCGTCACAGATTGATAACATCCACGCAAAAAGTTAAGTGCAATTATGTCTGTCACTGTAAAACACACTTCAGCAGCACTGACTGACATCTTGCTTGCAGCTGACAAATTGTGAGAGGGCCGTTTGAATGACAGTGGTAGAGACTCCCACAGCACCTCGGGAAGGGATATGAAACGTACTCCGAAACCACAGAAGCCACACGGGCTCACAAAGCACTGCAGCTGTGATGGGAGCCATCACGTAGGCAACCGCAAGGCAAAATGGTTTGAGGTTGGCTCTGTGCATTCACAGAAGTCAGGGACTTGCTCCCAAAAGGCTAGAACTAGACTTGCAAAGAGGAGAACATCACACAAAAATCCTGCTCTAGCCTACTCCAACAGAGCTTGAGGCATGGAGGGGCTGAGCCCCAAGACACTGCTCAAGTGCTCGTGACATGTAGTCTTCTCCAAGTCCTCAGCCCATGCACTGGCAATCACCGATGCACAGGCTAGGTGAAGCCAAAGTGTGCAAAGGGCCAGGTGAGTTACCTGTTAGTAGCACCTCTTTTGGGGGACAATTACCTTCTTGTTCCACAAAGCAATGTCACCATGCGGCACCAGAGAGTGCAAGACTTGAACACAGAGCAGAGGTACTCAAGAAAGTTACATTAAACTCCCACTGATGACTCAAGTCAACAAAAGCAGTTCTTTAGTAGCAGCCTTCTAGGATGGGAAACTGAAAGTGCGTTTCTCCAGGCTGCCATTAGTGCCAAGAAGCTGTCGCAGATTTTGGAGAGAAAAGACAGTAAAGCAGCTTGATGCCTTGCACAATGGCACGGTTGTGCTCCACAGCACAGCATGTCATCCTCACTGGGACGCGTGAGGGCTGCCGTTAGAGACCATTAAGCCAGATGCCTGCAGTAGGAAACACCAAGGAGAAGAAATGGCTGAAAAATAACATATGCAGTCCAGCACGAATATCAAACAAAGCCTCCCCTTGTGCAGTTCTGACTGCGAGCCATAACCCCGCAACACAAGCAACGGAAGCAGCATTGCTGACGTGCAGCAAGCTGTGGAGGTCAAACCTCTGACACATGACAAAACTCTGATGTGCCGCCATCCACTGCCATCAGGAACTTACATCATGGATCAGAAGAGGAAACATGGCTGGTGCAGAAATAAACATCTCCCACAGTGTACAGTCCTTTCATTTAGGAAGGTTTTGCTGTGCAGACTGGCATGTTTTCCTTGTTTAGTTTATATCCAGTTTTAGCAATTGTTCTGAAGAAGCCAAGCATACCCTCTTGATTTAAAATTATTTTATAATGCTAGCCAGCAACTGAAGAGAATAGCTTAAATATCTGACCAGCCTAATGGCAGAATCTCCACAGTGCTCTCTGTTTGGCACTGCTCACCAATTTTCTCTTAGCACTCACAGCAGCAGCAGAATAATAATTCGCTGCTGTTCCTGTCAGGATATATCCATATGGAATAAAATGGCAAACTGGCTACCAGTGTAATCTCATCTCTCTATGGTGACGTAAAAATAAGAGGTTACTTGTGACGACAATCTTCCACAAACATTAAGTGTTGAGTAACTTACCACATTGCTGATAAAGTATTAGAAAAGGCTTTCAAGTAGTATGTGTTCCCCATAATAATGAAATATTTGCAGGATGCACTTTATATACATTTCTATTTCTTAAAAAATATATTGGATAATAAATAATCAGAGTAAAAAAACAGACATGAAAGATGCTTTGAATGATCAGGCTGGTGGCGTAAAAGTTACCTGTAAATCACGCACAGGGCATGAGAGTGGAGCTGGCTACAGACAGGTGGTTTTTACTAGGAGGCATTAATGTAACATTCAATTATTCCACTGCATACTGGCTGTTTTAACTCAGCCAAATTAGAATACATTTTATATTGACTATTTTGACATTTGCTTTATTTGGCAAGTAAAACAAAACTGATCCAATTTCCTTGCAGCCATTGTAAACCATAAACTGTACAACAAGAGGTTATAAAATATATAAGCCTTGTAAACACTTCTTTTCAGACTGTCGCTGATGCTCTGAGCTCTAATTTTGGCCCTGTTCCCAATGGCTCTGACACTGCTCTGCAGCCTTCCCTGCTCGGCCATAAAGTGACCCTTCCACACTTAGTGATTAAGGACTGCCATTGACATTCTCTTGCTATGATAATTTTTTCTCTTTATTGTGGAAATCTGCCCAGGCAGGAATTTCTTGCAGACAGAAAATGAAGATCTGTGCTCTAAAATCAAGACATCTTTTTCTCTGATCTTGCATGGCCTGTGCTAGCATGTAGCTTATGTCCAGTGGAGCTTCAAAACAACGTATCAGCTCCCAGTGGGACAGGCCGAAATCTCCAGAAGACTGCTGGCTTTTCATCTCTTTTGCTTCCATCTCTGTCTGAAAAGCAAGACGGCGTCTCTGCCTGCAGCACACCTGACAGTACAGGACAGCAAGCAGCGTGCCACGGCACAGCAGGCAACTGAGCAAAACTCTCAGTGAAAGAAACACCCAAATGCTTTGGAGAGCTCAAAAAGCTACCGCAAGACAGTAGATTTAAGTCTGGGTCATGGGTGAAGGCTCAGATGTACAAACCTGCCTTAAAGATACCCGATAGCTTTTTCGGGAACAGTTTACAGCAGGTTAAAAGTGTCGTTCTCTGAAATGACCTGTAAATCAAGACTTTGAAGGACATGAGTATTTTCCACCCATACGATACAATGACCTTTGTATACAAACTGATCCCCCTGGAATTCCCCTCCACTGCCTCCTTCGAAATTCTAGCTCTCAACAGTTATTGCAATATTGTAAATGTATCTGCAGTATACCAAATGCCTAGTGCAAAAATAAGCGTTTGCTTAATTAAGCAAAAGCCCAAAGGGACCCATAGAGAATGTGCTGTCCCCTGACAATAGCCCGGCCTGGAGTTCAGTTGATGAGCCTCATCAGTAGGAGCCCATCTCGCACTGGATGCTGTGCTTTCATAGCAAATGCCAGGAGTATAAAGCACTCAGTTTAACCTCTGTCTGGGTTGGTTTGTTGCTTAACAACACTTTGTTTTGTCCAGAGAAATCCAGCAAGTAAGCTGTCAATACAGTACTACTGTTATATGCAAGTATACACACAAGTGCATACATTTATACACACCCACAAATTTTGTCTATAACACAGGGAAAACAACCTGGACAGACACTATGCCAGCATCTGCCCAGAAGTGCTGCTCCTGTCAGTCACTGCAGGATGAGCAGTCTGCTCTGCATGCTCAATGTCACCTGCAAGACTGGAGCACAGTAGTCAGGTCCAAGAAAGGAAAAAACAGGGCCAGTACTTCAAACCATGAGGTGACTGATTCTGGAGAATGAGCAAAACTTGTCTCCCTATGCATTAAAATCTGTATGAACGCTTCTCCCTCCCTTTGGTCAAGGAGGGAAATCGGCTTGGCTACAGTTCTGGCCCACCCTCCAGGGGTGACCCATGCATGCTTGTTGAAAACTACAACATTCTGCACAGTTTAAAGCGAAGAAAAGGTGTAGTTTGCTGTTTCCCTTCCTCTGCAGGCTGCTTCTTTCTTCTGACACCTATATATCTTTATACAACAACAGCCAAAGGAACTTCCAGTGGGCAAATACTTGAAAGAAGGACACATTCCCTCATTATCAGATCATGCCACAATCATTTGTACTGATGTGGCACCCTGGTCTTGATTCCCCCAGGCAAGGTTAGTAACAATACAAATACACCATGCAGCATCAAGCAGAAGGGGCTGGAAAGCAGAAAACTTACCTTGGCAGGTTAGGAGCTGGTGTCGAAGATGGTACTTGGGAAGGAGGAGTCACAGGCTGTGAAGATTCATGGTTGCGTGGAACTCTGCCCATCCGGTACCAAATGCCCATGTTGTTCAACTCCCTGTGTCATCAACACAGAAGACATTAATGCTACAAGCAAATGCTGCACATGTGCCCAAGTATCAAGCACTGACGTGTTTCACAAACACCTTGGTTAGTGAGGACCAGTACGGGTTAGTTAATTCCTACATCAAACTCAGTAACACCTGCAGTTATGTAGACTCTTCCAATGACAGGCTTCAGCTCTTGCAAACTGCTACTTAGTAATTAGAGGAAAACAGGGTGCTTAGCCTTGATACAACTGAATTTATGACAACAGCTTCCAGAGTGAGGGGTACTTACCCTATGAATGTGTACTGAGGAGGGGCTTGTTTAGATCTACCCAGGATTCGGATGTCACAGATCGCTGCCTCTGTAGAATCTCGAGGGATGAATTTAATGCATAGCCTCTTCTTTCTGAAAGCTATTTCTTCTGCAAAAACAACCCAGGACACAGGGTGGTTTTTATGCAAGATTAGGGCATAAATGTTATTTATTGTCTCTCCAGATATTAGGCAGATAATTATGGCAGGAACTGGAGCCAAAGAACAGATATATGTCAGCAAACCAGACAGTGCAGTGCCATTCAGTGACTGGAGAAATTTTCTATCAGGAGCTCTCTGTACACTGTGTGAGATTTGTTATTAGGCACTGCGATAAACCAGTACTCCCTACTACCCTCTGCAGAGAAGATAAGACATCATGTATACCACAGAATACTGCACCACAGAACAGAAATGGCAGGTGATTTTTCCACTTCCACATACTTCTCACATTCGCTTTCTCTTTCCAAGGTTATGTTTGCCTTACCAGCCTGGACAGTCATATCTAAATATTCTTCCCACAAGCATTGCCTCTAGGAACATACCTGGAAGCTCTGACACAACCAGTCAGTTTATTCTGCCAAGTGCTTCCAAACAGCCAACCAAACCAAGAGGAGGAGCAGGCAGAGAAACAGACTGCTAGAGTGGCTAACGGTAAAAGCTGTCTGCCCAAATCTCACGCATCCTAAGTGTTAATGACCTCTCCTGACTCAGTCAGCAAGCACTGAAATGATATTCCCACTGTGTTTGCCCTGGTATCTTTGTAGGGATAAACCAGATTTACAAAGCAGTAATTGCTAGGACCTCCTATGGGGCAACTGTGCTGCACTGACCTGTGTTCAGAGGGTGGAAGAATCTGCTGCATGGCCCCTTCCTGCTATGCACCACAAAGCAATTTCACTTGTTTCCATGTTATCCATCAAGAAAAACTCAAGCCTATCAGAGTTAAGGCTTATCTGTATAATGAATTCATGTATATGCGCACTGTCTGTCTGCATGCAGATACAATCCACATCCAGCTATGGGTCAGGCGCATGACAATGGGTGGCACTGGCACACAGATACAGATTTGCAGTGCTTGGAAACCATTGCTCTATCTCACCCTGAAGAGTCTGCAAAAGTCTCAATGTGAGCAAGGTGAGGTTTCTATTTGTGAATGCAGGCATTTGAAAGACATGAGAGAAGTCTATGGATAAACTAAAAATCTGAAGTGCAGACACTGAATGAAAATCTGGAAACAACCAGCAACTACAAGCAAGTGCCTGCAAAATAAAAACCCTTCAGTTTAATATGAATAAATATCCTCCAGCTTAAAAATATGCTCTTACATCAACAGATGGCAAGCAGCCTAGTCTCTATAGGCTCTTCCTGTTTCGTAATCTGCACCTTGGAGAAAGCAATCCATCCCGGCCTCTGAAACTTGCTGTCGCACCAGCACCAATAAATGTACAGACAGTGCGAGGTGTGTCACAAGACAGCATCTGTGCATGCAGCTTTGCAGTTACAGTGCTGCTTTTTAGAGATGTTAAATACCTGTATCCCTGATGTCTAGTCTTCTCCTGCTTTGGAAAACTAGGGCTTTTACTTGAAGTGCCTAAAACTGATTTTAGGAGGCCAGGATTTAAGGCTTCCACATCTGAAAATTTTCTCAGAACCTAGTAAGGAGTACTATATTTAATATATTTACTACAAGTCAACTGTCACTTAGAGACGAGCACAGAAACACATATAACCACAAAATTAACTCTAAACAAAATCAGTGCCTCTTGTTTGACTTTCACAGTAAGTACAAAGCTATTTGCTTTTGTCTTTGGTTTCTTTCACACTTGGCTAGAGTCTGCAGTCTGTAGCAAACTTGGTTTAGGAGCTGGATTCCTTAATTACACATGCTTAACCAGAGTTAATTTTAAGTAAACATATTATAAACAGTCAATCGAAATGTGTTCGTTCATGCTAATGGAAGCAGGGATATGCACGACTTCATTAATACAGACAGTGCTTCTGCTTTAAAGATTGTATGGGTCACAATCCAATGCATTTTTAAATTAATTACCAAGTCCCCCTCCACCCTTCCACCAGAACTTTGACAAAAATTACAGTAGCGCACGGTAAGTGTCCAGCACTCCCAAGGGCGAGCAGGATAAGCCAATGACTCTCCCCCACACCACATGTGCCCAGGAATTCTCCAGGGAAAGGGGATGATGCAGGGGAATGGAAATGGGCTGCAGAGCCTTTCACTTCTATGTCATGGGTTCAAATAAGAACCAGGTTGGTAGTGACTGAAAAACCATCCTCATCTGCTGCAGACCGGCATGAATTATTCCCTGCAAAGCAGGCTCATATAACTCGCTTCTACTCATAACTAGGCTGGATTTCATTACTGACGAGCGCTGGTACCAGCCCTGCTCTTGAGCAGTAGCTGTACGCTCAGCACGCTCAGCACCAGCACATGGTGTCCTGCAGCCCTTCCACACTCAGCTCCCATGGGGCTCGTCCCCAGCCTCCTCCGCACTGCAAGCCCAAAGCACTTGATACCTGCTGCAGAGCAGAGTGCTGCAACCAGACTTGGCTCCAGCTGCCGCTGCCATGAGTCTCGGGGGATCCGAATACACTCTTTGGGAACTGCTGGCTTAAATGTTGCAGCAAAGCTATTTCTGCCTTGCAGAAATGAGGATGGTATTTTCCCTGGACATTCCGCTTGTGCCTTCTCTCAGCAAGTGTAAACACACCCTACCATCCTCAGCACTACCTGTCAGGACATGGGCCTTCGTTTGTTCATGGTGGGAGGTGTAAAGCCAGCATACACAAACCCAGCACCACAAGCACACGCCCCTCCTTTTGGCATCCATTTGTGAACATCCCTCAGCACAGCAGCTCTGCTCCCACTAGGCCTAGCCCACCCTTGCAAAATGAAAGAATAAACTATTCCTTCCTGCCCCAGAGCTGTGCTGCTCTAGCAGGCAAGCTGGTGACAGTCAGGCAGCAGTATTAAAAAGCCTGAAGAGTACTGGAAAACCGAAGACTGTTTCATTGCAGTCCAGAACTGCCCCCAAACATGCACATGTAACCCCAGAGAGCAAGCAGTGCTGAGAGCGTCCCTCTGCCTGGGACACAGCCCTCCACCACCCGACCGCAGTGGCTGCTCCCAAGGCACAGAACTGAAGAACAGATGTCAACTTACGTGTATCGATAGTCTCCTGGATGGGGATGAATCCCACAGGTAAAGTGTCCTTGATATCAATGAGCTTCATATCAACCAAAACATTGCCTAAATGACTCTTTGGAGAGAGAAAAGAAACAGTTGACTATGACATTGTCACCAAATTCAAACGCAGCTTTTCTCACCTGCTGAACCCCAAGGCACCTTGTCATTGTATCTGACCACCAACTTTAAAAATGGTAAGGAGGTACCAAGCCAACACTTGCAACTGTCCCCTCTGCAGGAACTACATGATGATTGACTAGGAGATACTGGACAACTTTCAGCATTTACAGATTCTTAAACCTCATCCACTGCCATACTTCTGGATCCTTGGAAGCACAACTAAATTCTTCCCTTTGGAAACACGGCAGTTCAAAGTATTACCTCCACCAACTCATCCACTAAGCAAGTCACCTTAGTTATCACACACTCTACATCTACAATAGCAACATGACATTTCTGTGACAGTAACAGCAGAAAGCATTACAGGAAGATGGTTCATGCAGACACAGCCAAAGTTATAACATGCATTAGCTAATTAGTACTGAATAGACACCGTTCTAGCTCCAAACGCAGGCACACTCCAGAAGAGCAGGCCATTTGGAACGAAGAACTTCATTTGGAGTCCATATGAATTCTGAACTGATGCCTTGTCCTATTAATCAAGGCTTGAAGAGCTCAAAACACAATTCAGAATGACAGCCTCCACAATTGTTTAGAGACCAGATTTTCTTTGCAGTTCTCGTTAAAGCCAGCATTGCTGCCAATAATCTGGATTCACGTATGGAAGAAAAACACACTTTAGTTACTGCACAGCCTTTATAAACAGAAATGCAATACAGAACAATTAAAATTTCATCCTAAGCCATCAAACCATGTCAGTGTCTTTTTCTGTTACTGGTTGCTAAGTACCTCCTTTAGTTTTTATCTGGCAGAGTACTTCAGTCAAACCTCCACTCTCTGATTATTACACTGAACTATTTTAAAACATATTTAAATTTGCAACCTCTGCAATAAGGGGAGATCAGGTCTGAAGTTTATTTTTTGGAGGTTCTGCATTTCATGGTCAACCCCTCACCAGGAGGGCCACCCCGCCTGCAGCCCTATCCCACCATACACAAGCGTGGCACACACCCTTTGCTCATGCAAAGTGGCCAAGGCCAGGCAGTTCCCACATGCCTCTGTCACCCCTTTGGCCAGGGCATCTCAGAGCAAGCAATGCTGGATGCTGCAAAGCCTGAATGTATCAGTAAACGTGGTCCTGGCACAGCAAACAGTAGATGAAGTGGTCACTGCTGATTCATCTTTCATGTTTCATTTATCCAAACTGTCTGGCTATGTTACATCAGCATGCAACTTTCAGCTGAACCAACGATCATTCCTCCATCAGCAGCAGACAGGTAGGAGAGGTGTCTCTGATAAGTTCGTTAGCTGCTGAAACACTGGGAGTCAGCATTGATGCTCTGCCATATACACAGGAGAAAAGGCCACAAAGCCTCCCCGTTTACGAGATGCACCATTTGGGGCCTCCTCACTGTGACACTCAAATACCAGCAATGTCCTCATAATCTGTCAAATATTGTAAGCTGATGAGAACGATGATTCTGATGCAGAGACACTACAGACTGTCTCCGTTACAGACCAGGTATCTGAGGTGCATTACCTCTGCTAACTACAACATGTTCTTCAGGACAAATAGTTCCCAGTGTTTTGTTAAAAACAAAAAAAACCCCGAGTGGTAAAACTTCCAGCCCAAAGCACAGCAACACATCAACCTCCAGGCGAGAGAAGCCTCTCCCTCCCAGATGAGAGCTCTAGGTCACTGCTACCACCGAGGCCTTTTAACCCTCGAGGTCACCAGTCGGGCAGCACATCGTACCCCTGTGTGGCCAGAGAGGACCGAGAGGGGAGGGAAAGCTCTTGCTGGGCTAACCGGGGACAAGGGTGCTGCTCCCCACACAAGAGGAAAAGGCTGTTACCCCACCGGTCCGGTCCCCTCCTCCTCTCAGCCCACCAGCCCGCTTCCAGCCTTCCTGCAGCCAGAGGACTAGGAGTGCTAATCAGATCTGCGTGCATCCCATGGACTGGCAAACTGGTGCCAGCATCTACCAGTCTGGTCTCTGCCTCACAAAAAGGCCCCCTTGCACACGCAAAGCCCGTGGCCTCAAGCAGCACAAGCACATGTTCTGTCTAGCATGGGCAGAGGCGCTTGTTCGGGAGGGAGCCCGCTCGGCCAGACGGAGGAGGCTCACAGGCCTTGGGAAATCCACCCTCTGAGAAGAGGGGGTGCTCCTGATGTGCATTGGGTATGGCCGTGATGAACCACAGGACCACCGGCTCCATGCCAGCGCCTGAACATGGTCAGCACTGCCTGCCGGCTGCTGCCCAGGAGCTCTGCCAGAAGCGCCTGTGGGTCTAACGTGCCACTGATGCAGGGCTTGAGAAAACCCACGCGCAGGATGCAGTGACTCGTGCCACACCTCGCACACCAGGCTGCTGTGCAGCTGGGACCAGCAGTCCTCCCCCCACACTCCCTTTAATTCACTCCTCATCAATATGAGGAATGTATTCCCAAACCGTGCTGAGCAAAGGATTCATGCCAAAAGCCCAACAGGCACCGACTGAGGGTACTTACACTGTCTCTGGTAGCCAGCAGTTGCTACTATCCTGTAATTATTTCTGACAACCTTGCATTTAAGGTAGCCACAGATAAACTTAATACTCAAATCATCACAAATCTTTCTGTTTAATACCTGCCCTGCCTATTCTGGGGCTATTACTCCTGCTACTGCAGGTACTCCAGGATAGAAAGCACAATAATTATTGTCCATCCACCCCAGGAAGCGTTATTTCCCATAGCTCTGGAGCTTTATTTTAATCTAGAGGCAGGCATGGAAGCGGATGGAATAAAGGTCAAATGCTGGAAATTGGCAGCCCCCGGCTTTCCTGTCAGGACCCATGATCAGCCTCTGAAGTCACAGTTGTTTTTCTGTTCCCATCGTTGGTGAAAGCATGAGTACAAAATGGTTAACTCCATACCCTGACAATTGAGTCACTGTGAATATCCAAAACACAACCAAAAGCAGGATTACCCACTAGATGGAGTGCATTCATTGTAGAATTAAATAGTTCCTTCAGAAAAGAGGAAGTTTTCACACTAGCCTCAACCAAAAACACAGTAGAAGGCATCAGGTTCTCACTGTACATGGTCTCCTTTCCTCCACAGAAGACGTGGGCAGACAACTGCCACTAATCAGAAACTAACTTACGCTTAATAGCCATACTAGAAGACTACAAGAATATGGTAGCATATGCACAACGTGGGCAAATTTTCAAGAATCAGCACCAAAAACAACAAAAAAAGAAAAGCTAATCCTGCAAAAAATATCTATGATGCCCCTGGATTCAGAAGCTAACATTTCCTTCATCAACACTGCCTGCAGCATTTGCTTCTCTAGGTAATTAGAGTTAGAAATGCATTAGGATCATGAGCATGCAGAGCCCATTGCTACAGCAGGAAATGGTAGTGTAAGTGGGTTGCTGAAATGCAAGCATTCCCTTTTCTGTTGCTTTTATTGCAGATTTTGCCAGCGATTTCTTTCCATGAAAAACGTAGACAAAATGCAAATATCTGGCCATTGCAGTTTGCCTCCTGACTCACCCAAACTCAGTGAAATGCCTGCTTGAATTATAATTGGCTCCATAAAATGAATCATCCTATGGGTAAGAGCATACCAGGCACAGATGCAAATCATGCAGACACTCAAACAGACTTACATTTTCTTTTGAAAATGATCTCGTGAAGCACAGGTATCGTGTGACCTTGGATTTAAATAAGCCATCTTTCCAGAGGTCAGCATCCAAGCCATCTGCTGTTTGTGCAGCCTGTAAAGAAAAGACAGAGGGAGAGAGGAGACATGTGAGCCAAGATAAAGTTAATATATGTGCCGTACTTCTTCCTCAGACCTCTTCTAATTAACGGTACCCGAACTCTCACAGCATCTCATTAGTTTCTTCACAAGGTGCAGTGCAAAGAACTTCCAAGAAGAGGTATAAAAAGAAGTTCTAAAAATGCTGTCTCTTGGGAGTCCTTTGATTAAAGATGCTCTGACAAAGGCTATTCTAATGAGGAAACAGCAACTTTGGTTACAGTCTCCAAACAATAGTTTGGAAAAGTCAGCATATTGAGGCTCTCATTACCACCCTACACGCAAGGGCACACTGGGGCAAGCTGTGAGGAGGGGTCCATGTAGACAAAGCACAGAAACTGCCCAATCTCAGTTATATTTTCACAGAAAAGCCATCGAGGAATTCTGGCTCCCAGGCCAAAAAGCTGCTTCCAGCAGCTGGGGAAAGCCCTGGTCACTCACAAACTTTAACAGCAGTGCCATGGACGACAACACAGCCTGCAAACATCCCTCTCCAATGCAACCCTGTGTCCAGTCGAATCAGTGGCAGACACTGCACAGAGGGCAAAGGAAACAGACCCTGGGCCTTCCACCAAAGAGACAGCGGCATGTGCAGGAAGAGAAAGGCAGGAGAAGATCTTGCCTTCGAGCTGATTCAAGGCATGGGCACGAGTCAGCACCACACCCAGGGAAAGGGCTCTCCTCTATTAGCAGCTCAGCACTTGCCTTGCACAGTGCAAGCTGGTAGGAGCCCCTGCCCCAAAAGGTTTGTTGTCGAGTAAGAAAGGATACAAGGCAGCAAACACAAGGAGAAGGGTAGCAGAAATAAGATCACCCCACCAGACTAACGGCCGACTGATGGCTCCCAACAGGAGACTCTAGCATGGCCTGAAGCTACGCAGAAGCACAGCTGAACTTCTGCCTAATGCCTCTCAGATGGGGGCAAATTGCTGCACTGCAGCTCTTCCAAGTCTCATCTTACTGAATTGAGTAAGACCTTGGCCCCAGAGCAGCCTGATAACAAAGAACTGACATTTGTTGTTACTATTTGCACCCATGTTTTGTCGAGCAGAAACTCTGCACAGGGTGCAGGAAGCAAGAGATGTGTGCTGACAAGACCCTCCAATTATCCGATGTGCAGGAGAGAAAAGCGTGTTTATTATCTGATCAGCAAAGGGAACAAAGTGCATTGGCTGCTCTTCGCATTTCAGCAACTGCTGTTCACAAGCCCCTGCTCAGCTCAAGCCCTTGTATGACACACACAGCTTTTGCAGTCAGGATTCTGCAAAGAAACATGCATCATTTTTAAATAGAAAAATTTTAAAACAGGATTTTGGTGGGATTTTTTGTTTCTTTATTATTCCTTGAATTCAGCTCTTTCCTAAAGTGCTAGTTTAGGAATATAGAAAATCCATGTGCATCTCCCTCCCCTACGGGTAAGTCAGTCCTGGCAAAAAGATATTCAGAATACAGACTGCTTAGAAAAACTGTTGGCATATAGGGACGCTTAGCTTGAACTCCAGCCTTTGTTAGAAACAGTTTGAGGGACTATGACCAGATTTAATCACTTTGTTTATTAATATGGTTCGAGTTCTACATTTCAGTTTTTCTTGCGTTAGCCAGTTTTGTTTTCTTTGTTCCCACATTAAAGATGCTCAAAACTCAACAGGCAGCAATAGACCCAGTCTGCAACTGTAAAATTGGCGCTATACAAGTTGCTGTCAAATGCACTTTTAATCTAACTTCTGTAAGCTTTAGGAACTTTACATTACTTACAACAATAGCAAATAATTTTTGAGGTGGTAGTACATCACTTCAGTTGATATCATCTCCTCTACAACTCACTGCCCAGGGCACAGCTGGATTACAGCTCACCAAGATGCCTGACGGGGCCCCCGCACAGGCTGGCACTGCTATACTCTGACTTAATGATGAAAAAACCCCCCCAAACTCCAACCCACACCCCACACCCTTTTAGGAACAACCCTGCCATTCTAACCCATCAAGTATCTAGTAGAAAGACCCAAGCTGGGTCCGTGGGGAGCCACACAGCGAGGCACCCGACCCATCTCCAGGGAGGCACAGCAGTCCAGGCTGACCCCGCGCTCCCCTTCCGACTCCTGCCCCTGCCCGATGGCTGGCCAGGGCAGCGCAGGAGCCAGGCACTGCCAGCAGCCGATGGCAGCACCTGAGTCCTTGGTTCCCGGGAGTCAGCAGTGCCAGGCCTGGCCCACGGCACTGCCCCTTGGGGACAGGGTCCCTGCTGAGCAACCACTCAGGCCCCTCCGATGCTTCCCCACCCAGCTGAGCTGCTGGTCACTGCCCAGCTGCCCGCCGCAGCCATGCTGTGCCACCTGCAGAGCCTCGCAGGAAGACTTGAGCAGCGGAGCAAAAAGCAGCTGGGGGTAAGAGCTCGCCAGCCGCAGGGCCCCATGGGAACACCGGCAAAACCACTTCTGCTTCTGCCGAAATGCAACAGTCGCAGGCGACATCCCCAGCAATTAAGTGCTCTGTCTCCGCATCACCCTGCTGAAGACTTTCCAAGCCTGGAGAATGTAAGCATGCATTAACTTGTCAGAAAACTCATGGGGAAAGAAAACAAAGCAATATAAACAGGAAACTTCTTACATCATCTGCTGGGCTCCTGCAGGCAAGGAGGATCCCCACTACCTCTCAAAGCAGAGCTGTGCCCGAGCAGCGCTGCTTCATGATGGCAGCACGCCCTCGGTGGGGCAACACGGGAAGGGAGCTGACCTGGAGAGGCCGAGGCAGACCTGTCCAGCAGGATGGGCACTGTGCAGCCCCAGCTCACCAAGTCCTCTGCTTGGCTAAGAGGCGAGGAACGTGCAGGACAAAGGAAACAGCACCCGGCACAGGGCACCCAGCGCCTCGGGCACAAGGAATGGTCCTTCTCCTCATGGAGCTGGGGAAAGACACTCCTCAAGCATGTGCTACAAACAGACGGACTTGATGGAGTGGCACCCAGTAAGAAAGGTGTCCCCCAGCCCATCCCTCCAAGTGCGGGGTGATCTACCTCCTGCCCGACGGTTGGTATGGGGTTACTGCTACCACAGGACAGACCGTTGGCAAACAGGCCCACTAAACTGCCTGCCCCATAGGATGGGTCTGCCCCACCGGTGGTGAGCTGTCCAGCTCCAGCACAGTCCTGGGTGAGCAGCATGCTCAGGCTCTCACCCCAGAGCAAACCCCACCATGGAGCTGGCATTCAGCCCACAGCAAGGAACGCAGCTGCACAGGAACCACTCCTCTCTCCTACCCCAGGCTCCCTGCCTTCCAGCTCTCCTCCCTTTCCTCCCCACCCATACGCTCAGTCTTGCCAGTTTGGGCAGATTTTCAGGAATCTAAGTTCAGACACACTGTGCACGTTTTGGCAAAATCAAGTCTTTGGTACTTCACCTGTTCAAAGACCTGGTTAGTCATTACAAGCATCAGTAGCTGTTTTCTAAGCAGACACAAAGGCAACGGAGATTTCCGAGTAATTAAAAAACTACTGAGGGAAAAAGATCTCTGACCCATTCGCCAAGATTCCCCCAGGTCTGGTACCCTGGGCCCTGCCACACCGCCACCTCCAGCCAGGCAGTATGCCGAACCCCGGGGCTCCATGCAAACCTGGGAAATGGACCAGGACATCCCCTGGACATTTAACTTACACCTGGGCTGAAAGCACCCATGCCTTTGCTTGTTTGTTTTAAAGAGGAACAAAGGGAGAAGGAAGGAAAAGAATACGGCAATGGCTGGAGAAAGGACACGAAGGAAAGGGAAACTGGGTAAAGCCTATAAATAACATAGCTGTCTCAGAAAGAGAGAACTGGGTACTTCACCATCACAAAACTCAAAACCATCAGGAAAATACACGGTGTCAAATTCATCGCTAATAAGAGGAAATACTTTCCCACACAACTCTGAATCCACATGTGGAACTGAACGGTGCAGGATGCTGTAGCAAAAGGCAAAGCAATCAGATCCCTAAGGGGACTACAACAACATCCCAAGATAAACTGGTGTTAACGATTCCCAAAAGATGAGTGGTTCTCCTTTTCAGGGTGCAGTTTGAACCTCTAACTATTAGGGCTTTCGGGCGTACACTCCTAGGATGGAGCTGCCACAGCTGCCTTCATCAAGGCTTTACACCCTGAAGCAACAATCAACTCTCAGTGTCTCATTAGGGAAATTGCATATCTGGAGAGAGACAGAGCCTGAGACTGCCCAAGTCCTCACGTTGCCCACGTCTCAGAACATGACTTTCTCTGCTGTACTGAGAAGCGCACTTCTGCATACTCGACTTCATGCCTTCAGATAGGACAGGCTGGGTTCCAGAGAGGTCAGGGGGAAGTGGCAACCCCGCATACCCCACACTGCTCCAGAGCCCTGACTCGCGCAGAGGAGCCACGTTCCCAGACATCCAGACAAGAAAAGCACAGCCCTACGTGCCACCATCCTGTGGTTTTGGGCACCAGGACATCCTGTCACATCAGGGTGGCACCCAGAGCAGCTCCATCACAGCAGGTGCTGTATGGTGAAAAGGACACCAACTGCGGCTCACAGCATCCAGGCACAGAGACGTGCTGCTGATTTGCCATACACGAGGCTGAGGGAGTAAGGGTGTGGAAGCCATGCTTAGGGCAAGACAACTGCAGACAGCAGGCACTTCCCCACAGCCTGCAGCGGGGACTGCTGGCCCCAGAGTCAGAGAAGGGTTCCTAGTAAACAGAGAGGAAGGTGGAAGAACCAGAGGAAGGGCAGGCTCCTCTCTGTGCCCCCTAGGAGAGAGCGACCCACATTCACAAGCATTATTACAACACCACTGTAATTGGATTAAGCCACAGGAAGACTCTTTTATCTTGTTTAGTTTAAACTACGTTAGCGCTGAAGCTCCCTATTAAACCACAGACAGGCTATCTGGGGTGAGCGCTCTCTCTGCCCAGTCATTTAGGTAGAATGCAATTCTGTTATCACAACTCTCACATTGTCCCATGCTCCTTTATCAGGGCAAGCAGCTAATTACACAGCCTGGCTCACACAGGTAATGAGCACTCAGAAAAATGCAGTAAATGCAAAAACCTTCCAGGTCTTTAAGGAGCCTTTTCAGAATCCCCTCCCTTGTGTCCTTACTTCAGCCTGATCCATTTTCTTCCTTCTTACACTGAACAGGGTATGCAATGATCCAGAGCTGAAAAGGTGTGAGCAAAGCCTCAAGTCAACTGGTTTCCACTCCCAGCCACACAAGCTGTGTGACTCTGGAAAGCCAAGGTGTGACGTAGCACAGTTGGAGCAGGATACATAGAAAGGTGAGCAGATGGGACTACAGGCCAAATCTTTCCATATAGAGCTCTGCAAGGTCAGTATTTTATGATATTTCACTGTTTGGGACACTAACCTATGGGGAGAAAAGTCACACTGTTGGTTACGCAGCAACTAATTCAAGGAACAAGCAGCTGTTAAACAGTGACCTCCCTTTATTCATTCACATATTCATCTCTGCTGTATCCACCCCTGCCTTTTCCTGCTGCCAAGCCTCCTGCCAAAGCTTAGTTGAGAGGTTTGCATTCTGTGCATCAAAATCATCCTTGCAATTTCAGCTGGGTGCGAAACTCTTTGCTTCCCATTCTGGAGCTTATCATCATCATTGTGCAGTGCTGATATGTGGGATTAAACAGCTGATGCGGGATCCATTTATTCAGAGATATAATTTGTGCAATACTTAGGACTCCTTCAGGATGGATGTTACTAGGATTATTAAATTTGCATGCCACAGTGGCCAGCTGTTTCTGAAAAGCCCTCCTCCAGGTAATTATGCTCCTCTGGAGTGGCACAGATGAAGTAGCACGATTGCACCCACAAACCTCCACTGAGGGAAAGCACTAAGTGCTGTGGGCTGAGAGGTGGGCAGCTGGATATCAAATTACTTCTTAAAGCACACATCTGAAGGCAAGCCCTCTCTGAAGAGATGCTGTTCCCAGCAAAGTAAAGCCTCATTAGTGCAGAACCAAACCATTAGCAACAGCAGCTGAAATAGTTCTACTTACTACATCATAACCTGTCGGTGCTCGGTTCCGGGATGCAACCACACCAACACCCGTGATGGGATCCATCGGCAAGTCAGGCAAGGCATCTGAGAGGTCTCGCACTTCAGGCATTATGGACTGATCCTGAAAGAAAGGAGCAGAATTAAAGGGCTGCTCGGCAGCGTACCCCAGCAGAAGACATAGAGCACCGAGAGCCTGCATGCATGCTACAGTGCCTGTGCTGACACACCACAGACTGCCAAGTTAAACACAGGATTAGGCCAGACACACCTTCTGCACTTTCATTTGCTTTTGATAAGAGGGTACATTTGTGCAATGCCCAACAGGTTTGGAATTTGGGCCAGCAGCCCCTTCTGAGATTAATTTTGTTGCTTCCAGTATACTTAGCATGGGCTGGTCTCCATCTAGCAATGATGGGAAAACCCAAGCTCATTGCCTTCCCTCCAAAACAGAGAGCAAATTTCACCCCTGAGTTAGGCTGGTTGAAGCAGGTCTGCCATTTTAAGCAGCAAGAAATCTGCTCTTAATGGCTTCATTGGGAGGTTCCCCATCCACTACGGGTGTTAGACAGGCTGGGGGTTCGCCCACAAGTCGTCAGTCCCATTGCACCCTCCTGAACCACACCATTTTCATATAGCAGCACAGATGTATCTGGCGCCGTATGCAAAACCGCGCTTGCTGCAGAGAGCCTCAACACCAGGGGAACACAGATGAAGCAGCACAGGATGGTCTGATGCAAAGCAGACAGAGGCCTTGAAGAGGCCTGAGCATCTTCCAGGAGAAGGGTGACATCATCGAGTACTTCAGGGGAGGGAGATACGCAAAGGGGGATAGAAGCAGGTAAGACCAACCAATTTTGGAAAGATGCTCTTGCAGGAAGCAGGAGGAGAGGACAAGAGCTGCTGAAACAACTCACTGAGGAGGAGCATGGGGAAAGGTGCCACTGCCTCAGCATGTGGTCTCCTGCAGAGGCAGCCAGTTAGGGCAAGTCTTCTCCAGCTTTCAGGCAGGAATGCCCCAGGAAACCGCCCCCCACGCACCCCGAGATAAAAGGGCAGTGCTTTGTGTAAACAAGCGTCACTGCTGAGCAGCCAGACAAGCTGTGAACCAGAGCTACCTAATACAATTCCCTCCTCAGAGCAATTAAATCCCAGCATTTCTAGGCCATATAGATGGCTGGTTACTTACTGCTTCTAGAAAAGGCAGAGGTGAGTGCTGGTGCCAGTGGGACCTGGGTTTACACTTCACAATGCCCAGTCTGAACAAACATCGTGCTGCAGGCAATAAAAAAGAGCAAGTCTGGGCCCTATGTAAATAATAATAATGTCACATGAACAGCCAGACTACCCAAGGAGTCCAAAACAACAGAAGCTAGTGACCAGTAATGGTGAGAACACTACTGCCGATGAACCAAACCCAGGAGAGAGCTCTGCTTCGGCACCTAGACAAGCATCCAGCACGCACAGAGCAAAGCAGACACACTTTGCTCCCTACGCAGTTTAAGCTTCCAAAGCATGACTAGAAGAGCACCCTGAGCCGCAGGGCTCACCCTCCCCTCCTGACGGGATCCCTGCCTGCTCCTTGCCTGCCCTGAGGAGGACCCTGCCGCAGTAACGCTGGTGGCACCCGGCACAGCCCAGACAAACCCCGCACCGCTGCCTGCGCTGCTCCACCGGCTCATCCAGATGCCTCGCAGATAATCCAGAATCCATTGCCTAAAACGTGCAGTACCGAGCAAACATAATGTGAATTTAACAAAGAACTTACAATCTGTTCTTCATACAGATGCATGTTTTCTGAAACTTTGCCAACTTTTCCAACTCTCAATACTGTGATGACTTGTTACTACACATTGGGAGGAGCTGGGAGATAATGAACGCTGATACGAGCTTCTCTTAGGCCGTTTTGAACTGAAATCCAGGTAAGTGACGATATTCCCCAGCACACTAAGAACACCGCACAGCAGGTTCCAGCACGGCTGCAGCTGCACTGCGGGGAAGCAGATCCGCTCCCGTGGCGCCTCCGGCCTCCAACAAACCCGTCCTGACGAAGCGCCGGCTTGCTCCACAGAGGCAGCGGGAGCAGGGGCAGCCGGGATGCCACTGACACCTCACCTCATGGGGGGGAAGCAAGAGGGGCTGTGCCCCCTCTCAAGCCCTGGGAGAGCCCAGGCGGGCAGGGAGCCCCTGGCACTCCCTCTTCTGCGGCAGCGATGGCAGGGACAGGGCTAACACGGGCCGGGGACCTGCTGCCAAATGCTGCCCAGGCCCCGGCTCACCGCGCTGGGGCCTGCTGCAGGGAGGCCCAGCTGCCCCGGCAGGAACCCGGGCAGCAGCAGGGTCGGCCTGGGATAGGCCGAGGACGGGGCCCTGCTGGTCCCCGGCACCACCGCGGGATGGGGGGGTGCCTCTACCCGCAGCGCGGTGCCGCTGGGCAGACCCCCTCAGCCTGACGGCACCCCGTCCTCGGCGGGAGGAAGAAGGGCACCTTTGTCGGAGCCGTTTGCGGTCCCGCTCGGCGAGGCAGGGGGAGGGGAAACGGCATCAATCCTCACTTTGTGCCAGCTCACACAAAGCCCCTCTATGGCGGTGGCAGCGGCTAAGCACGGAGGAGAGGGCTTTCCGCTTCGAGAGGGCGGGAGGCAGAAGCCACGGGGTGAGACGCGAGGTGGCACTGGCGCAGGGACCGGAGGAGCAGCACGCCATTACGGCGAGGGCCGAGCCGGGCTCCCCACGCCCGCCACCGCTGCGCAGCGCCCGGCGAGCCTGGCACCTTCCTCTGCCCGGCACTCACACCGTGGCCCGTGCCCGGCGGGCACGGGCAGGCAGAGCACCTGCCCAGAAAACGAACCTCCGGGTCTCCGGGCAGCGCGGCGCATCCTGTTCCGCAGTGGGAGGGCTGGGGCGGCAGCGCTCGAAGGCGACTGGGCCTGCACCCAGCCACCGCAGCACGGCGAGGCTCTGCCACGCCAGGCCAGCTTCCCGCTGTGCGGGTGGCATCGAGGATGCGTCTGGAACAGATATGGAGCAACAGCAATCGGTTTGCACACTCGGATAAATGTTTTTGTGAACTCTGCGCAGGTCAGAGGGGAGTCTCTGGCTGGGCAATCATACAGACAATTAGTTACATTGCACTTCTCCCCCAGGGCATCTGCAAAGTTTGGTTTCTTTTCTATCGCGCCTTTGAACTTAAAAATAAAAAATAAACAGTAAAAGAACAGATTAAATTAAGGAGCAGGATTCTATAAATACTCCTATTAGACAGCTTGTTATTTTAATGAAGTTCTCTTTAAACAATGCAAGTTTGACCTATACACCCGCCTAACATCACGGTGGCCTAGAACTCAAACCAGCTGACCAGATGGCCTTTCACCATCCTGCGCTAAGCTGTGTCTGCCGGGCGCTGCCGAAGGGCCTGCGCCACTCCACCCGCTGCAGGGTTATTCTGGGAACAGCCCAAAACAATTCGAAGAACATTTTTCCCATTAGTTGGGAGCATGCTCCCTGGAGGTCATTCTCAACTGCAGGGCCACATCCAGCCCCCAGCACGCCCAGGCAGCGAAGGGAAGCCGGATGCGAGCCCTAGGGCAGGAAGAAGCTTCAAAACACCATGGGGCCACTCGAACAAAACCAGCGGGGAAAGGATGTGCCTCCACCAGAGAAAGTCCCTGTGCATCCTGCTGGGACCAGTCCCGAGCAGCGCACGGCAGAGCAGGGTGCGATGGCTGCAGTACAAGATGCGGACAACGGGCTCTTGGCACGCAGCCACATGCTGCTGGCTTTATCCTGAATGCTTCCCACCCCCTCAAACCGGCCATGCTGGGAGGCAGGAGGCACGGGTGTCCCCGGGATCTTGACATCTGGCTGCAGGAGAGGCCTTCAGGGACTCTGCCAGCCTCTGCCACAGCCTTCTCACCTTCTGCCCTCAGCCAAGGCCCTGCTTTATCTTCTTTGCCTCCTCCTGCCCAGGGTTTGGGGGACCACTTGCTCTGTGTGGCACCAACCCAGGCCCAGCCCAGCACGGCCAGATGCAGACTGGCCCCAACAGGCACCTCTGCAGGCACGTGGCACAGACCTTATCCTGCTCCCTCAGCAGGGCAGCAAGGTCCCTTGCTTCAACCCAGCACAGATGGCTCTGCGGGCTGCAGTGCACCAAGGGGGTAGCGGAGAGCAGTGCTGGGGTGCCCTGCAGCAGGCAGGCTCCAGGCATTGCCGCCGACCAGGCTTCCAGAAGTCTTTGCATCAGGGAGTTTGAGGCCAAGGGGCTGAGGGCCTTTCACACAAGCCAGAGCAAGCCATGTTCTGTCCTGTCCTGCCAGCCCTGACTCCAGAGGCTGCCAGCCCGCAGGGCAAGCCACCAGGTAGAGGAGAAGAGTAGAGAAAGCACGGGCAGCAGGCAGTAACATTTAGTCAGAAAGCCACACACGTACAGCCCAGCCAGGGTCTCGGTTTGATCCGTCACCACGCAGTGCTCATTGGTGCTCCGCTCTGGGTCCTCCTGCTGCGAAGTACCTACTTCCAACACACACACCGGGTCTGCTCCCTAGATGTGTAACACAGGGTCCGTGTTGCCCTGGCAGTGCCAAGCCCTCTGCTGACTTGGCAGCGCAGCTCCACGTAGCTGCCTCAGCACCCCGAGCCCCGCACCCTGCTGAGACGGCAAAGCTGAGGGCAGCTCATCACCCCAGAGGGGACCGTCTTGCAGCCCATGTCCGCAGTCACACACACCTCCCCTTCTCCCAGCACCCCCAAGACTGTTTACATCCTTTTCACTCACTCTCACCCATTTTCTTGCTAGCTCATCTCCGCTTTTATTAGTTTATCCTAGGCATATTTTTCTGCTGGCTTCACTGTCCGTTTCAAGTATTCCACTGAGATGACTGACTACACACACCGCTGGACTTTGGCTGGGACACATATATAGAAAAGGAATACGTTTTCAGAAATATGAATTATTGTGAGCTTGTACAGCATTTTTCCCTCTCAGTGTTCCTTTTCAACAAGTTAGGCAAGTTCAAGAGCTGGTGGGTACATGATCAGATCAGGCCTGATGACGTATTTGCTGCAGAAGCATCATGCTGCCAGCAAAGCAGGTCAAGTTCTAAAGTTAAATAGCAAGGGACTTGGAGAGAGAATGGTCTTATTGTTTCTTCCTTCAACTACAAGCCCTGCACTTTTGACACTGACTTGCTCTTCCCACAGGCAGAGAAGTATGAGCTAAGGCAAAACTGGAAAAAAATTATCAACTACCTCACTGAGCTCCTGCACCCTGCAGGAAATAATCCCATCAAACCAAGGCAGACACACTGCTAAAACCCTCGCTTGCATGCTCAGGTTATCACTCCATCATTTTGAAAAGGCGGTAGGTAATGCTGGCACAACACAGGTTGCTTAGAAGTTACTCCTCCGCATGCCTGGTCCTCCCACCGCATCCAGGAACAGGACACAGCTCCAGCCAATTTTCTATTTCTGTTCACGGAATAGGACATAGTTTCAATCAGAAAAACAGGAGACCGTGGCAGGACACAGGGTCAGGGCCCTGGAGGCCTCCATCACAAGCAGGCAGAATTTCAGTTTCACATTTCGCCCCAAACGAAAGTATGTCTGGAATCACCCCTGCACCCAGGCTCCCATCCTTGAGACAGCTGCCCTGTGTCAGCTGCAAAATCTCTACAGTTTGTGACTGAACTGGATGGAAATGGGAACTTAAGTCACGGAATGAGCAGAATTGAGACCTTGTATTGCTTCACAGCACTTCTAACTACGGACACGCATTTGTGAAGAGTGTCCTATTTCAAACCAAAATAGGTTTCCATACACAGATGACCTTGCACCAGGGCAGCAAAATTTAAATGACATTCAGTTCAGTTATTTCTATCTTGGCACACGTATGAACAAGTCCCTGGGGGCTACAGGAACCCTTGAGCCCGGGATTCACTTTGTCAGAGCAGCACGCGCTACAAGACTGAAATGTTGTGTGTTTTATTTCACACCTCCAGAAGCTCAAACTAAGTCTTCATCCCAGTACACTGAGAAAAGCTATTGGGTAAGGCTATCTCAGCTAAAAATTACAGGGACGACACTGCCAACCTGCCACACGAGGCACAGACTCCACTAAGGTATACGTTAGCATGTTCTCCCTCAGTTGAAACAAAACACAAGATGGAGAAACCTCAGTTTTAGCCTGATCAGCTGAACACCTGCTGAAGCCCAGCCTGTCTCGTTTCAGCTGAAGGACTCTGCTTGTGTTACCACAACCAAGCTGCGAATGTCTCAGCTCAGAGAAAGCGCAGAAAATACTGAAGCTTGGTGGATCTTCGAGAACCTCTCCAGAAACCACAGTGAAAGCTCACAAGCCTCGGCAATGCAAGAGGCGAGTACGTAAAACACAGGCAGCTCAGTATCCCTGCTCCGGCCAGCGCTGTAGAGAGAGAGCCCACATTACCACCTCCAGGTACGCAGAAACCTGAGAACAGGTGAGAAAAACGGGCGGTCAAGCAAACCCACGCTGTACAACACTCGCAGCAAAAACCCACGTGAAACACGGGGTTTTTTGTTATTTTCTCCAACCAGTCGCCAATAAAACCTGCAGCATGCTCTTGAGCGGGTCAAGGTCACCAGGCTCTGCCCCACCGCCGACCACCGAGGCTGCTCCGGCAGCTGACCGCCAGCCCCTGCAGAGCCCTTCGACCTCACCCGGAGGACAAGAGGGAGCCCAGGCGCAGGCCGGAGCTCGGCCACTCGCACGCCGGGCTGGCAGCGCTGCGAAGGCGCGGTCTCCCCGCGACGCACGGCACAGGCGGGCCCCCGCCCCAGCCCGGGGTGCCGCCGCCGGTCCCTCCACCGCAACACTCCGGGGGGGGGGGGGGGTCTGCCCCGGCCCGCCCCGAGCGGCCGGGGGGGGTCCCGGCCTGCCCGCCTCGCCGGCAGCCGCGGCGCCCCGGCCGCGTCAGCGCCCCCGGCCGCGGAGGGGCCGGGAGGGGCGGCCGGGCCGGGCCCCCCTCCGCTCTCCGGACCGGTTGCCGCCGCCGGGCCGCCCCGCAGGAGCCCCGAGCGCCCGCCGGGCCCGGGCCCGGCCCGGCCCCCCCCCCCGCCCGGGAGCGCGGCGGCCGCGGCGGGCCGGGCCGCGCCGAGGGGCCGCGGCGGGTCGGGGGACACTTAACTGTTGCCCGTGCGGCGGGCGGCGGGTCGCGGCTCCCCCGTCGCAGGCAGAAGCAGCTCCTCATCGCCCGGCGAGGCCGGCGCGGCGCGGCCCGGCGGGAGGAGCGGCGGCGGCGGGGGAGCGGCCTGCGGGCCCGGGCGGAGCAGAGCGGGGCGGGGGAGCGGCGGGCAGGCCGCGGCCCGGCCCCGCGCGGAGCCTTACCCGGCGGAGCGCGCCGTGCCGGGCCCCGGGGAGCGGCGGGGCCGGGGCCGCAGCAGCGCAGCACGGCGCAGCTCGGGCTCCCCGCCGCCGCCGCCGCGCAGGCCCCCGCCGCTCCGCGCCCACCCGCGGCCGGACCGCGGCGCGCAGGGCCCAGAGCCCGCCCCGGCCCCCGCACCACCGGCACCGCGACCCCCTCGGGGCCGCCCCGTCCCGTCCCACGGGGCGCTCACTCACCGCGGCGCCCGCGCAGCGCTGCCTCCCGCCGCCCGGCCGCAGCCCAAAGCGAAACCGGCCCCGCAGGCCGGGACGGCACTCGGCCGTCCTGCCCCTGCCCCACCCACGGCAGGGCAGGGGGGAGCGCCCCGGGGCTCCGCCACCCCCCGCGGTCGTCCCCCCCCCCAGCATCCCCGGGCGGCGGGGCTCTGCCCGCCGCCACGTCCCACCTTGGGTTCTAGCAAAGGCAGGACTCGGGGCTCAGGGGCCGGCTCCCGCGACCCCCCACACCGCAAAAAGCGAGGCTTCACGGAGAAAACGGTTCATCTGCTGAGCCCTGCTTGGGTGGAAACTTCTCAACAGCTTCTCCTGGCCGGAGGTCTGCCCCAGCCGCGGGCTGTGGTCCTTGAGCCTTTGGAAGATGGGTGATGCCGGGTGGGAAAAGAGCCGAATAATTGTAATTTGGTCAATGGAACCTCAGCCTTCCTTCTGAAACAGAGGGCATCTAGGAGATGGGCAGCTGCTGCTGCGGTCTGCTGAAGGGCAAACTAGTTTTCTTCTTCTTGAGAGAACGGCCGCTGCGGTTGGGGGATAAGCCATTTTGGAAGCTACCTTGACTTCAGGTAGGTAGCCATGTTAGTAGGTGGTAGTTAGTCAGGTAGTCAGGTAGGTTGGAGAAAATAACATCAAGCATACTTGATGCTCTCTCTCACCATGGCCTGAAAAACAAACTAAGCAAACATGGTCCAGAGAGGTCAGGGCTTGCCAGGCTGGTTGGGTAACCAGAAGCCACTTAGGGGTCCACTGGCAGCACAGAAGACATCCTGACCTGAGGCTCTCCAGAGGTCTGGTTCTGCTCAATATTATCATATGTCAGTGATGAAATTGAGAACATGCTTATTAAATTAGCAGATTATGCAAATCACAGCATAACCTGGAAGAGTAGCATGGCCTGTAGCCCTAATCGTATGAACTAATCCTGCAGCTGTCCTGCATTTGGTTTTGAGCACCTTACCTCAAGGAAGGTCATCAATGATAATCTGGAGAGCAGCAGTGTTGGTGTAGGGGTTGACATCAATGGCCTTTGATGCAAGACTGACAGAGTCAGAGCTGCTAATCTGAAGAAAAAATCCTGGGGTGAAGAATGAAATAAAGGAGAGAGGAAAACATGTTAATTTGTAGGTGAATTAAAGAGGAGGGCAGTAACCTGTTCTCCTGCCCTTTGTGGCTAGACTAAGAAGTGATGGGTGTGAAGTGCAGCAAGAAATTCTGCAAAGGTATGGTGAAAAACTTAGAATAGCAAAGACAGTGAAACACAGCTGGGACAGTTTTTATCACTGATCAAGTTGAAAGTCCTCCTAAAAGCACTTACCAGATGTTCCTCAGTCATTCCCTTGGGGCAGGGACCAGGCAAGATGGTCTCCTGGGTTCTTTCTAGAGCTGGTTTCCACTAACTAGTTTCCATGACATGCTGCCTGTTCAGAGCCATGGTTTCCTTTGTGCTGGAAACGTGGCCTCTGTGACTTATAAGAGGAGAAAGACCTCGCTCAGATGATGTCACCCAAATTTCCTCCCACTTGTCCTCTTTTGCCCTGACAAAATCAGGTACCATCTGAAGGAGTGGCACCTTTAATGGAGGGTCCATCTGTATTGTTACAGGGTGATTTCTTGTTTGATATTCTGCCTTTAACTACACCGCTAATTCCCTGTTTTTTTCCCCTCTCCCATTCTCTTTTTGCTCAGATTTGCTCATCATTTGAGGAGCTCCATGCAGCCTGTTCTTTTCCCACCTGGGTAACTGTTTGCTTCTTCCATCCTGTTTGGACCCTCTGCCTATGTACATACCTTTAGCCAGGCTGAACTGAGCAGAAGTGGTTGGCAAAACGGCCCTTCTCCTTTCTTCCACGGGTGTCTCCTGGCAATTTTTGCACCTATCTGGCTCTCGTTGAGGTAGTTAGGACCTCGGCTCACCAAGAGTTTGCCACAGGCCCAGCTGTGGCTGGTCTGCAGCTGTTGAAGTGCCTGCAGAGCTGGGTGCAGCTGACAACCAGAGGAGTTCTTGGGTTTGATCCTCAGGGTTGTTCCAGCTCCTCATGCTTTATCCTGGTGTGGTCAGACTTACTACCAAGAGAAACACTATGAGCTTTGATGAGTTAGCGTTTGAGAGGCTTGTCTGGATAGCAACATACACTTCAGTGGTTTTGGATTCCTGTCCGTAAAGCAAAGTGTTCTGCAACAGCAGAATCCTGGTGTCCCACTTACTCCCTGGATACAATCCTGGACTGGGACCAAACTTTCCTTCTCTCCTGGCTGGTGCTTCTCTCCAGAAAAGAGAGGTTTCAGATTGGTGCTTGCTGAACCATGGTAATAACTGGGTATTCTTGACTATGGCTCTACTCCCTCACCGTTCAGCCAAGGCTTTCTGGCTTCTACTGCATATAGCCCTGATGGCTGGTAGTGGCTTCTGGGTCCAAAGATTAAAAATATATATATTTTTTGAGCGATAAGGAATACAATGCATTTTTTTTGATTTGGAGAGTAATTTAGAGAGAAGGAAAGATGATGCCTGGTGGAAATGAGAAATATATGTCCCATACATAATATATGCCCCAAATGCCCTATTACAAATACAACAAGATTTCCTGAACTGGAGAAGTTGTTACACATTACAGTGTGCTAATGCTCCCCCATGGAGATGCTGATACTGAGAGAGTCTTTAGTGTAATAATATTAAAAATCCTAGAGTTTCAATAAGATCCTCCCTGCTACCACGGCAGTAGGAAATGAATTGATTCCAAAGGAAGACTCTAATTGCTGCTTAGTATCCACGAAATATTCTAAGATTCACTGCAAACATATATCCCAATGTGTCTGTGGCATGATCTGCAGTAACATTTCTTCCAAAGAGACAGTCACTTTCCAGCACAGCTTAGCTGCCACTTCAGTTTTACCCTCAGAGAAGCTGCCCAAAGGAAGCAGCCCAAAGGAAGCTGCTCCCAAGGGAGCAAACACCTCTGCTGCAGCTGGGCAGGCCTGCACAGCTCAGGGCGAGCTCTTGGCAATTCTGCCCATGGAGACCTTTAAACCTCGGCAGCGCTTGGAGGCTGGGGAAAGGCACCATTGTGCTCTTTCACAGAGCATAAGCACAGGCTCTGAATCAGCAAATACTTGCACACTTGGTATTAGGTACATGAATAACTATACTGGAGTTGGTTAATCTACCAGTGTAAAGTTACTCAAAAGCATAAGTATTTGCAAGTATAATGTTTTCCTCTGAATATTTTACATAAATCTTTTTCAAAATGCATTTATTTACTTCTGTTTGTTCAGAGCATGTCTTTTCTCACGAGTTCTGCAGTCATGAACATGCTGTCCAGCTCATACCAGTGTCTTGTTTTCAGGACACTGAATAGGAGGAATTTGACTCCGTCTTGGCTACAATGCTAGAGCTGTGGCTGAACAAACACGGCTCACTCGTCCTTGAGTGGATGGACGCCAGAATTTGCATCCTCCAGAACATCGTTCCAAATAAATGTGCGTGCTAGCCAGGTTTGTCAGCAGTGCAGGATGTGCTCTGTTTGTCTTACCCCACTCTGTTTCACCACAGTAGCACCGCTTTCGTAGAAGGGTGGCGATGGCTGGTGCCACTCCTCAGGGCTCAATGCTGGGGACGGTACTGCTTCGCATCTCACAGCGGGTTGCCGGCAGCACTTGTGGCAGTGACAAAGGTGCCCGGGGAAGCCATTCCCACAGCCGCTCTGGAGGAAGGCCAGCACTGTGGCTGGCAAGCTCATCCCCTCCTGTGCTGGCCACAGCAAGGTCCTGCCTGCTGCACCTGCAACTTACGCTCTGCATGGGGAGATCTGGTGTGGAAGGGGCTGCCACTGTCCATGCAGGAGGGCATAGCCCATGTTGAGGTGCTTCCAGCCCGAGAGCACCTCAGGGGAGCAGATAAATCTGCTCCTAGGTGAGGGGCTGGACTGAGAGAAGAGATTGCGGTCGAGCCCCAGCACCCTCTTTACATTTCAAGCATATTTTAACAGTAAAATCTGTCTGTTCCCAGACAACACCTCAGAAGAACAGCATAGCACAGGTTTCTATGCTTCCAGCAGAGAACAGACAAAATACAGAGAGTCCTCATTTATTATAAGCAAAATTTGTGCTGAACTGCAGACTGCGATGCACCGCTCCCAGCTCGCTCAGTAAGGCACAGCATAGGTGTTAGGTGCTGTGCTGGTGCCAGGATGGGAATGCGCAGCTCTGCAGGCTAGCGCAGGGGGCACTGGCCCAGCTCGGCTTCACATGCTGCTCCCGAGGGGGAGCAGGAACTCCTGGCAAGGGCTGCTCAGGCTTCACCATCAAAAAGGATCCCAGTTTGCAGGGGGAAACACTATGGCAACCTGTAAAGGATCCTGCATCCTCATCCTAACTGTAAGCTCAGGCCCTTTTGTTTGTTTAAAATCCTTTATGCTGCAGAAATTCATCTTTCTCTGTAGCCACATTTAGTGTAGCAGTGAAATACAGCTGCATGTACCTTTTTTTTTTTATGCCTGCCCTTAGAGAAAAATCAGCCCAGAGTTTAATTTCATTCTGGAGCTGCTGCAGGTTGAGGCTCAGCTGCTGCCTGGTTTTAAGGTTTCTTGGAGGTAGGTTTAACCTGCCGCCTCTAACTTAGTGCACAAAAATGTCTCTTTGCAGCTACAACTTCCCTTCTGTATTTCTATTTTAAATCTTGATTATCCTAAAAGGAATGAGAAGGTACTCCTATCTCCTTTAATTCAGGCACCTCTGTAAGTGGGAAAGGTGTGGCTGTCCATGTACATCTATCCCCAGTCACTAAGGCATCTTGAACAACAGCAGCTGATGGGGAGAATGAAGGAAGTGTGCAGCTGCCTACCAAGTCCAGCCTGAGAAAGCTCTGGGTGGTTTTGTCTCCAATGATACCTAGGCAAGGTTTGCCAGAAACCCTAAGAGTTACTGAACCTGCATCCTTCTGTCCTCAGCGATACCCAGAGCCTTGGGCACGGCACTGCCCTAGCAGAAGATCGACAACAGTAGAACTAAACCTCCACTTTTTCAATAGTGGCAAGTTCTTAACTAAAGCAAACAAGCCACTCCAAAGGTTTTTAAAGAACTGCAAACTCTGCAGTAGGCATATGCTTTCTACTGGGACATGTGGGGGTTGCTTTTAAATAAAGAGATCCCAAAGCATTTCAGGTAGCGACACAATCCTGAGAAGAGGTGCCAGGATATTTCAGGAGCTCACTTTAGTCAGAAACCCCTAGACCACCCACCACATTTCACAGCATTTTTGCATTTCATTTTACTTTGAGTTTAATCTTTTGTTCTTGTTCAACAAGGCTGTGTAATATTTCCTGCAGGGAAAATAGCTCACTATTTTACTACTGCAGTCCTTCTCATTTTTGGCTGTCTGTTTGATGCACCTCAGTGCGCGTTACTGCTGGCAGACCAGGCTGCAGCCCAAGCTGAGCTCCTCACCAGCCAGACCAGGCATACCACAGCCAGGCAGATACTTTGCTGAGAGTCCAGCAGCCCTCACCTCTGAGCTGTGCTTTTGGTTCCTTGCCACAGTGGCACTGACACTTTCCTGTGTCCGCCTCGGTTTGGTCTGGCCACAACACCAAGGAAGCGTGCGACTCCAGCCAAGATTAAAAGTCATCATTTCTGAATTTAAGCTGAAGAGTGAAATGGCACACAGCATCACCACATCTTTGGTTTTGGGGCAAAGCACACAAATCTCAAGTGGCAGCCCAGAGGCCTGAGCCCACAGCCGGCAGCACAGCTTCTAGCTCTGCTGCCCACCCCACAGCAAGCCTCTCCCCACACCGGCTCACCCTCCCATCCAACCGCAGCCGTGGCAGCCTGCAGCTGTGCTGTGTGACCCCAGGATGGGGTGGAAAATGATTTTTAGAAGTGCCAAATGTCTGTATGAGTACATGGCTTGCAGACACCTTCAGCCAGTGCAGGATTGCAGTGTGCACAGGCTCTTTACAGCACAAAGAAGCATCAGCAGTGCTCGGCCCACTATTTATATATTATGGATCATAATATTTAAGTGGCCTGGCTATAACCCTGTAACTAGTTTTCCTTGACAGAATGAGTATTGCTCAGCACATACTAACAGCTGTCTGTAAAACACATTTATGAATTGTTCATAAATTTCCCAACAGTGGCAAACCCTGCGTTGAGGCCCTCGTGCTGCTCCCGGAGCCCTCGCACAGGAAGGTGCCCCCTGTCCCCCTCCTGCCACTGAGGGAGATGCTGGCACTGGCTGCGCCCCAGGGACGAGGAGCCCAGGCTGGCCCTGGGGACCAGGAGTGGTGGGTGGGTGCTGAGGGAGCCTGGGGCAGGCTCTCTCCCACCAGACACTGAGCATGCTTGGGCAGACCCCCTGCCTGAGGAAGGCTGGGAACCAGCCTTCTCCGAGAGGACTCATCCAGCCAGGATATCAGCATGAAAAATAAACAGCCAAGCCTGCTGAGTGATGTGTCAGCATCCATGTTTCTGTTCTGACTTCTGTCCTACCTGGTGGACAAGGTGCCCCTGGGGGCAGGAGCACTACCTTGGACCTCAAGGGTGGGTAGAACTCCAGCAGAATGGAAATAGCGGGTTTGGTCCCTTGTGCTCGTGTTGCAGCTCCTGCCGCAGCTATCGCCGAGTCCCGAGGAGATGCTGCAGCTCATGCAGGAGCCCACATACAAAAGGAAAAAGGAAAACGCTGTATTTAGTGTTATCAGCTCCTCACTTAGCCCCAGGTCAGCAAAGCACTAAAACGAGCATTCAGTCTCAAGCACATGCTTAACCAGCTCCTGAATTAGAGGAATGGCTGCGGGGTCAGTGACTCAATGGCAGCCCCAAAGGAATGAGCCTGCATGTCTGCTTGTTGCAGTCAGCCCCAAGAGCCCCAGACAGGAGTGCTGAAGCCATCGCCGCATCCCTGCTTTGGCAGGCTCCTGCAGAGAGGGCAAGCCCCTCTCTGGGGCACGCACAGCTGCGGGGCTGAGCACACTTGGATGATGCCCAAGTGGATATTAGCAGATGAAAAACTGAACATGAGCCAGCAATATGTTCTTGCAGCCCAGAAAGCCAATCACATTCTGGGCTGCACCAAAGAAGTGTGGCCAGCAGGTCAATGGAGGTGATTCTGCCCCTCTGCTCTGGTGAGACCCCACCTGCAGTACTGCATCCAGTTCTGGGCCCCCCATAAGACATGGACTTGCTTAAGCAGGTCCTGAGGAGGGCCACAAAGATGATCAAGGGGCTGGAGTACCTCTCCTTTGAGGACAGGCTGAGAGAGTTGGGGTTGTTCAGCCTAAAGAGAAGGCTCCAGGGAGACCTTATAGCAGCCTTCCAGTACCTAAAGGGGAGCTACAGGAAAGATGGGGAGGGAATTTTTACAAGGGCATGTAGTGATAGGACAAGGGGTAATGGCTTTAAACTGAAAGAGGATAGATTTAGATTAGATGTAAGGAAGAAGTTCCTCCCGGTGATGGTGGTGAGGTACTGGAACAGGTTGCCCAGAGAAGTTGCGGATGCCCCATCCCTGGAAGTGTTCAAGGCCAGGTTGGATGGGGCTTTGAGCAACCTGGTCTAGTGGAAGGTGTCCCTGCCCATGGCAGGGGGGTTGGAATGAGGTGATCTTTAAGGTCCCTTCCAACCCAAACCATTCTAGGATTCTACACCTGCACCCTCACCGCAGGTGGATGGGTTCAGACCCTGGCAGGCATCTGGCAGAGGTGAGCAGGGGACCAGGGCTGGCTGTGCACAGCAGGGTCCTGGGCTGCCAGCTCTGACTCCTCTCCCTAACAAGGGGACCATCAGACACCTCAAAACACATTTGCTGTGGAGGCAGGGGAGGCACTTACCCGTTTGCACAGGTCAGTCTCCTGCTGGTGCCTGCAAGCACGTTTCCAGGACCTTGCACGGGAACCAGCTCTGGCTGGCAGCCAACTTCCTCCATTCCTGCCACACACATGTTTAGGAAAATGTTGTTTGCAAGTGCGTTCCCTTCCTGGAGCATCACACTCACAGGACATGAGTGAGCAATGCCTGGAAAGTTACCAAAATAGCCTTTGCAGAAAATTGCTCTGAACCGTTGTTTCAGGGATCCACTCTGGAACAGATAAAGTGATCTGGAAAAGGCACTATTTCTTGATTTATTTCCTGTTTACGTTCCTATCCCATAGTTGTTACTAAATAGCATTGATGCTGTATAGGTAAGTCCTCACATCTGTATTACAGTCCCTGTTTCAGTTATGATATACAGAATACCAATACACAACACCACTGCTAGTGATAACTGTGATTTACGTAGCACCCAGCAACTGCTCAGGCCAGGGCAGGCATTCAGCCCTACCCTCCGTAAAGAGGTTCAAGGCATTCCTCATCTGAAGAGATGGTCCAGGAGGAGGGGGTCCACCAGCCCCCTCCCATGACAAGGAAACCAGGGCCCAAAGCATCCTGTGACCTGCCTGGGTCACATGGAGCCACTGGCCCAAGGTGCACAGGGCACTGGCACCATTTAGTGGCACAAGGCTGAAATGTGGATTTGTGAGCCCCGTTTTGAGGCCCTGCAGCCAGGACCAGCCCTGTTTGTTCTTCAGAGACACCCCAGGACTGAGGTACAACTGTTGTTCCACACAAATGGAGGGCAGAAAAGACTCCATGTGGCTTAATTACCAAGGAGAGCCACACATCCAGATTCTCAGATTATGAGTAATAGCTACAGTGAGATGGAAACCTTTGCTTGAATAATTTTGAATTATGAACACAACGGGGGAAATAATGTTTTCTTTGCAGACCTCCTCTGATGAAATGCTACTGCCTGGCTTGCTTTCTCACTTGGGGTGGGCACTGTCCCACAGTGCTGTCCCACCAGCGCTGCCCCAGGCCCATGTCATCCACTGCTGCTGGTGGGGCAGAGGGAGCTGGGCTGAGCAGCACACTGCTTACTCCTTTGCCGAGGCCTTCCCTGCAGATATGCGGAGGGAAAAATCCATGGACAGTGGCTATCAGGGCTGCAAAGCTGCTGTCCCAGGAGCATGCTGGCAGCAAATGGCATTCAGATGACTGGGTGTTTGCACGAAGGAGTGCCAGTAAGTTAATAGGTGACCATTTGGCAGGCGGCGCTGGGAAGTCGATCACAGTTCAGCTGCCTTTGCAAGACTTTTTCTAGGTGCAGCCCCTTCTCCATCTAGCCATGCAGGACCCCCAAAATACAGCTCTGGTCTTCAAACTCCCCAAAGCAGGGCCACAGCCAGCACCCTTCATTCCTCTTAAACCAAAATAAATAATTCACATACTGGTTAAACTGCTGCAGCCAGAGAATTAATGTCCCCATTCCAGTCCCAAGCCATTCTCCCTGCCCCACTTCCCACCATTGCAGCATGTGCAGGAGCGCAGCAGCGTCGGGTAACACTGAGGGCCCTGTCCCCTCCTGCAAGAGCATGTCGGCTCCCTCCATTGCAATTCCCAGGCCAGCTGGCAGCATTAGACACTGCTGCTTGGCTCCTTGGCTACTGCAGCTTGTGCATATTAGCACCCCAGCGAGTTTCTCATCCATCTGACAGGACTCAGTGTGGATAACGATGCCAAAGTCAGTCGTAACTGGACAATTACAGTATCACTGGGAGAGCAGAAAAATTGCAATCCAAATATCCTTAATGAAGAGCCAGCAGGAACAGCGAAAGCCTCCCCAGCCTTGCCTGGCTGTCCCCAAACACAAGGTCACCACCCCAAGGGCATCACAGCACCCTCAGGTAAGGGCAGGATCCAGCCAGATAAGTTACACCGCTGAGGCTCAGGACCAGAAACAGGGGTATGAGCTCAGAAATGGGGTCTCCATGGAAAAACCTAAACCCACCGTGGCCAGCAGTTGAAGCAGAAGCCCTGACTCTGCTGAGCAGTTCTGAGTCCCACCGTGGTGCGACTGCAGGCAGAGCCTCCTGCGCAGGCAGCTACAGTGATGGCAGGGAAAAGGCTGCATGCTCAGCACCTGCTTGACATCCTCCCAGCTTTACCGATACTTGAAACATCACATCTGTAGGATCCCTTTAGGAAAACACACTTAACAATCCTTACAAGGAGGGAGATAAAACCAAAATGAAACACATCAGCCAGTTCCCTCAGAAAGATTTCTGCGTCACTGGGAAGTACAAGAGGATGGGTATCGTGCAATGGGAGAATCTACAGATCACCCAGCATCACTAATGAGAAGCTATTCTTTGAATACATAATTTGACATCCCATTTTATTTTCTTTCCAGCTTTGAGTTTACTCCTACGTAAGTTTTAAGGTTTTTGTTCCACAATTACAGGCCTGCGGTTCCCTCAAAGCACATCCTGAGAGCGCAGACACTTCTGAAGCAGGACTGCTCCCCTGCTGCCGAAATCATCAATTTCTTGCTAACCAAAGGGAGGCTCAACACAGAACCAGAGCAGTTTTGCTTTCAGGGCGTATAATGTGCCTCAACAACGTGATAATGAGCTGACATTAGAAAGAGAAGGGCTCTTCCAGCTCCTTTCTAGCCGAGAGGATGCTTGTGCCAAGTGTAGCTTTCATATGGAAAGTGGTGCATTTTTTCAATGTAAATATTTTAAGAGCAGTGTTTTATAAGAGAGAGGAAAAAAAAAAAAATCTCACCTGGGTTTAACAGGAAAGCCTGTTCATAGAGTTCCTTCTTCTTCTGTCAAAGATCTTGTTGCAGGACACTCTGCTCCCTCTGTCTCTTGAGTAACTGTGGGATTCATTACAGTAACTTCTCTCGTATTTCATTTCTTGGCTGTTCTGTTTCTCCTGTCAGTGTTACCCTGCCCTCCAAGGTGGGGTAGAATTGGTGCATCAGCCTCAGCACTGTGCTGGCCTGGTTGCCCACAACAGGCACCAACAAGCACCTTCCCATGGCTCAGCTGGGGGGGAGCGGGTCCCTCTGCCCCGGGGGGGGACAGCAGCACAGCTCCCAGCTGCAGCAGTGCAGCAAGCGCTTGTGCAAGCTTGTGCACACATGTGCAAGCACACGCACATGCAGAGGTGCCGGGGCTCTGCTGAGACAGCAGGGCAGGGAGCCCAGCTGCCAGGAGCCCCTCACAGGACCGGAGCAAGGCAAGCAGGACTGGCCATGGCCAGGGTCAACCCCCCCGTCCAGACCACCTGGCAAGCCCGTGGGACACGGCAGGTCTGAGGCCAAGCTGGGAAACCAACCCACAGGTCAGGTCAGGTCAGGTCCCGTGGCTGCTGGGCAGGTCCATGGGGACAAGGCAGGAGCAAAGCCATGCCAGTCAGGGGCTGGATCCACAGGGTCTGTGGGACGTGGGCCTGAGCCTCCTACAGCAGAGCTCAGGCAGGGGCTGAGGGCCCAGGGCTGAGCTTAAATGGGCTCCTGGGCCCGTGGGTGCAGGGCCCAGATGGGGCTCATCAGGGCCATTAGGGCAATTAGTGCCCTAGGCTCTGGTGGAGCTTCCCGGTAAATGCTGCCATCTCCCACAGGTGTGATGACCTGTGCCTGTTATCAGCACATTGGGTGTTGCTGTGCCAGCCCGCAGAAGGAACCCCAATTACAGCCACGCACAGCGCACCCTGCCCGCCCTCTCCAGTGACACGGTAGCTGGAGACTCTGCCCCTGTGTCTGTAAAACCCACCTAAACTAATTGGAGACAAAACCTTGTGAAGTCCCCAGGGCATGCTGGTGGACGGGAATCCCGCTGGGCTCCAGCGGTGCCAGCTCAGGTCCAGGCAGCGACTGGAGGAGAGAGCTTGTGTGGCTGCAAGCCGGCACCATCACCCCTGTGCCAGGGCAGGGGCTGCCTGAGCACGAGCCCGCCCGGGGATTTAACAGAGGACATGGCCATGCAGCATGTCCCAGCACTCGGCGGGCTGCCCTCCTCCCTCCCCCGGCAGCTCGCATACCTGGACAGCACGAGAATGGGCTGAGAAATGCCTCGTCCTATCCTGCCCCATGCATTGCTGTTTTCATCTTAAAAGTGACAGTAAAACAGCATCCATTATGGTGACATTAGCAGAATAGCTGCCACAGGGTTGCCTCCTGCTTTATGCTTTTCAGGCAGAGGCCAGCAGCAAGAGATCAGAAACTGTTTTTATGTTGCTTCAGAGCTGTGTCGGCTCAATGAGCCAACAAACCCTGCAGTGCCGGCGTGCGTCCTGCTAGCGCTGCTTAGCACTCGGAGCATTAAATTATTGACAGGATGCTGCTTGTGAACCTGCAGCACTCCTGACCCAGATACTCGTCGTCACTAAACCTGGAAGACAGAAGTCTCCAAAATGTCAAATTTGCTGAAATATTCATGTTGTAAATACAGATGGTATAAAATCTCCAGCGAGGTTACAGCCTGCGTATTTACTTATGTCAGCTCCACTACCGAGAGCGAATGAGTCACAGCCACTTTATTAAATTCACACGCAATAGCAAGGAAGGCGACGCACGATGTCGAATGGGCTTTAGGTGACACAAGCTCCTTGCATACATTACAGCTTCCAAGAAAAAACACTCCTCTCTTCTCTCCACTCTGACACAATATTAACTCTGCTTTTTCCATTGCCCTGCTGGAAGCAAGTCAAAGCTGCAGCATTATTTCCGCAACAGAAGGTGCAACAAGCAAATGGGCATTAATCCTGAATAATGGATCCAGCAATGTCAGGGACGAGCCTCTCCCGCTCGTGGGGAATGCAAAATCCCAGAGAAGGCAGGTGCTCCTGGCCCAGCCTGGCAGGGTCCCTGGCCAAGGCAAGCAGGAGAACTGTCCTTTTGCAGGAGTTAAATTCAGCTCCATTGTGGGAGAAGAGCCTCTGTCCCAGGAGGATCAATTTGAGGGAAGCTCTCAGTGAAAGGCCAGCTGGGACCCTGCCCTCTGCCTGCTTTCTGAACTGGCTTCTCGACGAGCACCTGCAGTCGCCTCCTGGTCCCGAGCTCCACAAGCTGGGTCAGCAGTGCACAGAGCTGCAGTGCTTTCCGTGGGTAGACCTCCACCCCCAAAATGTGTAGAGATGCATCTCCCTTGGTGACCTGACTGCCACCACTAGCCAGAAACCTCCCATTTAGGTGGAAGAACAATTTTCCCTAAACCCCCTCAGCAGCTGACAAAATGGGTGAGCAGATTTCAAACTTTCTTGTTTAGAGCCTAGCCTGTAGCTTCCCTTCCTGCTGCCTGAGTATTTGGGCAGGAGTAACAGTGGATCAAACTCGGATCTGTTGCAGCAATATGGAGTTGGGCCAGTCCCAGTTAGCACAGGAGTTAGCACTGGAGTCACAGGACCAAACTCCCCCTTCCTACAGGCAGAAATGCATTTGGCACCTACCCCATGGTGACTTAATTCTTTCTGAGGGCTCCATAGCATGGCCGTAGCAAGGATGGACCTCCACAGCCTGGTGCATGCTGTGCAGAGAGGCTCATGCCTTCCCACCGCAGGGTTTCCTGGCCAGCAGTAGCATCATGATGCTGTCCACACTCGCTTGAGAAAAAATCAGGTTGATTCCCCCCAAACACCATGGGGAGCTGAAAGGG